>JAJMGK010000012.1:0-311146 GCA_030575035.1 Suhomyces vadensis | reverse complement strand
GATACTCCTTATACTTCAGTTAATTCCAATTGTTCTTCAGAGAAAGGGTACAAATTTTGATTACTGTTTATCTTCAATAATTCAGGACCCCAAGACAATATGAGAATTTCATTTTTTATTTCTTCATAAATTCGTGTTTAGATGTGAATGTATCCTTCATTTGTGTGGTTAATCTCGTGTAGAACGGTACCAGGTGGTCTATCGTCTAACACTGCACCGCTGACGACTCACTACAGGGCTGATCAGATGTTTATTTGTTTATTTTCGAAACCGCGTTGACTTGTAGTGGCTAGGCAGCAATTTTCGAGTAGTAGAGTCACATTCAAAAAAACAATTGACAGCTTAACGATCCGCCAGTGATGTCCAACCAAATTCACTCATATTTGACCTAAAACTGAAGTCGCAGCTTAACTGTGCCAGCTTCCTCCAAGTTTCACCTTGGTACATTCCCCTCCCAAACCGCAGCACGTTCCGGCACGCTCCAGCGGGCACTGCCTCGAGCATTTGCAACGGCCGACACGCCCCGCCGGTTTTGCGGGCGGGCCAGTGCCTCGCCCGTCCCTCTCACGTGTACGTGCCGAATAATTTTGTTCTACGTCATTGGAACAATGTTTATTCTTATTCCCAATCAGGAAGTTAAATTGGCTGGCCAATGCGTGCAGAATTCGAAGATTAGAACCTTTGGGATGCAAGCACTGAAGGAATTTCGTATAGATCCTAGGCAACGCTGATTTCAGGTTTCAATTTCTTTTTCATTCTGTATATTTGCATAAGTATATATAGAATAGCCTACCGCGATAAAAAAAAACTACTCAGGTCCGGAAATTTGTGTACAAATAAACTCGGTTCTATTTATAAGTACTTGTACGCACAAACTCATACACAGGTACAGGGATCATCAAGGCACCAGCAGGCACCAATACTATTCCCGGATCATAAACAACATCGTTACGGGCACTCGCACAACTACTTCTTGATATAAATATCATCTGTTAGTTCTGACAGTTTCCAACCTTAATCCACACCTCTTTTCATTTGTGGTTATCAAATTCCAGTTGATCTAAGAATTTTCCGATCTCTGTTTTTTTTCTTGCTGCCTTCACCCAAGATTATCTTCACAAGTTGATCCACCATATTCATAATGACTTCTGCTTCTACATCCAACGTCATATCTGCTTATAAGAAAGCGAATCAAGAGCAATTATTCGAACATTTCGATTCTTTGAACTCTTCAGAGCAAACTGTTTTCATAGATCAATTATCCAAGATTGAAGATCCATCGAAATTAACGGCCACAGTTCAAGAAGCTCTTAATTTCTCTGCTTCGAATTCTCAAGATCGTTCGTTTACGCAGTTGCCAAATGAACAAACTGCTTCCACTTTGGATCTTGACTCTGAGGTTAATAAGAAGTGGTACCACCTTGGTTTGGAAGCTATTTCAAATAACGAGGTTGGTATTTTATTGATGGCCGGTGGTCAAGGTACCAGATTAGGTTCAAAGAACCCAAAGGGATGTTTTGATGTCAAATTACCTTCATCTAAACCATTTTTTCAAATACAAGCTGAAAAAATCTTGAAAGTTCAAGATTTAGCTCTTAAAACCTTCAAGTTGAACAAGTCTCCTAAGTTATTCTGGTACATTATGACTAGTGGCCCAACTAGGAAGATCACTGAAGAATTCTTTAAGGAACATAGATTTTTTGGTTTGGAAAAGGATCAAATCATATTATTCGATCAAGGTACTCTTCCATGTTTCAACTTGGATGGATCTAAAATATTATTGGAATCAAAAAATAAATATTGCGAATCTCCAGATGGAAATGGTGGGTTGTACAAAGCTCTTGCAACTAATGGCATCATAGATGACATGACTCAAAAGAACCTTAAACATATTCATATGTACTGTGTTGATAATGCTTTGGTTAAAGTAGCCGATCCATTATTTATAGGGTTTGCTATTGATCAGAAATTCGATCTTGCTACCAAGGTAGTAAGAAAGAGAGATGCAAGTGAATCAGTTGGTTTAATTGTGTTGGACGAAAAAATAAACAAGCCATGTGTGATTGAATACAGTGAAATCTCGAGTGAATTGGCCAATAAAACTGAACCCAATGATTCATCCAAATTATTCCTCAGAGCCGCTAACATCGTCAATCATTACTATTCGGTAGATTTATTGAAGAACTACATCCCTAAATGGACTTCATCTCAGGAGTTCTTACCATTCCATGTCGCCAAAAAGAAGATCGGTTCTTTGAATAAAGAAGGTAAATTCTACACTCCAACTGAACCAAATGGTATAAAGTTAGAACAGTTTATTTTCGACGTGTTTCCATCTGTTGAATTGAATAAATTTGGTTGTTTAGAAGTTGATAGGGCAAGTGAATTTTCTCCCTTAAAGAATGCTGATGGTGCAAAGAATGACACTCCAAGTACATGCAGAAAACATTACCTTGAATTAGGTACAAAATGGATTAAAGAGAACGGTGGATTATTAGAAACTGAGGATGCTTTGGTCGAAGTAAGTTCTTTAACCTCATATGCTGGTGAAGGTTTAGAATTCGTCAAGGGCAAGATTTTTAAAGATGGCGACAAGATTTAATGTGCGCTTTTAAATTAAGCTTTGGTTTAGGTCCCCAGCTCAGTCATTGACTGATATTCACTAATTAATAATATATCATGCATAAACATAAGTCTTTAGATGTAAACCATGTATTAAGCGACTAAATAATGGTAATGGTTTCAAGAGAAAAGGTTGACGTATTTCCGAATGGATCGTCAAAAGGATCGCTAGTTGGAGAAGGAGTTATGGTTGGCGTAGTTGATGAAGATGAACTAACAACTGAAGTGGAAACGATGGTTGATGAAGGGGCAACAATAGTAGTAACTATTACAGTTGAAGGTGGCACCGACGAGCATTCTTCTTCGTCAGAAGAGGACGAGTAGACAGTTGAAAGAGTAGAAGGTACTTGCAATGTGGAACCTGAGGAAGTGGTGGAAAGGGAGCTGAAAGGTACCAGGCCTAAGGAAGAAGTAACTTTAGAAGGTTCGGGGCTTGATGACGGAACCAAAGTCACTGAAGCAGAAGTTTCTGGTACTGAGGAGGTAAGCGATGGTGACATGCTTGAAAATTCAAGGCTTGAAGTTTCTTGTAGATCTGAGCTTGGAATAGAAGTAGATGCAACATTTGCTGAAGATGAAATAGTCGTTGGAGAAAAAGGTTCTGTTGAAGAAGCAATATTTGTAGATGAAATAAGTTCAATTGAAGATGGTAGCGTAGAACTTGAAGCAGAAACAGTCTCGACCGGAATTGAATCTGATGTAGAAGTTTCTGAGCTAGAAATTGGTGTACGACTTTCGGGTGTAGAAATTGATTCCAGCTCTGGAATTGAGCTAGTTTTTGGAACCGAACTTGATGTCGTGGAACGTGACAGTCCTACTGTTGGATCTGGTCCACTTGATTGCAAAACCGATGATTCTGGAGCAATAGAAGACGAAATCTCTGCCAAAGACGACTCAAAATTAGCTGAAGACAGTTCGTCAGTAGTAACTGGAAAACTTGGACTCAGAGATACCGAGGCCGAAGAAGCTGTTCCAGTCGACATTGCAGAATCAGTTGATTCAGAACCGGTCAAAACTCTAGTTATGGTGACAATGACTGGTCTAACTTCACAAGTTGGAGCTGCTGCATTTCTGTTGATCAAAATACCACCTTTACCACCTTTTAATTCACCTCGAGATAACAATCTAGAGCGCCCATCAATTGCGGCAGATTTTGCAACCTCTAAAACTAAAGCAGCAAACACTAAGCAATAATTAGCTTTGTTGAACAACATATTTCTAACGAGTCAGATAACCTAATTCACCAACATTCACCTGAGTATTTATACATTTACAAAACAACTTTTCTTTCAACAATGTGGAGTAAAATGTGTATTATCCCTTCGACTTCAACCGTGAACCACATTTTGCTAATTTAGTTAATATTTTCATCTCGGTAATTTAGATGTACCGAACAACTCTCATACATCGGTATGTTAAATATTGAATTAGAATATGCTTGGCAATATGATGATTGTGTCGAAAAGCACATTGCGTGAACGCAATCAAGTAGCATTGGCTGCAAATATATTGCTGCATTCGGTTCTCGCAATGGTTCTTTGAGCACACCGGCGACCCAACCAAGACGAAAAACAATACGAGTCTAAACGAAATTAGGCGAAGAGCCTCGGTTATTAGATTGAGTCCCACTGATTCGACCCTAACAGGAAGATTTTTCTTACTAAGTGTGTTTCAAGAAGGTCAATTCCCTCAGCCTTTTATTCGTAATATCGTTTTCAGGTGCACTAAAATTTTCACTACGTAAATTACGACAGACTAAATTAAATCGTATATTCTAATCCCATATAAAATATATTGTATAATGTAACCGTTACATATCACCTATATCTCAATCAAGACATGTTTCCTCCGGATGTTTTGAATTCTCCATGATTTTCGTTGGCAGCATATTCACCATGCAATTCATACCCGTATGAACCAGTTAAGAAAACAATCAAGAGAACAACAGAGGCAATAACTGTGTTTCTGATAGTCTTGTAGTTTCTACGTTGGCCAACGTTTGATTCGGATTCGTATTCTTTATTCATTATATGTATACTGTATCGTGTGGATGATAACTGGTAATACCTTTACTTATTTATATACTTTCACTTGCTGGATTTCCACAGCGTGACTTGCCTAGCTAAAATCATCCCAGAATTGTATTGTTTTCTGAAGTTCCTATTGTTAAAACTTTTTTTGGCGACTATTCCATGAGGATTCGTTCCTTTTTTTGCTGAATTCCTCCCAATTTAGCGCCGGCGCGAGGCTTATGCGATTGGAACACTTCCAGAGTTGCTTATTTTGTAATCGTGTACTAATCTAGAATATATAGCAGCCATAGTTAAGGTGTCATCTACTCAATTTTTGGCATCTGAACATTTCATACTTGCTGGTTAATGTGCTTTCCTTGAATTCTTCAAGGTGTGAGCCGAACAATATGTTCTTGAGAGCCGAAAAATCGCACACATTGTCATCTTCAATATTTATGGTGCCCCATTTGGTAGTTCTGCTCTTACTATCTTCACAGTTGGAACTGATGATGCTGAAGGGAAATTTATCCTGTAAATCTGTTAAGATGCATCCTTCGTCCTCTTCATTTCCGCTATCGTCAATTTGTATGTCGCTTAAGAAATCGTAAACTACAATATTATTTTTCTTGATAGACTCGTTGACGAGTGTCTTGTTTACTTCCACTTCTTCATCCGTTAGCGCGTCGCCCTTGCTAAGTACAAGAATGAGGTTCACCTTGCTTCCTATTTTCTTCATATTCTCTATGTCGAGTTCATTTAAGCTACCTGTTAGTAAATTTGCCCACAATTTAATCCTGTCTACATACCCTTTTCCGGTGGTTCTTAAGAAGTAGAGGGCCACATGCACTCTATTATCTTCGATGTGTGGGTTTCTATCAATTTTTATCTCTTCTTCGAGCATTACTTGGAATTCACGTTCAAGAAACTCGACTAAATCATCGCCATTGCTGTTATTTTCAAGATTAAAACCATAATTCTTGGTGACACTGATGCGAAGCTTGATAGGAATGGATCCTTTCTCTTGAAAATCTGGATGGTTAGCGGCAGAAACCCAAAATTGTATGTATTACTTACTGATAACCGTGCTGTTCAATCTGAAAGAAGTACCATCATCTCCTAAGCCCTCTTTGAAATAGTTCCCTTTACATAATGTATTAATAAAGCTCTTCTTCCCGGTTCCATTCTCTCCAATCAACAAAATATTAAGGTTAACCCCTTTCTTGTTCAATTTTCGTTGTCGAATCTGTTCAGCGGTAACCTAATTATTAGTATGGACCTTTTGTTCTTGTTTTCTGAATACTCACCGATTCTTGTACTTTTGGTTCTCTTTCTTGTTCAATCATTACTTTGAAATGCTCTCTGTGTAGTAAATTCGCAGCCAATTAATCTGATAAAAATATTTTTGTAAGAAAAGATCAAATTTGATTAAAAATCAAAAAAAAAATACTAAAAATCTTAAAAAAAAGACTTATACAAAAATTGTTATTGTTATTACCTAAGCATGTTTAATTTATTATGTACATCTATACGACCATTCTGTTCATTTCTTCAACAGTGTAATCCAACATAAAACTTTGCTCTATCAAGTCGTCCAATCTTGCGAAATGACGTTCGTTGTAAGGAACAATAGAGTCAATGATTTTCATCAAACCTTTAACTTCCATTAATTTGGTGGGACTATATCTCTTTAACGAAACACTCAATAATCTTTGAGAGATTTCAAAGAACTTGAAGTTGATATTCCAATCTCTAATCTTTTTGAACAAGTTAATGATTTGTTCGTCTTCCAACAACCCGATAGTCTCTTCTAATTTATTGGAACCGATTGCCGAATCGGCGTCATCATTCTGTTCTATACATGATTTGATGACATTGTACATTCTCATTGAATGATCCAATGTTAAACTTAATAAAAATGCATTTGACCAATCTTTGTTGTAAATAAAATTACTCAAGTTCTGCTCTTGCTCAATTTTAAGCTTATCATCTTCTTCTCTCTTCTTAACTTCTTCTTCTGTGTTATCTTGCCATTCGATTAATTTACCATCGGCATCGGCAGAGAAGAATGTTTCACCATCATCATCTTTAAGATCAATGGCCCAAATTCTGTTATCGTGGTTATCTAAAGTTTTAACAACTTCACCTGATTTGAAGTCCCAGATTTTGATCAATCCATCAGCCCCAGTAGAGATAACTTGAGGATTCAATTTGTTGAAGAATTTGACTCTCTGGATCGAGTTTGTATGTCCTTCAAAAGTCTTGACACATGTATAATCTTTAAGTGACCAAACCTTGATAGTTTTGTCTCCACTACCAGTTACAATATATTTGTCAAATTTGTAAAAGTTGACATCCCACAATCCTCTCTTATGTCCTTTAAGTACTCCAATGGTTTCTCCACTATGTAAATCCCAGATCTTGGCCAATTTATCATATGATGCAGTAGCAAAAAACTCATCATTTGGTGCAATATCAATAGCATTAATATCTTTGTCATGAGCTCTTCTAGTATAGTCTGAAGTCTTCACTATAGTGTTTGGCGAAGTAGGTATTTTCCATTTCTTGATGGTTAAATCCGAAGATCCAGAGATTAAAAAGTCCGGAGTATCCTTTGACTTGTTTAAACAAATTGATGTAACTGATCCAACATGTCCTTGGAATATAGTGTGATGTGTGAAATCTTGTATTGAATCATCCCAAGCCCATAATCTAATTTCATTATCTTTAGAACCCGTCGCAATCCATTTACCATTGGATGATACGTCAATTACATTTAAAATATCTTTATGGCCCTCGTACAATTTGACCTCTAAAGGTCTCATTGGGTTAATAATTCTTAGTGACGGAGAATTGGTAGATAATCCAATCAAATCTCTATTAGGTCCAACATATTTCAAGTCAGCTATAATACCATGGTTACCGGCCAATCTTTTGTAAATTGGAATTTCGGTACCTCCTTGGCTAAATTTCTTGAAGTTTTGTAAATCAAGGAATAACAAAGTTTGGTCACTTAAAACCAAGAACAAATCATTAGATTCCAACTTCACAACATCTATTATCATCAATTCTTCATTTGTCTTCAAGGGATTCGATGACTGGGCTAAAAGTTTTCCTGAATTAATATCCCAAATCTTCAAGATATTGGATGCACCTGCAGTGTAAAAATACTGAATTCCTTCGATTGTTATAAACCCCGAGTTTTCAATCTGTTCTTTAATATGAAATGTATTGACTGGTTTGAAACTTGGTGATTTATAGATTATTACAACATTGTCTCTACCACCAGTTATAAGGTATTTACCTTTTGAGTCGAAACCCAACCCTCTAACGGCAGAGTTATGTTCATTTATAGTGTTGGTACATTTTCTTTTGACTAAATCCCAAACTTTAACTGTTCCCATAATATCACCACTGACCAATTTCCATTCGGTTGATGATAATTCTCCATGGAACTTCATAGAACACAAAGTAGTTCCGTGACCCTTCAACGAATGGGTTACATATCCACCTTCAATATCCCAAATTGTGATTATACCATCTGATCCTCCGAATGCAAATAATGATGAGGTTGGATCAACGGTGGATATATAAGCTGGTGAAGACAATTTAAAACTTTTGACGATTTTTTCTTGAATCAAGTCAAATATTCTTAATTGCTGAGATTGTGAAACTATAGCCAAGGAGGTTCCATCTGGAGTTAATATTAAACTTGTTATTAATTCGCCATCTCCCTCTATATGATGAAGAATTTCGTTGGTTTCAAGGTTGGTTATGACGACATCTTCGTTTAACGGGGTAGCCAAAATCTCCCCATTTGAAGAAATGCTCGCAGGACTCGACCCGACGTAGAATGGTTCTATGTCCAGGTTCTTATACGTAGTTTTAATATCCATTCTTGACACCTGATGCTACACAAATTCTTACCATAATTTTTTTTCTTATATCAAGACCATCGCAAGACTGAGCACGTGACCGCATCGCCAAAATCTCATCGCTGCATGTTATTATGATTGCCTATTTACACATCTATCTAGTCTCTAAACCTATTGATTTGGCGGTATTTTGCATGTACACATCCAAGTAGTCCTCTATTCCATGTCCCTTTTCACCGTAACGGTCACCTAGCAAAATTTGACGGAGTCGGATGGCGAAAAACAAGAAATTGCTTATAAATAGTGTAGTCTGTACCTTGAACAAGTCCCAGTATTCACGGAGCGAGGGATTTTGTATGGCCAATGATTCCATCAGTTCTTTGGTTAGCAAATTGATCCGGTTGACCGGCGAACCCATGGTCTGGTTGAGATTCTGGATCATTCGCATTGTTCTTGCGACAAAAATAAGTTCCTGAGGAAACATACTGTGATCACCAATCAACATCTTGAACAACTGGTTGAAATTACGTTTATCCTGACTATGTTCTCTTATACCGGTTGTGGGTTTTAATTGGATCATCGATGCAAACACCCCGGGCAAATTAATACCCCAGCCACGGCTGATCTGTTTGATTCCCTCACGATTCATCAGGAATAAATACTTCCAGAGCCTGCAATATTGGGTGCGAAATTCTTCGCCCAATTCGATGTACAATCCGTGATCAAGGATGACCAATTGCTGCTTGCCCTGGCTGTCAAATCTGGTGAGAAAATTACCTGGATGGGGGTCTGAATGGACAAACCCGTACTTGAAGATTTGCTTGCCAAACACTTGCATGTACTGGGTCATCAAGAGTCGAACGTTGAAGCCGTGGTCGATCAACTTATTCTTATCTGACAAAGAAATACCGTCGATCCACTCGGTGATCAATATCTGCTTGCCACTCAAGGAATCAAAGGTCTCGGGAATATAAATATTTGCACCTCTAAGGGTTCTATCGGAACCAATGATCGATTTCAAGCGGTTTGAGTTGCGAGATTCACAGGTGAAGTCTGTTTCCTTGGATATTTGGTCGGCAATATACTTTGAAAACTGACCGAGAGGAATGTCAAAGACTTGCTCGTAGAGCTTGTTGATGATTTTGTAAACCATCAAGTCAACCACTATCTGATTCTGGATATACTCGTGCTGAACTTTTATGGCCACTTGCTGTCCGGACTTGAGCACTCCCTTGTGCACCTGGGCTATGGAAGCACTGGCAATAGGTTCATGGTCAATGGTTTCAAATATACGGGTCTCGTAGTCTTTTCCGTAGTGTTTCTCAAGCTGATGATGCACACTTTGCCACGAATCTTGCGGGGCATCGTCGTATAGTTGCGGGAACTTCTCCTGATACGCCAACGGGAACACAGCACCCTGGTTAGCTATGGCTTGGCCTAGCTTGATATACAATCCTTTATTGGATATGAGAAGATCAAGAAGGGCATCGGATGTGAGATCGTGTAGATCATCAAGGTTTTTGTAGTGTTTGGCGTTCACCGAGTACTGATAAGCTATCCACGACATGACATAAATAGCTTTGACGGAGCGGGATCCAAGCGAGGAATAGCATTCCTTGTCAATATAGTAAATCGACCCAGCAGCACCGAAGATGGCCAATGGAACTACGAATTTCGCTCTTGAACCCTTGGGTGGCTTGCGAGGCTCGAGTACGGGTGCCTTTGGATTGACAGGTTTTTCAGCCATGGTTCGAGCACTGAAAGAAACATTACGAAACTTCAGAAGGCGACCGGGCCATCCCTGACGAAACGATCTAGCCTGAAGCCCGAGGTACTGCAACCCCAATCTCATTCTATGCCGCTAGCAACTTAGTGGAGTCGCCACCACTATAAGTGACAGCTACTGGCAGGTCAAGTGGAGAGTCACATGACAGTCGTGCCCCGGCCACACCTGCAAACATTTTTATCACGGCTGGTATAGGTCAGGAATGGGGTGATCAGTGTGAGTTAATTGAAATATGATCGGGTTAACTAGACAAATTGCTAGAAGCGGGGCTCGCGGCTACTCTACAGCTGCTGCCCCTGTTGCTTCACCTAAAAAAGTGGGAGCTTTCAGAGGCGGGTTCTTGGGGTTCTTGCTCGGGGTAACCGTCACTGGTACTGGTTCTTACTACTACTTAATTGACGAATATAAAGTTGCCAACAACGTGATTGTCGCCGACGTTGTTGCATTACAAAATTCCATTTCCAACTTGGAAAAACATGTCAAGTCTTTGGAATCAAAAAAATAAATTCATTATGACCTACAAAAACTTGTATAATTGATCTTCTATAATGTCCTTTATTTATATACATGGATGCAAAATGAAATTAAATGTGATAAAGAAAATATGACGTATGTACATTGTAGTCTTATAGTTCGTTGATGAACTTGACGGTATCCTTTAGCAAGTTTTCAAACACCTGTTTGTCTATACTGGATAAGTCCCCCACGAAGTTGATCTCTAATTTTCTTCCGCCCAATGAACCACCTTCCAAAATATTGAATTGAACCAATCTTTCGTTGTTGTGCTGATCGGTTCCAAAACTAAAGTTCAATTGTCTCCGGTACGACATGTTGATATAATGGTAGGTAACGGGTTCACCGTCGATGTTAAGTTCTATGGTGGACGGAATGGACGTAGGAACTTTCCCACTGAAGTCCAACTTGGCCTCCTGGAGGAATTTGTCTATGCCCGGCTGAAGTTTGAACCGTGAGTACCTGCTGGTGGTCGAATTGAGAATGTCCTCAATGGCCAAGCTTTCGGGAGCTGGTTCTGATGTGCTTTCCTCTGACTCTTCGCGCAACAAGTCGCCCGACAATTGGCAGCATATCTTCATGTCGGACTTGAGATGGGGGAGTGAGACGTAGCAATTGTTTTCTCCCTCTACCGTGACGATATTCAAGGTGTCGAGATCGGGTTTGGACCGCTCGTTCAAATCCACCCATATTTCCACTTGCGGGTATTTCATCTGTTGGTGAACGTCAAATGAGTCGCCTTGCTTATCATGGAATGGCGATGGCAAGAACTTCATTTGCACAACATATGAGTGTGGATCCTTGTGTAAAAAGTGGTTGATGTCTTTAACCGACAATTCGGGATATTCAAACACGGGCAACGACAAGACGGAGTCGTTGGCCAAAGGAACATTGGTATTGAACCGGAACTTGACGTCTTTCTGCTTCAACGATTGCATTGTCGGTTTCTTGTCGAGCAAGGCTTGCGACTCTTCTCCCTCATACAAGATGTTCCCTATAGTCACAGTAAGAATCGGACTATTGAGTTTCGAGTCAGAAAGGCCCTTGAGCTGGCCTCGATAGCTAAAATCGGTCAACTGGGAATATATCTTGTCAATCTGGGCCGGTGTAAGTACCAAGTCAGCTGGTGAAGTGTCGGAGCCCACAGCACCAGACTTGGGCAAGGATTCGGCAACAGTCTGGTTGGGTTCTTCGATATTGAGGATTCCTAAATCCCCCAACAACTTCCAGCTTTCCTGGTTGAGACCACGCTGCGTATCAGCACTTTCCAATGGCAAGCTCTTGGCGTCATTAACTTCGTTTTCATAAGCCAACCGCTCTTTACTCAACGACTTGTCGGAGAATCTTTGAAGATCACTGATGAACGACGGGTTCGTGCCATTCGCCTGTGTGTCTTTGTCCTTTAACACGAACAAGCTTTTATACCTGTTGTTCCAGGCCAAAGAATCGTCGTCTTTATAGGGCAAGAAGTCTAGCAGAGCCACGTTTTCTGGCAACACCAAGTGCTCCTTGGTATGTTCGTTGTAGTTCAAGAGCCATAATAACAATCTCTTGGAGCGCTTGATCTGATTGCTGTTCAACGTCACAAGCTCGTAGTTGTCATCCTGTAGGTGGTTGAAGAAAACCTCGGTATTTCGGCCAAGATTCACTAGTGAAAACTCGCCTTGGGTCGACAAGAAGAGTTCCTTGATGTTAGAAAGATCGAGCATTTCTTTGTGAGATTTGTTCAAAATGGAGTTGAGGATGATTTCGGCGTTCATGACCTGGCTGGACGTACCAACAAAGCTGATTTTATCTTCGGATGGATCAAAGTTGATCTTTACCCCGACTCTACCTAAATATTGAATAATAAACCCATTTTCCAGTAACAACAAGAATAACTCAGACTTGCTCAACTTGAAGGACCTTCTTGTCAAGAGATCATCCATGGCCGTGAGTTTATTCGACCGTTGAACTTCCCATATATTATCCATGATACGTCCAACCAAAGCAGACTTGGTACCACGATTAGACCTTTTATACTGAGTAAACTTGGGATCTTTATACTTGTCATTAAGATATTTAGATAGTTGCGAATGAGTAAACGAGTTTATGAGATCTTGCTTGATTTTGCCATACTTGGTTTTACTAATTTCTGAACTCAAAGGTTTGAATATGTCAATGGATTTTGTTAACGAATCAACGGTAGCTTGATTGTTTTCTATCAAATCGGCTCCTAGTATATCCAAGGGGTTTCCGTGATTCGAGTTCATAGAAGTGCTACGGACATTGGATGACTTTTCAATGTCTTCAACATATCGGTTTAATCGCCTGTCTCTGAACTCCTCTGGCTTTAGAAAGATCTGCTTCTTTTTATGTGCAGACGGTGTGGTGGACGGATTGACTAGGTTGGAAGTGTCACGCAACTTGTCGAGAATCACGGACGGTATCACGGTCTTGTTTTGAAGTAATGGTGCGTTTGAAAGCGCCCGGCGTGCATCCCGGCTCCCTATTCGTCTCAACATTGCCTGAAGATCACACCTCAGTAGCTGAATAAATTTTGACCTCATCGATACGAGCACGTGTGGGAAGTCACATGACACAAACCGGGGACAGCCCACCTGGGGCCACCACCACAGAGCTGGTGGTGGGTTCGGCAAGACGGCAGCAGGCCCGCCAGATGGGGCCAGCTAGATAAGTCCCAGCTCGATTGTGTCAGGTTAGTTTCGCTGGAGCCGTGGATTCCCCACACCGATCGCTGATCGCTGATGACTCCCCAATGCAGTTTGGTTATTTTCCAACTGATAACAAACAAACGTCGTCCGTCCGCCGGAAACCGAAGCCGACCGGTATCAGTTACCCCAGAATTTGGTCAGCCCCAAAGAATGGCGTCGAAAATTTGTTCCCGAAACTAACAGTGGCATGCTCGCGCAAACTTTCTTGCGCACTAAGACAAGGGCTCATCGGAAATTCGCCAGCTTTAACTTTTCGCGCTCTCTTACCTTTAGGCACAAATGGCGACGCTCGCTTGTTTTAACTCCTCCTCGTTTCCGATAGCTAAATCAGTTTAGCCATCGAACGGGACGGAGGTCGGTAAAAATATCATTAATCGTACTATATGTGCTTACTATTAGAATGGCATTATATTATTGTAAACAATAAGAAATTCCTTGGTCATCTCTACGTCTATTATAAATATATTCTGACTTCCCTGTCAACCACGACTGAGTTTTTCCTCCCTCTATTAGACAAGCATTAAATGATTAGATTTCTCACCAGAGCTTCAATTCGTGAAGTATCACCGATTGCTATGGCATTCTCCACGGGCACTGCTTCGAGGTTCAGTGGATCGTTGAGACAGTTCCACGAATCTCCCAACAAGCAGAACACCACCTTGGGTAATGTGAACTTCCCCGAGCCTTCTGTGGTCAAGCAGCCTATTGCTGCGGCCCCCTCGTCTCCAATAACCAAAGTCAACAACGGAGAGCACTTGACCAACTTTTCCAACAGTGAGCTTTTGTCATTCTTGGTTATTGGGTTTGCTACTCTCAACAAACCAATCTTGAACCTTTGTATCAAAATCTTCCCATATGTTCCTATGCCAATAATCAAGGCCTTGGTGTACAAGATCTACTGTGGTGGTGAAACCATTGATGAGGTCAAAAACACCGGTGCCAGATTGACTCAAAGAGGTATCAACAACATGATGCTTTCCTTGACCATTGAAGCGTGCAACGGTAACGACAACATCGATCCAGACTATATTGTTTCTGAAACCAACAGATCCATCAATGAAATGCTAATTCCCCACACCTTGAAGGTTATCCAAGAATCCGGCAAGAGCATCAACAACATTCCGCCTGGATATGTTGCCTTGAAGCCTACCGGCTTTGTCAAAGATGCTGCTTCTGTATTGAAGGACTTCAAGAACCCTCTCAACATTGAAAGATTCGATGAGTTGGTCCAGAAGGCCGAAAATGTTTGCCAGTCCATCTACGACGCCAACATTGAGTTATCGGCACAATACCCTGAAAGAAATGCCCCATTTGTGGTTGCTGTCATCGATGCCGAAAAGCACGACTTGCAAGAAGGTGTCTACGAATTACAAAGACGTTTGTACGCCAAGTTCAACCGTCCCGACAAGCCAGTGTCTATTGTGGGTACTTTGCAGATGTACTTGTCACAATCATCCGAATTGCTTACATTGGAAGAAAAATTGGCCAAGGAGAACAACTATAGATTAGGTATCAAATTGGTCAGAGGAGCATACATCCACTCGGAAGTCAACAGAAAGCAAATCATTCACACCACCAAGGAAGACACCGACTCAAACTACAACCAGGGAATCTCATACTGCATCGAATCCATCTTGGCCAACAAGGGTAACGAAAGTACCATTGGCCACTTGGTGGTAGCCTCCCACAATGAAGAATCATGCACCATTGCTACCCAAACTTTGAAGAACGAAGACCATGCAGCAAACAACAACAAAAACAACGTTGTGTTGGGCCAATTGTTAGGAATGGCCGACAACATCACTCACAACTTGATCAAAACATACAACGTGGACAACATCATCAAGTACGTAGCCTGGGGCCCACCATTGGAAACCAAGGAATACTTGTTGAGAAGATTAGAAGAAAATGGAGATGCCGTCAAGAGTGACAATGGCTGGCCTTTAGTGAAAGCCGTGAGCCAGCTTTTGACCAAGAGATTGTTTAGAATGGTATAACGTATCTGAGCCCTAATGAATTAATGAAATTAAATTACTGTCTGTAAGCTGTGTCCAGCATTGTAAATATCTGAGAGCATCTAGTCTGAGGCCAGTCTAAACGTCAGCACTCGAGGTCCTGTTAAGCTAAGACCTGACCTACTTTTATTAATACTATTACTTCTACCAGTATTAGTAGTTTAGTCTATTTGGAATGTCGTGGTGCTCCAGATATAGCCACTGATCACACACTGAACTACCCATTCCCAGTCAATGACTCCCACCGACATCTGGTCCGCCTGTGTTGGTACATCGTGGATTTCCTTGGATCTCAACGTCCTACGGATTTTCTTTGTCTTTGGTTTCTTAGACACACCGGCCAATTTCTCCTGTACTATGCCACTATCGTCATAGATCAATATTCGGTAATTGGTGTCAAGCTCCTTGAGATAATCTGTAACTTCACTGTATTTGGCACAGTACTTGACCGATTTGGCTCCAAATGTGTAGAAGATGAACCGGCAAGTCTCAAGAGCATTGCCGTTGATCTTATTGTTCAATACTATGATTTTGTACTGATTGAGCAACCGGCCATTGTTTTGCAACTGGTCAACCAAGTTGCAATCGTTCTCATATTTCACACGAAAGTTGAAGATATCCAAGCTTTTGACCGAACTCAAGTGTGTAGACTGTCCTGCTGGCAATAAATAGACTGGCCAAGCCTGTACTCTCGAAGCGTCTGCGATACAGTCGACTACAAAGGTGTCCGAAAGAATAGGCCATCCTAGTGCTAGGGCCTGGAGATATTTGGCACTCCGACAAAAGTTGTTGGATATCATGCATCCGAATTTGATGCTACCAAGCTGGCTCGACAGGAGCGACAAGTGTCCTCGGGTCTCAGTATATTCAAAGAGCTCGTTGAGTTCTTCGTCGAGCAATATACCCCCATTCTGCTCAATTAGCTGCTTGATTTGATCTTTTCTTTCTCCGTCAATGGAAGTTATACAGAACAACTTACCGCTGAATATCTGGCTCATTTGGGTTGGCTCGTTGATTACCAGCGCGGTCGATAATTCCGGGTTCTCGAATGGAATCGAAATCCCCGTGAATGAAGGGTTAATGGACGATTTGGACGCCCGTGTGTACTTGACAGTCTGGGTACGTGTCTGGTTTCTTCGCTGGGTCCTGTGGTTTCTCTTGGAGGTAGGACTCCGGAGCACTGTCCCCTCTGTTTCTTCTTCCATCATCTTGTCGTTGTCCACCAACCCATATGTTTCTTGATGTAAGATCCAATCTGAGAGTTCCATGTAACATTCACTTAGTGCAACAATGGTTTCGACATTATTCTTGGTGCTTTGTTTTTGAATATAAACCCAGTTGTATCCTCTAACGCATTTGATGTCATCGCCTGCACGGGAGTTGTTAAGCCCAGTGACTTTGAATTTGGCAGTCGACGACCGAATACGGATGGTGTCACCTATCCTTAGGTCTAAAAGGAATAAGTCTGTGTTTTTGATGGTGGAGAGTCCCTCGGAAAACTCGATCACCAGCTGCTCAAGCCCGCGTTGGACGATCTTGCCAGTGTAAACCTTAAGATCGTATGTGGCCCACACGCTATCGTGATACTTGATACTTTCTTCCGGGAGAATGTGCAGCAGTTCCTCTCGAAATGTCTCATGTGCCGATATCTTTATTGGCGACGAATTGGGTTCGTTTTCTGTACCACGCTCAAGCTGTGACTCCACGATGTACCGACGCTTTCTTCGAGAACTGATTTTCAAGCTTATGTCCAAGTTTTCGGGCTCCTGGAGAAAGTGGCTATTTTTCTCGAACGATAGGTCAAACCTGGTTTCCTCAACTTCGTTCCGTTTTCTTTCTAATTCGTAATAGCCGTGGCCCTTGCTGGGAGACGAACTAGCGGGAAGTTTGAGAATATCGGTGGCCTTGACTAGGGGTGAAGATTCAACTACTTCACTGGTGGGCTCCAACATCACCGGATCACTTTTAGGATGGAGTTGCACGCTGGGTATCTTAGATCCACTGGATACGTTGAACGACTTAAACGGATGGAATTTGGCTGACTTATTGGAGCTGTTGACTAATGGAGAGCCTTGTAGCTTTCTCTTTTTATTGATGTTATGTGTGAATAGACTGTCGTCGTACTGTTGCTCGAGAATCGATATGTCCTCGGTCTCTTCCTGGTCTGCCTTGTTTTCACGCTCTTCGTCAGTAATAACCTCTTCATCATCTCGAAAACTGACATGCTCTGTGGGGTACTCTTCAACCTCGTCTGTGATTACTCCTATATCCGACTGTTCTTGCGTGTTGACCACCTGTCGATGTGCCACCTTAGTGTAAAAGTCTGCGTCAGGCTGTGAAGTATCCAGGGCCAGTTTATGTTGGACCACAGTTCCATGACCAGCATAGCTGCTGGGGATCCCTGGGGTCTGAATTACCTGTGTTTGACCGTCAAAAGGATTCTGGGAGTTCAACGGCGTCATTACTTGTGTTTGGGACTCCCTCGGCCCGATAACTTGGGTGTCCAATACGTGCTTGGTTTCGTTCCCGCAATGCGCTTGTTCCAGAGAACCGATAACCTGGGTCTGTGTGTCAATACGTTGCGTATCAGCTGGCTCGTAGTTCAGCTGGCTCCGCTTCTGTTGCTTGAGTTCCTTATCATTCTGGGACTGCGACAACCCTAGCACTTGAGTATCTTGGATCTGGGACCCATTACTTGATGGTTCAGATGATTTGATCCGGATAAGTTGCGTGTCCTCATTTGGAGACATTTGTATTACATGACTGTTCTTATCTGGAGATATTTGTATTACTTGGGTGTCTTGTACCGGCCCCAATAGCCTCTGGGATTCGCCTTGAAATAACAGCATGCCCGACTCCTGTGTGTCTTGGGTCCGTCGTATCTTTTGCGTATCATTATAGGGTATTATCTGCGTATCTACTGTGTCTCTTGGATCGTAATGTTGCTGAATAATTGTAGAATCGTTTTGAGTCTGGTCTTCTTTGGGTTTGGATTCATTGGTCTTGGTGCCGTTCGGGACATTATGCACCATAGTATCGTGGTCTTTTGAATGAAACAATTGTGTGTCATTAGTTGGAAGTGACTCCTTGTCATCTGTATCTACTTGTGTGGCTTTTGTGATAGTGTGGGTGCCGTTGTGTCCCTGGCTCTCTACTCCATGGCTGGGCCCATCGTTGCCAAATACAAGCGAATTGTCTATGTCGTCGTGAAATTTGATAGTATCCTCAAAATCCTGAATTTGTTTAGCATTCACTTGCATGCCATGCGGTACTTCATCCAGAATATTCGATTCGCTGCCCATATGCCGTTAACTTCACCATTATCTGGTCTATTTTGGCAAATAGTTTTGACGTATGTTGTTTATATGCAGGCATCTACGTTTCTTTAAGGTAATTAGCGTAATTAAACTATATAGTACTATATGGGAGTGTCGATATCGACAAGTATGATACAGAACCAAGATATGGCGCGGGGCAGGTACTTTAGCCTCCAAGTTGTGACATGATTTGACTCAACTCGGTCGAGGTAGATACCTCTGTCGGTTTGGCTATAGCAGGAGTGTAATGATCATTGTGAGAATCTGCGGGATTAGATAACATAGCTTCATGATCAGCTGGTTTGTAGTCTTGCTTAACCGAGTACAACGCAAACAATCCGATTTTCAAGTCCAGTTTCTGACTTTTCAAGTAGTATGGCAATTGTTCATCTCTAAAATCAACAGGTATAAGATAGGAGTCCTTTACAAACCACGGTTTGTTGGATAACACACCTACTTTGTTTTTAATTAATAAGTACTTGTAAAGCTTTTGGAATTGTTCTTCTTCTTGATCATTGATTGGTTTAATTTCAATTAAGTACAAGTTTCTTGTACTGATGATTTTATTTAAATAAGAGTCTGCTTTAAATCTATCTAACCTACCTTCAATTTGGTAGGTGTCCCGATTCAATATATCTCTACAAACAGAATTATGGGTCAATAATTCCTGTTGAGTGGAATATTCATCGAAATCACTCGACGAATAGAATTCCCCGTACGCCGAAAAACTGGCAAAGTCTGGAAATGTGATGGCACCTTTCCAAATCTTGGAAGGCGAGGAAATAGTTTTCTCTGAACTGGAAACTTCTGCAGTGGTGGTGCCTGTCAAAATGGGGAGCAAATCTTCTTCTGAGATCGCGTCGTGAATATGTTCGAGATCAGAGGACTCTGAGGATTTGTTTTCAGGGATACTAGGTGAGGCCAGTGTGGTTTTGATATCGATGGAGCCTTGTTGAGAGATATCATCATTTACGATTTTAAATATGTCTTGGTCGTCTTGATCCTTCAATGCGTCATTTTCTTCATTATGGTAGTTGTATTCACTTTCTTCGTCATCATCGTCATTGTTAATTCTAGGATTCATGTTGTGGTAATTGATTTTTTGATTTTTGATTCCGGCTTCGATGGTTTCAGTTTTGTATTCGTTTTCATGGAGGTTTTCAACTTTTTTATCAAATCTACGATGGTCAACACTCCTAGTGGCTATATTCTGGTCGATATCATAATCTTGATCATTCTCGTTCTCTCGGATGATATCACCCTTATGGGTTCTTCTAACTATATCAGACGGTTCGTTGGCAGTCAATATAATATTCTTAATATTTCCCCGGACTTTTTCTTCAATTATCTCAATATCACGGTTGATCTCCTTGGGGGTCTTTTTAACCAACTGTTCAAATGTTAAACTTCCGTCCAAAATGTCTCTCATGAAATGCTTTTTGAGCAAAAATAAAACTCGTCTTCCTCCTTCGATATACTTTTTATCGGGATAAGTGACAAATATGATCTCTTCAACATGAAGTGCCCATTCAGTAGCGGTCTTTTCATTATCAGGATCGGACTTCTCGTTATCCAAACTCTTTTTGAAGTAATTCAAGTAAGCTTTTGCTGTACTGATCCTATTATCAGTCTTGAGTAAAGGAGCCAACGAGTCTATTCCAGTGGGTAAAGGCACGGCCGCAGCGGCCTTTGATTTGACAGGTACAGACTTCTTGCTAGATTTGCCGGTTGCAAACTTCTCTTTGTTGCGGGCAATCAAACCCGGGTCACAGACGTTACATTGATAATGTTCGGGAATGCTGGTGCTGTTTTTGAAGCCCATACACTTGGAATGCTGCCACGTATTACAGTCGTCACACTGGACAAAACTCCCCCCAGTATCTGTCTCTTCGTTGTAGTTGTCTTGAGTGGTTCCACAAGGAAGGCATCTCACCACTTCATCGTCTTCTTCTTGTTGTTTCTGTTCTTGTTGATTGGCTTCGACATATTCGAAATCATCGTCATCTAACTTAATTTTCTTGAAATCAGGATCGTTTTTCTTTTCGTCCTCCAAATACATGTCCAAATCTCGTTTGGGGTGTTTCCCCTTATTGGTTCTGGAAGATCTTCTTTCCGACATTGGCGTTAAATCTACTAGTTTGATATGGAAATTTGCAAGGGAACGAACGAGCTAGAGTAAAGCACCAGTTTGAAGTTACAGGGTTTATATTCGATTCTATATAATGGTACTGTACAAGATCAACCGACTCCAACTGATGTCTGTTTACTTAAGCTAGTCAAATTTTTAGATGTGACTAGACAAAGGCCGGTACGCGCACGACCAGACATGGCCGTGTGGCTTTAGCATCCGATACTACTAGCGATACTACCTTTACGGAGACCTAATAAAATGCATGTTTTTATACCATATAAACACCTACCTGACCAGAAATGAACACTGTGTATCTAGTTTTTCTTTATCTTTTTGTTATTTAAATTAAAGGCCCTTAATAAGGGCCATCAATTCGTTGTCGTCCCCCAAGACCTCTTCGACATCTGCAAGAGCGTGCTCGCTGAAAAGCCCCGACTTGGTTGGTCTGAATCCTTCAGACACCGCTTCGACTATTGAAGCACGTCTTCTTTTGATTTTGGCCGATGTAGACGTAGACGGCAACGGTCCAGCTACGACTGGAGCTTCTTTCTTATTGGTTCCTGAACCATAAGACGAAGTGGACGAGTTTCTTCTGTTTGATTTTTTAGCTATGGCACCCGACTTGGAAACGGAATTTCTTTTCCCACTACCGTTGGATCCACTGTTGGATCCACTGCCGCTGCTGATGCTGCCATTATGATGGTTGGTCAACGAGTATCTTCTTTTGTTAAACTCGTTGTTGGATTTGGACGTGTGGTTGTAGTGTGACGTGACGTTTTCAGGGTGTATCATTGAATTCTGTAGCACCGACTTGTTTCTAAATGCTCCTAGAGGCACCTGGTTTTTTTTGTTGTTGAAATCTCTCCATATTCTAACGTCATTTTCATCGTCGTTGTCCAATTCACTGATATTCAACAACTCATCAAGACCAAGGGCCAGATCGTCTGTTACACCCAGTCCTTGCATTCCATTACCAAGAGCTCCTATTGGCCCGTTGCCTACGCCTCCGATCCTTTTCCCCTTGGATCTTGGCTCGGCATTCTTGTTGCTCAAAGTCCGGGTGGAAAGACCGTCAATAATCCCAAACGGTTTGCTGTCTAAGGCCACCCACGTTCCTAAAATAGGAGGACGGTAGTCGGCTGTTTTGGATGACAAAACTTCTTTGGCCATTTTGGATCCAAGCCTGGTTTTGTCGTTGGATTTGGGCAACGTCAAGTCTACGTCGGTCGATTCAGCACTATCATAGTCTTCGTCGGGATAAGAATCGTTCTCAATACCGGACGGCCCCGTGGGACCATCGTTGAGACTGTTATTCTTCCGCTTGCCTATATTTCCCAACGTCAAACGACGGCCGCCATTATTCAACTTGGGCTCTTCGTCGTCTCCGAAAAGATGGTCCACTTCATTGTCAGACACAAAATTCTCCCCGTCACTGCTTTCGGAACCATTGTCAGAACTAAAGAAATAATTCCAAAGGTACGAATCGTCGTCTTCGTCACTATTAAGACCGGTGTGCGATCTTCTGTGCTTGTGACCTCTGACTTTTTCTGACAGCTTTTTGGACTGGGTTTGGGAAAACGCTCTCTTAGAATCTATGGATTTGGTGCTGATTTTACTCTTTTCGGTTCCTTCAAACAACGGTACGTTAAAATCAATAAAGTCATCGTAACCTTCGCCGTCCTCAAGGTTGATTTCGTCATCGAGATCATCCTCGTCATCATTTTCGAAGTCGTTTTCACTACTGCTTTCGTATTGTATAACATGGTTTGTATCATGGTTGTTCATGCTGTTGAAAGAGTCAAGCATCGAGTTTCGGTTGGAGGATTCACTAAGGTCATAATCTTCAATATCAATTCCCTCATCGTCAAATCCATTATTTTCAAACTCGTTAACTAAAAACTTCTCTTCTTCTTTAAGAAACTGATCGTTCTCGTCTTCGTCGACCGAGCCAATGGAGTTTCGGTGAAGATCAACTCCATCATTGTTTCCCATCGGTAAAAATTCGTCCATACCATTATCAGCCTGCAACGTAGCCAAAAGCTCATTGTCATCGATCTCGTAATCATCGTCGGAATTAAGTTCGTCTTCTTTAAACCGGGGAACTTGAATAAGCTGGGAATCGAAATCCAAATCAAAGTGCATCTTAGTTTGGGTAGAATCGGGCAATTGTCCGCCATCATTCTTGTTAGGTGGAGGAAGATCGAAGATTTCCTCTCCAATATCTTCATCTTGCTGAATCTTAGACTTGTTATATTCATTTTGATCATCATCTTCGTCAGCATCATCTCCATCATCTCCGATATCGCTAGCTATGACTGAATCATCAATTTTGTGGAAGTCATCGAATTCAAATTTAAAATTGATATCTTCAGGCAACAATGCTTCTGATTTCCTTCTACCATACTTGGGTTTAGAAACAGAACTCTTCCGGCGATCGAATTTGTTATTACTGCCTTTGGGTCCACTCTTGGTTTCGGTTCGTCCTATACTCTTGCCTCCCTGAGAATTTCTGGTTAATGCAACTAAATCTGAAATGTCAACTTCAGAATCCGATTCCAATACCAGTTCGTTATCAGATGAAATTGATTGATTGTACTTTTCTTTTTGTCTCAACCCCTTTTGGGCCTTCGCAGCCTTGATACTCCTTGCCTTTCTTTCGGCCTGAAGCTTTAAGAAGTCTACGTCTGAATCATCAGATGAGGAACCGTCTGAATCCGAATCCTCTCCCGATTCTTCATTAGACTCGTCGTCCGATCTGTCGTCTTTGTTCGTTTGGCTACGCTTGGTGCTATTGTTATCGATCATGGAATAGATATCGACAATGTGATCGTTGTCAGACGAGTTGATTCCATCTTCGTCTTCGTCATTTTCGTCATCGAACTCGGGCTCGTTTTTATTCCAGTCAACCGTCTTCTTGGGAGTTCTTTTTCTGCCATAATTACCGGTGGACTTTCTTGAATAGTTAGCAGTGGTTTTGCCGGCACTCTTCATTCCAGATGTCTTGGAACTTTTGCTGGTTCGTTTCATACTCGAGTTTTTAGCGAGTCGGTTAACATCATCGTCGCTAACGGCAGTCAACGAAGACTCTGAACCCGAATCTTCCTGTACGTGGTATTTGCCGGGGTATGATTTTTGAGCCCCTTGTTCTGTACCTGACCCTGAATCAGATTCCGAACTGGAATTCGAAGTAGAACTTGAGTCCACTATACTAAATCGTCTACCCTTAGTATTGTGAAAGCTACCGTTGTTGAATTCTTTTGAAGCATAAGGATTAAATTTCTTACTTCCCAAGGAGTTTTTATCGTTTCTATGAGGTACCTTGCTAGGCTTGGGCCTGCTTCCACCTGATTTTCTGGGACTTTTCGCCATAATATTATATCGGATAATTCTATTTTCTCGGGTTTAACACTTCCTTGCTATAAAATCTTGACTTTTGTATGTATGATGAAGTCTATCAAGTGTATTCATAATAGTTCTGGGTGTTATTACCAGGATAGTTTGTAAAAATATGAGCAATTGTACTATTTTGAGGCTGGTGCCGGGTTTAGTAAACTACCGATAAGGTTGGATTATTTAGTGGTTTGAATTCGGATCCAAAGGTTCCCGTCAAAATACCAAAAAAAAAAATAACTTTGCAATCTGTTTGGTGATCACCTAGTTGTAGTTGTATAGCGGATGATATGAATATATATCGGTGGGGGGTATCTTTCTTGTTGAAGAGTAACTTTAATAGTAGTGTCTATTTTGATTAAGGTTACAGAGTTTTTTTCGAGATGAGCTTACAATTTCACGATGAGATTTTAGGGGAAACCATCTGGGGCAGTAGGTAGCAGCACGAGAAGGAAAAAGGGGGGGTTTATCACCAACCTACAGGTCGCGCGGAGGGAAAAGAGATTGCCCTGAATGTTGCCTAGCTTACTATTGTCAATGAAGCTTGTCCCTTGGTGTTGTTCTGCAGTGGTGTCGGTAGCATAGAAGGGGGCTAATGCTAACAATGTGACAGGCGATTTGCAGTTTGAAGCCGATTTTTCATCGCAGATCATTTGCAGGTTAACCACTGTGGCACCAAATATCGTATAGATGAAATGGGGAGATGAGACTGAAATCAGGGCGGTGGAGAGCTAGGCAGGGCGAATTCAAAACATTGCCGGCGGCAATCGCAGCTGAAGCTGTGAGTTGTTGCTACGAGAGTGTTCTTAATGCTTTTATTAAAAGAAGTATGTAAGAGTTACTGTACAAGACAATGGTGGTTCATTAGTGGATCATTCCATTTTATGGGGTTGGTGGGGGTACATAGAAAAGAAGTCTATAGTTCCAGCTTACCCCTACAACTGATTATAGCCGTTCAGTTGTTGCGACCACCGGTCAACATTGTAGAATTCGATATCTGAACTATTCTAATGCTTCTTGTCGGCTTCAGCACTAGCAGTTAATCTAGCACTCAATTCAATCTGTTCTTTAACAGCCTTGGTCAAGTATTCAATCATGATAACGTCCTGGTTGTGGTCTCTGAAATGAGCTTCCAAACGTTCCAAGTTAGTCAAGATTTGGGGTTTGTTCAATAAGGTGTTGCTTAATAATCTCAACAAGTCAAGATCTTGGTCCGTAGAAGAACCAGATCCGATTTTGGCCTCAATGTATTGTAACAAGTTGTCGATGTTTTTGGCAACAGCATCCAACTGGTTGGACAAGTAAGACAAGTCAGAACTCAAAACAACCGAGTTTTTATTTATAGTTTCGTCCTTCAAGTAGTTGAATGATATCTTTTCAGTTACAGTACTGTTTATAATTTTGTTTGGAATGGGAGTGAAAATATACGAGTTGGTGGTACTAGGAGCCTTCCATCCAATTTGAACATTGGATTGTCCTTTACCAACCGCAGCACCAATATACGAGGATAACTTAGGGGAAGTTATTTCACCATTGGTATTAGTGTAGTCGACATTGACATAGATGGCAGGGTATGGGAATGCACGGTCACTTCCCTTGGAGTAGAAATCGTGGATTAAACTGGTGGTGCCGTCCAACACATCCGAGCTTCCAAACCATCCCAAAACTGATTCCTTTGGATGGGCTTTCTTATATAATTGATATAATGCTTTGTGAGTATGATCTTCAATTGAGATAGAGTCTCCAGTTTCGTTACATGGAACCATAAATGCATCTCTGATTTCAAATTCAGAGCCGTCATCTGATCTTATTCCTAACAAAGTACCAATAATTCTTTTATTTGATGAAAGGGCTTGCTTTGGAATAATTTCCAATATTTGAAAGAGGGCTGGGGCATGTATTTTGATATTGGCAGGGCCGTTGGCAGATCCTGCAGCAGGGGCAGTCACATTTGGACGAACCAAATGCATTAATGAGTCTCCGGACATGTTTACTTGACACTAAACGTAAGACTAATCTGGTACTGAATGTCTAAAGTTTGTCGCTTTGGTGTCGATGATTTTGAAAATTTTTACTTGGGCTGTGTGCAGGACGCAATTTTCGATTTCTGATAATGCTGGAGACGTAGAGTGGAAATGGCGACGGGTGGGCCTAGAGACATGGCGGTTTTGGATTTACGGTTTGCAGTTACCAGAAATTGGCCAAGAGGGATGCTGTTAGTGGGATGCAGTTTTTTTGGCCTGATAATTGGACATGTCAGGGCTATTTCGGTCTCAAATGCATGCAACCGCTGTCGTTTAAGTGAACAAAGTCCCCTGATAGCCCGAATCACGGGGACCAATCCTGTACTAACAAGAATTAGCCATGGGTCCCGTAAGCCTCTCAATCCCACCCTTCAGACTGAATTGTCCGGCCCAGTGTAGCATATTAAGGTTCGGACAGTGGTGTGTGCACGACCCGAAATATACATGATTGAAATCACCGCCAGCAACAGGAAATTACAAGGCAGGTACCACCAGAGATGCAAGTCAAAAGAAGCCCGGATGAGGCGTGGGAAAACAAACTGGGTGCAAGTGTACGAGAAGCCAAAAAAGTAAAAGGCACCTGGGTATCCAAAGACACCGCCAACGTGCCGTCCAGGCAAGAAACATCCAAGAACACTCACAAGTCATCACCCAAGAAGGGACATGCCACACCTAAAAACACCTGGTTATTTCTGGAAAATTCATTTGTGTTTAGGTCGCCTAGTCGTATTCAATTGAAGATGACACCCTCGCAAGAACTCAAGGCCAGAGAATCGATCCATGATTTCATTATTAAATTAGCATCCAAACTTAAATTAGATGGTAGAACCATTTTGGCAGCAACCATTTATGTCAACCGTTTCTACATGAGAATGCCAATAACCTCATCCAAATATTATGTTGCAAGTGCAGCCATTGCCATTTCATGTAAACTTAATGACAATTACCGTCAACCAGATAAAATAGCATTACAGGCATGTAACCTTAAGAACCCCAATCCTACCAAGCCCATTGACGAGCAAAGTGATATGTTTTGGAGGTGGAGAGACCAATTGTTGTTTCGTGAAGAGTTGATGCTTAAAACGCTAAATTTCGATTTGAACATCGATTTGCCTTACGAAATCCGAGACGATCTACTTGACGAAATCGATCCCCCTCAGTCAGAATCGTCGATATTTCACGATAAAAAACCAGACATACTAAAGAACACCATTTCTTTACTAGAAGTGACCTCTTCCTTGCCCATCTTGGTGTCGTTTGATACCAATACATTGTTTGGCACTCTCATGGTTGTGGTGGTATTGGAAGGCAGAAAAAAACTCAATGATACTACTTTGAAGTTACCGCCAGATTACTTGTCGTCAAAGCTAGGCATAGATTCAGAGCTTTGCATCCAATGCTACAAGTACATTCTTAAACTCCTCAAACTAAGCGAAGAAGATCCTAAGGTAATCAGCAACAAAGCAGCCATCAAAAGATTGTCAAGTATAGAAGAACTGGTGTTTAGAGAAGTTGCAAATTCTCCCTGAACTGTGTATTATAAGACATCACCTGGTTGTCATCCTCTACTCGTAGGTGTGTATTAATCAATGCAGTAGTGTCACGTGAACCGTGGTTGCAATTTGGTCCAATGTGCGAAATGCCGATAGATATTTTGCAACCACAGACAGAAGCATGCAAGCAAGAAGGTTATAATGTTCGGCCTTTTCAGGAGTGCTGAGCGTCACGGCGGTCCTTCGACGGATAGAACAAATGACGAAAGCACTAGTGAGAATTCGTCAATGTCTGATACATCAAAATTTGGTGACACTGTATATAATAATGAAGCACTTTATAGAGAAATAATTCATCACCACGACGAAGGCAATACTTATAAAATATTGGGATTAATAGGAAACCTCCGTACTGACAAAATCTTGTCCCCTTATATACATCACGTCATAGGAATGTCCCTATTTAAGCTCGGGCGGATTGGTGGGGCCCTCAGAGAGGCGGCTCTAGCTATCGAATTGGAGTACGACAGCGAGGTACGCCAAAGGTACACCATGACGCTTATAAGATTTTTCAAAGATTTAGGAATGAAAGATCAAGCCATTTCTTGTTTAGGTGAAGTGCTTCTCATGCAAGAAGAAAGATTCTTAATAGATAATAACAGTCCAATTGACAATGAAATCCAACTTGAATTAGACAATGTAATGGCCAACACAATTAATAGGGAGTACGTTTTCTTTTGCATTAGTTTTCTTTTCCACCCTACTAACCGGTAGTGCTTCCATCGATGATCTTCATTATACACCACTTCATATTCAAGCACAACAATACTTGGAGGTAAACCACCAGCTTCCTCAATTCTCTTTGGGCGAACTATGTATGGAATTGCACTCTTTGGTACAACAATCCATTAATTTATTGAAGTTACCATCCAATTATCATGGTACCAAAAACGATCCTCTTGGACCATTATTTGAAGCTATTCTACGCTGCGGACCAAATTATCTATTCAAACCTGTATTAGACATGGAGTTGACTATTCAAAAATTGATGAATCTGGAAATGGACAAACATCCTGAAATAGATTACAAGATGAGCCCTCGGGTACTCATAAAACATTTATGTGTGTGGAATAGCCAAAACTCACAATTTGTTTGGAGAATCAGTAGCTTGATTATCCAACATAAAACCATTCTAGGATATTTGAATTATTATAAAAAGAATTACGACATAGCAATTGATGAGTTTACCTGGGTGTTTTACTTTTTAAATGGCATCAGAAAGAAATTTTCAATATTGAATGAAACTAATGTTTATTTTGCCACTAAAACTGAGTATACAGTTTTGTTACTCGCATCCCACTGCTATACACTTCGGGACATACGCAATTCGGAAAATCATATTAACAATATCAATTATATCCATAGAAAATTGGTTTCGGAAAAGTATGATTGGGTGATAACCAGGCAATATGGAATTCAGAGCAAATTTTTTTTAAACTGTGGACTAGTATACGAAAAGTATTCCTCTGTCAAGGGCTCTTTTATTTCAATTGATAAAGAGATTTTGGATTCCAATGGTGAGATGCTCAATCACGCTACCAGTGCCTATCAATATGAGAGGAAGTCTTTACTTGAAGCTATTCGTAAATACATTTTTGCCGTGACTTCAAGTTTAACAAATGATCCGTCAATAATTTACATCTATGACCGTATCATCTGGGCAATTCTTCTACATGGAGGAATGCATTTGAAATGCCTTTGGTTTTTTATTTTATTAAAGAACCATTTCTTTATCGAATTAGATTATGGTCCATTGAATATTTCAACAAAGCATGATTATAGGTTATTTAAAACCAATGATATCATTGGAAGATACACTAATGGTTGGGATTTGGTTTATAAAAGCTGGGATTTATACACCGAGTTAGATAGTGATTTAATTAAAAATTGCTGGGATGTAGGTAATTCCAGCATCTTTCTTATCCCCCAGATTTATGAGCAAGACTCAAAATTGATTATATTGGAGGAATGCTTTGGTAATGAAAAATCAAATTCATATATCTATAGTTCGAAGTATCTGATTAAGCCAAAGTTAAGATCATGTTTGAAAATGTTTAAAAGTGATACAAGATTTGAAGAATGCATTTTAATTAGTAAGGAATTGATCTTCTTATGGTTGGAAAAGTATAGGGAAAACTTTGGCAAGTGTCCCGCAATCGTTGAAGAATATATACAAGAGTTGAAATTATAGCTCATTTAGAAACTCTCTATTCAAAGTTTCTTGATCGACCAATTCTAATTCTTGGCCAATTTCCCAATCTTCAGGATAATCTTCACCATCTGGGGAACGTTTGGAATATTTAGAATCGTTACTTTCATCACTATCGCTATAAGTATAACCATCATATTCATCAGATTGACCCTCTTGTAACTGTTTTCTTTTGTAATTCTTTCGTTTGGGTGGTTTTTTCTCCGCCTCTATCTGTTCAAACTAGTTAATGTTAGTAATTTGCAAAAAGATTCATCCATTTAATATTGAAACAACTTACTTCTCTATACTTTGCCAAATAAATCTTTAAGGCTTCAGCATAGTTTTCGAATCCTAGTGTGAACAAGGCCCATAAAATATCTTCACCATTTAAAGTCTTGCGTTTCTCTACTCTACATTTATCGGCTGATTGACTGGTGACAAATGATATAAATTCACTCACACACTCTTGAATGCATTCTTTCGACTCTCGCGATAGCTTGGCGTGTGATGGAAGGGCTTTCTTCATTACTCGGCCCACTGTAATTCGGTTAGTAAAGTCCTTAATTTTATTATAAATAGAGACAATTTTATGTAGCAATCGATATTAATACTTACCATTGGCAATCGGAAGGTACCTGTCCTGTTCCTTTATTTCATAGTCACAGTTATGCCACTGACTATCTATTGCCGACTTATATTCCATTTGGTCGAATTTGTTTTTATAATTTCTTTATTATTCCTAACCTCCACATTTTTTCAGCCTTACAATGGTCTTACTACCGCTATATATACCAGTTCCTATCACGGCAATTTGCGACATCGGAGATGAAACCGATTTTTTATCAGATCGAAAATTATTTTCTTGTTGCGAGCTTTTTTTAGTGAATAATTCTAGTAAAATAAATTGGATTGTATATACATAATTGTAGTCTATTGCAACCTGGCAAGACACTTGGAAATATAATCATGGTAAACCTGACAGTCCTTGCTTTCTTCTTTCCAGTAGGAAAACAAGATTAGCGAATGCTCAAACATGGTAATCATACCTTGCTTGGGCATTAATAATTCGATCATTCCCAATATATCTTCTATGCCGGAGATTTCAGGGGACGCTGCCACGAATCCTTGAATATTCGGATCGGTCATCGCGGAACGAACCATATCTTGAATTTTTGAATATAACATGAACTGGTAAATGTTACCAATAAATAAATTTCGCAAGTAGTACCACAGACCAGGATGTCTATGTGCACCCAATTTGGGAATTAAGAGTTTTGGAATGGATATCAAGTTCTTCACAAATATTCTCAAGATTCTTGATTTGGTCAAAGGCGGATTTTTCAATTTGAAGTCATTGGCATCCCTAACGCTCTCGTCATCTTTGATCTCTTCATCTCTATTGTACTCAATATCATTGGTGAAATCTTCGTCAGGAAATTGTTTCTGATAAAATAAGGGGGCATGAAGTAGATTGTAATAATCCATTCCAACATCTATATCACTTGGGTTCGATTCGCTGTAGGCACTGCTTGAAAATATTACCGATGAATCTGGTGAATCGGCATTGAATCCGGTATTTCTGTGGGGAGTGATTGAAGAGGTTTTCATAACCGACATTGCTGCCATTAGCAAGTCCATAAAAGAAATCCTATCTTGGAGGATTAAATAGATAATTGGTCTGAAGAGCAATAATTTGGAGTTAATAATTCTAGTTTTAATGTACATGATTGATTCTGATTGAGCTCTCAACAAGAGATCATCATCAATTAAAAATTCATCTAGTTTGTCAAATATATCAAAGTCGGATGTTGAAGGGCTATCTTTGGCAGAATTCTGATTCTTTTTCATTCTTATATAAATCTGATCAACATCGATTTCTTGTAACACGAATTTTCTAATGCTTGGACTCAATGAGTTAATTATACCGTTATATTGGTTTAGATACTTGATGAAACTCACCCAAACCGAATCTTCATAGAACAATTCTTGATCCCACGTACCTTGAAGAGAACTCTCATACGAGTGTAGTTCATCGAACATCTTGTTGTCTATTTTTCGAACAGCAATTTCAGTCAAAAAATAGTACCATGAATGTTCATCGTAATATTTACTGGCCAACTTTAAACTTGCTTCACTATAGTTTCCCCTTGAATCATTGGAAACCGGGTCGGCGATCTTTGGGAATGAAGTTGGCGGTATAACCTGGGTTATACCCGAAATAGGAACATAGGGCGATAGTTCTACTCTTAATTCACATTCTAGTTTCAAGCATGTCCAGAAGAGTCTATCCACAGTCTCCTTCTTTCTGGGGGTTATATTATGGATAGAATCTTCGGTTTCAAACCGATTCTTTTTAATTTCCAAGTAGTAGATCATGGTTTGGCAGGCAGTGGTGATAGCTTTGTATGCAGATAATGACGAGAGACAGTTCAAACGGAACTGACTGATTAATAGGTGGAAAATGACTGTTCTTAATGAAGTTTGGTTGATTGTGAATGGGAAGATAGACGAAATCAACAAGGCGTAGTTGGCAAGACCGTGGGCAATTTCCACTCGAGAAGTAGGCTCTTTCCCGGGCAAATCGACTAAGGAGTTTAAATCTGAAAAGGCTCCGATTTTCAAGCTGTCCCGCTCGTCCAAAGACGAGCCAAACTTGCTTAGATTGTCAAGCTGTATCGGAGTGGCAATTGCACCCAATGCACATACCATGATGATGATGGGTACAGAGACACATAGAGATCTAAAGGCACGACGTCTGAACTCAGTATCGGGAACATTGCAGGCTTTCATGGCATCGAAAAAGATCTGGGGAAGGTCGGCGTCCTTGCTGTTAACATCATGGTACATTTCAACTAAGTTGATAAAGGTGATATTAGGATCAAATGCCTTGAGGTACTTGTAGATTTCAATCGATTCCAAGAGTTCTAGCATATCTAGAACAGGCACCTTGGTATGACAGTTTATGAGGAACGAATTGACGAGACTGGAAAAGTGCCTACTCATGATAACTTCAAGTAGTTCCACTTTATCTAACTTTGTTCGGAACGAAGCATCCTGGTCACGCAAGGAGATTTGATTATCGTAAGTCTTGATCAACACCTCAATGACCTTGTCAATTTTGGCTATAGGCTCATCGATGCATTTACTGAAGTAATCCCATTTCAATACCGAAGTCACCGACATGTCCCACACACAATTGTCAAAGTGGAAGGCTTCCGGAGCATGAAGCTGATCCTTCTTCTGTCTTTTTGGGGCGGGTTCGGAATTGGCATCAGCGTCACTCTCAAGCCCATGGGCCTTTTTGATATCCTGGACTTCCTTCAAAAGCACATTAAGTTTGGAGAGAATGTCGATGGAAGCCGAGTCCAAATTGCCTTGTTCTTTGGGGGAATCGTCGATTCGGTAGTGACAGTTTGAATTTCCATTCTTGATACATGAACTACACCGAGGTCTCTTGTTGTCACACTTGATTTTGCGGAGACGGCACGTATCACAAGCCGTCAAGGCTCTCTTCCGTGGATTTGAAGGAGAAACGATGTTTCGGGTGAAAGATGGCATTTTTTTGGGTAGTGGTGGCGGTTGTGCAGCATGTGACTCGTTCGGTACCGACTGGTAAGAGTACTGGTGCTGATACGTTTGGTGCTGGCGCTGGTGCAGGAGTGGATGGGGAGGATGGGGAGGAGGTTGTTGTGAAGACGGCGGAGGCTGCTGAGAGGGTGGAGGAGGCTGCTGGAGCAGAAGGGAAGGCGGAATGTGAGATGGATGCTGGTTTTGGATATTTCCTCGCTGTATACCTGGCGGTGGTGGCCCAAGGGCGGTCGGAGGAGCCATGTTCGGATCGACCTGGTTGGGAGATGGCGGACGGTAGTAGCCATTAGGGGGTTGCATTCCGTAATAAACATTGGGAGGTATGGTTCCTGGAGCAGGAACCGATCCTGGATTGTAGTAGTTTATCCCATATATAGGCTGGCTGGAGCTAGACTGCGGTATAGAGTGACTGCTCTGGGTGTTGCCAGAGTGGGCAGTGTTTCCGGTCTGTGCCGATAAAGTAGAGCTGCTGGAGACTCCCTGGGAAGAAGTGTTATGCGTCCGGTGCAAGTCATCCAGATCTTGCTGATGCTCCATGATTGAGTAGCGGCGACCAAGTTGAAAAGGCTAATAAAATATCCCTCGAGATCTAAAAGCTATACTAAAAAGTGCGATCAAATTGTTCTTTTGTTCTATCACTAGACAACAATCTACACTAGAAGACGAGGATGAGAACGGCGTATGCAGTCGAAGAGAAAAAAACGATTCTTCCAATGCAGGTAATCAACGATTATAATTGAGCGTATAATTGAGCGTAGGTGACAGGAACAAAGATAGTGAGAATGGGACAGTGACGGCTACGGTGACGGATACGGCGACGGCGAGGGGAAATAGTCCAGTGGGCGACGAGATGCATGAAATAGAATCAAGGCGAGGGTAAGACAGCGTACATGTAATGAGGAATTTAAGGAGAGGGGGGTTGGGCCGGAGGAGATTGACAGTGACACCGTCGTCTCGTCCCGAGATCTAAATGTAAGCGAATTGAATTGCCAAGACGTGAGGATAATGGCAGTTGCCGGATTGGGAAATAGCTAAATAGAACAAAGTGAATTGTAGGATTGCCAGTGTTTGCAAATTAGCCCATATCATGACACGATAGGAAAACGAGCTTGCACTAGACAACAAAGGCAGAGCAGTGGATTTTGCATATGTAGACTTGGTGTTTATTTGAGTGCTGATTGGAAGTGTACTGATTGGACATGGATCAGCGAGCATGCTTCGAGCCAAAGAAAAAAGCTGTCGCGCATATACTACACGAACTATGATAGTGAACTTGCTGGGAAGCTATAAGAACAGTAGCGGCGATTGCAGATCTTTTTCATCTGGAAAAACCTCAATGCTCTTTATGTGTAAACACCCCAGTGCTTTTCATTAAGAAAACGGACATATTCTGCTCTTACCTTGGGAACCACCTACTTCATTTTGCTTTCCCCCTCTTTCTAGCTTGTTTTCGTAGTCCTATGCATTTGGCCAGTGGCCAGTAAGTTCTAAGCTGAATTAATCCTATATTCTCTTCGATGCTTCCTAACAGTCTTCTTCTGCTATTCATTCTCTTTCTCTATATTGTGTCCCTAGACCTACATTGGCCGGTACTCTCAATCTACAGTGCTTACTCTGCTTCTCTTCGCGTATGTCTTTCTTACAATCTACAATTACATTCTTCCTAATCTTTATTTTATTAACAATATTTAACCTGGTGGCAATTGGGAGGCATCTACGATGTCTGAGGCATTGATAGTCTCGTCTTCATCAATTTCTCCAGTGTTTAATGGGGTTCTTGGTAAGGCCATCATACCAGAACGGGCAATTTCCAAAATACCAAATGGTTGCATTAATTGAATGTAGGATGAGACTCTTGATGGTTTGGCACTCAACTCAACGATCACGTTTCTGTCCGAAATATCAACAACCTTACCTCCAAACTTTTCAGTGATGGTGGAAATATGATCCAAATGAACATGCTTTTGTCTTAATGCTTCAGATGGTGCTAAGTTGTTTGGATGATAGGCAGAATCGGCAGCAGTCAAGTCTGGAATGGCAGCTCCGTCATCAGTATGTAACTTGTGTGTGGCAATTAATTCTTGAAAGTATTCAGGTCCTAACAACGACACTCTGGCCAAGAGCAATTCTCTCTTGATGATTTCAGCATTGGAATAGTCTAAAACAGCATACACTGGAACCAAGTCTTCAATTTGTCTTCTTGCTTGTTCAATAACAGCATCTTGTCCTTGCAACACAATCGTCATTCTGGATAAGTCTTTAACTTCGGTATTGCAAACAACCAATGAGTCAATATTGAATCCTCTTGCGGCCAAGGTTCCAGAAACCGAACTTAAAACACCAGGTTCGTTCTGGACTAAACAGTTCAATACATGTTGCTTCTTTGGTGCCCTGGATGGAACTGGGGTTTCATATAAAATTGATGAAACTGCAGAGTCGGCTGACCAGTTGGGAGTTTCTAATGTTGGTAACGAAGGTCTCTTTTGATTACGGTGTAATGTTTTGTATGCTAAAGCGGAGGTAGAACTGGAAATTTTGGTTCTAACCGCTTGATTGATCAAGCTACTTTGGCCAATACGTCCTAAACTACTGTTTCTCAACATCTTTAATCCTGATAGATTCAACGACGTAAAACATTGGGGTAATTTTCATTTTTCAATGGTCGGGCGTGGTGATGATTCATCGTCGCGCGACATCCTGCGACATTTTCGGGCCTGTGCTCAACCGCTGGCCCGGTTCAGGCACAATATTTCGGTCACATTGTTGGTCACGTGAACTACATGCTGCATAACGCTACTCAGTACGGCAATATTCATATATTAGGTCGGTTCTATAGGTTTTAAAGAAAAACAATGTTAGCTACACTTACCATTATCATCGCTATGGAAACTGGTGCAACGTTATAAGCTTTTGGAGAGCTGTTTTTATGCGTGGCCGAAGGTTTGGTCGATGATTTCGAAGATGAACTGGCAGTAGATCCCGTAGGTTTAACAGATACTGTAGTAGATGCACTCACTGTAGATAATGTTGTGGGAGCCAATGATGAAGAGTCAGATGTAGATGAATAAAAGAAATTACCTTGATAAGCCATTGAGTCTCTAGTATTATAAGGAACTTGTGGTCTTCCTAACTGATCCAAAGGCTTACCATCATTTGGAAGTATCTTTTCAGAAACAGCCAGGCCATTTAAAGATATCTTAGGGCCAGAAATAGCAGCAGAGGCCACAATTGCAAAAATTTGTAAAGCGACAGTCAAAGCAGAGAGTAAATTCATTGTAAATCTTGTTTCTTGTGTTATTAATGAGAGAAAAATTATCCATTAGACAAGATTATTCATTTCTATTTATACAAGATTTTGGAGATTCAGGAATAGGGCCAGGACGTAAAATTTCAGAATTTTAATTCGTTTTTGCCACCATACCTAAGGTTACATTAGTTGGGGTGGAGATTTGCGATTGAAACAATAAGTGGCGGCAGGAGCTGTATCAGATTCGGCTAGAAATATGCAAGTATCACGCATCGTGCTGCATAGAGCCCTGATCGTCAACCATCTCGGTTTCGGTCCAGCCGTTCGGAACAGTCATAGAGTATCACCCTTAAACTGAACGCATTCTCTTTCTTCTTCTATTCGGCAATGGTCATTCGCGTAGTCACATATCGCACTGCTGACTTTATTGATATTACGTTCAAGTAGTTGACTCTTTAACGCTGCATTTTTTGGAATCGTACCTGGAAACTGTAATCCTAGATGTATAAAAAAAGAAACTTCTTCAATCTAATCGTGTTTTCCCTTCTCGCGAAGGGAAAAAAATCTCCTTTCCTATTGGCTGAAAATCGGTGCAAATTGGAAAAAATCGACTCCTATTTTGCAAAAATGTAGCAGCTAGAGAGCGAGCAAATCAATTCTAAAAAATATTTTTATTACGCCTGAATCTTTACTTCCCAATTCGGAAGGAAAGAAATATTCTCCCTTCCTATTGGCTGGCAAGCACAACAAAAATGCGTGATTCTACTCCTATTTCGCCAAGATTTCGTTCCATAATTTGACACGTTGTTTCCAGCGTGTAAGTAAACAAAGATTATCCTTACGCTCCGTTTAAACACTTTCATTTATTTCTTCATCTCCCAAACATCTAACATTATCGTATAGACTGTCCTTTGCCTATTTGCCACTCAGTAATAAATTTGTAATTGACCGTAGTTTCCATTATGAGTCAGAATCAACCTCGGTAATAAGTGAGTCATTGGCTGCTTTCGATTTTCCCCATATGAGTAACAGGTTGAAATCCGCACGAACAGTCTCTGCAAACACAAACGGCGCATGATATAATTCGAGTTCCCAATTGAGAATTGTCCAAATTTTAAGTTCCTAATCGAGAATATATTTAAGCCCTGAGTTCCTATTGGTTGATCAAGACCTATGATTTACTGAACTTAGAACAGCTAGGGAACGAAGGCGCGCTAATTTGGTATGCGGGCTCAAGGTATATTTCATTCTTATTACTGGTGGGTCTAGACTGTTATTCAAGCACGGATGGGTCGCCTCCCTGAGTTCTACTAGTTGATTTTGTTGCTTGTCTTGTCTTGAAATTTCGCCTTTGGGTTAATACATTGGAAATACCACATCTATCTGTTAACAATTCGGGTGCTACTTTTCCAATATCTAATAGAAACTTACTTCACTCGCTACTCAAACAATCCTCTGTATGCAAATTGTTTGCCCTACATAAATTATTAAACCAATAATTGACCTGCATACAGTTCCCATTTATCTTAGTCTTATCAGTAAACCCTTTAATTTCAGAAGGTCAACTTCATGGTTAAATATGTTAACTGAAGATTGGACAGATCTTGCAAAGCGAGCCCAAGAAATCTACAAAGTTTCTGTGGAGAGAACCTTGGAATTGTTTCCTTTCGATGATGAAAGCACTTTGGAAGCGTACAACAGTCTACCCTCTGCAATTGGAGAGACAGTAATTGATTTTGGAAATCCTGCTCCCTTCCCGATCGATATTTACAGAAATGCATTACCGGATTCTGTCAAGAATATCACGGAAAAGGACCCAATTGAGTTACTCTCTGATTTAAAAAGCCAAAAGTACACTGTATATGAGGTTTTGAAGAATTACTTTCATGCCAGTTTATTTGCTTCCAAGTTAACCAATTCTGTGTATGAATTTCTTCCTGAAGAAAGTCTTTTTGCTGCAAAAGAATTGGATTTGGAATATAGCTCTTCTAAGAATAAACCTCTTTTCGGTTTACCTATATCAATTAAAGAAATGATTCCTTTTAAGGGCAGGTCGGTAACCCATGGATCTCTTTGTTTCCTTGATAGGGTTGTCGACTATAATGCTGATATTGTCAATATGGTAATAGAAAATGGATGTATTCCCTTTGTTCGTACAACCAATCCCCAATCCTTGATGATGCTTGAATGCGAGTCATATACTCATGGCAGGACAGTAAATCCATTCAATAGTAGCTTAACCTGTGGTGGGTCTTCGGGTGGTGAAGGTGCACTTAATGGAATTCATGCTACAACTTTAGGTTTTGGAAGTGACATTGGTGGTAGCATTAGATGTCCTGCTGCTTTCAATGGTGTTTATGGTCTAAGGACTACTCATGGAAGACTTCCAACAGCTGACTTTTTCTCATTTCAAATGGGTTCAGAATCCATATTATCGGTTACCGGTCCATTAACGAGGTCTCTTGATTTATTAGAACTATCGATGAAAACTCTAATTGATGCTAAACCTTGGTTGATTGACCCTACGTTAAATAGAATAGAATGGAAACTCTCGACCCAAAAAAAGTTTAGAATTGGAATTCTTGTGAACGATGGAATCGTCACACCGAATCCTCCAATTGCAAGAGCTCTCGATATTGTTAAACAAAAGCTTTCGAAGTTAGAAGATGTTGAGGTGATTGCCTTTCTGCCCTACCAGCACCATAGACTCCTGGGTTTCTTAGGTAAATTATATTTTGAAGATGGTGGAAAAGATACCAGGAGTGGGTGTGAAGCTACCAATGAGCCAATTTGTCCTCAAACTTTCTGGGCGCTAGATAGTAATACAGAGGAACTCTCGATTCAAGAAATATGGAAGTTGAACCTTGAAAAACAAAAGTTCAGAAAGGATTATCTTAAACATTGGGCTAGTTATACTAATGGTTCGGGTGAAGAATTAGATGCAGTTTTTGCCCCTGTGTACCCAGGACCTCCAGCCAAACATAGAACAGCCAAGTATTGGGGATACACAGCAATTTGGAACGCTTTGGATTATCCAGTGTTGGTTACTCCAGTAACTACAGTGGATCCCGAATTAGATCTACCTCAAAAGGATTACACCCCACTAAATGATTATGACAGAGAAGCTTATGAATCGTACGATGATCCCAAATCTTTTGAAAAGGCTCCTATCAGTCTTGGTATTGTTGGTTTAAGAAACACAGAGGAAAAGCTTATCCAGGTAGGTAAACTTTTTAGAGATACATTGTAGTGCTATACTTTTGAACGGACCAGGTTATAAATAAGTAGATTTTTTACTCAGAAATATATTAATTGATTATCAATCTGGTTCTACAGACTATGTTTTAACTTAACATCCATATCAGCTAATCCTTGGTGAACTTAACATGCATATATGTATAAATATATATAATTGGTTTGCAGCTATCGTAAACTGTAAACTTTGGTAAACTGTAGAATTCCAATTTGGTGGGGAAATTCACTCAATTTGAATATTGACACTTTCCACAAACTGTTCGTTATATCGTCAATGTCGAGGGATGATCATGAATATATAGAGCTTTCTAATTATGGAGATGAAAGCTCGGCCTCGGGATCTAAAGTAAACCAGCTTAATGAAGCGAACTTGTCCGAGTCGCAATTGCGATTAGTTCTATTACGACTCGGACTTCTAAGTGATGATGATTACCATGCGGGAAAACCGCTGGAAGAAGTTTCGATTACAAAACAGGCCAATTATATGATAGACAAGATAGATAAATTAGATACAGATGAAGCAATTGGTATTTTACGAGATAGTTTGGTGGATTTCCAGAGTGACGTCAACTATTTACAAGAAGACTACCGACTAATAGAACGATTGATCCAGATGATCCCTGCCGATTTTGATTCGAAAAAGCAAGTTAAAGCGCTCAGTGTAGATAACACATCTGCTGGTGGAACAGACACAGAAGGTGATCCCGATTCCGATCATGGCTTACAGGAATTGAACCGGTTTAAAAATAGGACCTATCTCATAGTCGTTGATTGGGAACTACAAGTTCGGCTAGAAGCTTCGTTGATTCACTTCCATTCTCCATATCCTGAAGTCAGGGCTGTTACTGATCCATATGATGATGTCACTATACTTTCAGACACGTTCAGAGCGTACGTCATTGGATTCTTCTGGACATTTGTAGGATCCACTATTAACAATTTCTTTGTCCATAGAATGCCTCAAATTTCTTTGGGTTCGCATACCATCCAGATTCTCTTGTTACCATGTGGCAAATTATGGGAGAAATATGTTCCTAACAAGCATCTCAAGATGGGGCCCTATTCAATTGACCTTAATCCTGGACCCTGGACCTATAAAGAAATGATGTTGAGTTCAATTATATATCTGTGTTCTGCAGGTACTCCCTACCTGATTTACAATATCTTCGTAATGAAATTGGATAAATTCTATGGGTTGAAATGGGTCACATTTACGTTTCAAATATTATTGACTGTCTCAACCCAATTTTTGGGATTTGGATTTGCATTGCTCATGAAAAAGGTTTGTGTATATCCTAGTAAAGCATTATGGCCAACTGTTCTACCTACAATTGCATTAAACAGAGCATTGATGAAAGAAGGGTCTTCTAATAATCAAATTTACGGGTGGAAGATTTCTCCATATTCGTTCTTTTATTTGGTATTTATTGGCAGTTTCATTTACAATTGGATTCCATCATACTTTTTCCAAGCCTTGTCTAAATTCAATTGGACAACTTGGTTTAGTCCTGAGCTGATACATTTAACTAATATAACTGGAAGTAATCAGGGACTAGGACTTAATCCATTGCCAACATTCGATTGGAATATCATAGATAGCTCCGGGTGCCTTACGATTCCATTCTATACCTACTTGAATCAATATTTAGGGGCAGTGCTTGGATTCTTTGTGATAATAATTGTTTACTACACCAATAACAAATGGACTGGTTACTTCCCCATAAATTCCAACAAATTATTTAACAATAAGGGACATGTTTATGATGTACACGATCTACTTGATGAAAATAATTTGTTCGATGACAAAAAATACCAAATTTCAGGTCCTCCATACTTTGGAGCAGCCATGATGGTAGGATATGGCGCAAATTTTGCATTGTACCCATTTGCAATATTGTACAATTTTATAATGGAGTGGGACTCAATGAAAACTAGTTTTGCCAATATCTGGATCACCCTTAAAGAGTCGTTTTCTAGTTCTGAAAATACTAATCAGTTCGGCCGATATTCTCAAGATCCTCATTGTAAGATGATGGCAAAATATGAAGATGTGCCTGATTGGTGGTTTTTGACCATTCTACTCGTGAGTACTGCATTTGCAGTGATGTGTGTTTCATTTTATCCCACTGAAACTCCGATTTGGGGGATTTTTTTCACTATAGGAATCAACTTTATATTTTTGATTCCATTGACATCAATCGCTTCAGTTACAGGGTTTTCATTTGGATTAAATGTTTTAGTCGAATTGATTGTAGGCTATGCTATTCCAAACTCGGGCATTGCATTGATCACTTTAAAGGGTTATGGTTATAATATTGATAGTCAGGCTAGTAATTATATTACCGATCAAAAACTAGCTCATTATTCCAAGATTCCACCTAAAGCGATCTTTAAAGGACAATTAATATCAACATTCATAAGTGTGTTTGTGGCTCTAACCATTGCCAATTGGCAACTAGACAATGTACCGGATATCTGCGATATTAATCAGAAGGATAAACTTAGTTGTCCAGGTGCAAACACGTTTTTCTATTCCAGTATTCAATACGGAGAAATCGGGCCAGCCAAAGTCTTTGGTGGAATTTATCCTGTTCTAAAATGGTGCTTTTTAGGTGGAGCATTAATGGTGTTGCCATGTGTTTGGTTTAAGAAAAATGGACCAAAGAGATTGACAAGATATTTCCAACCAACAATTATAATCGGAGGTTTCTTGACATTTGCACCCTACAACCTTCTGTATTTCACGGTTGGACTTTATTTTTCTTATACTTTCATGTACTATATCAAAAAGCATTATCTTTTATGGTGGGAAAAGTACAATTACATCTTGACCAGTGCATTATCTGCTGGAGTAGCATTCAGTGCCTTGATCATTTTTTTCGCAGTTCAATATAATCCACATAGATTACACTGGTGGGGAAATAGAATTAGTGACCTAGGCTTAGAAGGTAGAGGTAACGGTACTTGGTTGCAAGTAAGTTCAGCCCCAGAAGGCTATGTAGGATTGAGAAAAGGTCATTTTCCATAGTATGTATCTTTTCGATAAATAATATGTCATGTCTAATGGTTTTATAGCCACATGCGCTGTGAGTATTTTCCCCACCCTTCTGCAACCTTGACAACTTTCATGACTTCTAAGCGAATATGTCACGATAATTACTGGAAAAGACTCGCGCCGCAGGCCAATCGTAAAAACGATGGGGAAAATCATCTCTCGTCACTCGCGATAACTCGCTGCGGCTCTCGCACTTGAAATATATATAGAGATCATCTCGCCAAGCCAAGAATAATAGCATGATAATGAAACTTGTACAAATTTTAAGTACTGGTCTATTAGTCAAAAATGTGTCCTCGCTAATCGTGAATGAAATCAGCGAAGATTCTGAATTGGAAAAACGTAAGGGTGGACACGCAAGTGGTGGAAGAACATCGGGAAGTTCCTCTGGAGGTAGAAGCGGTGGTCGTGGAAATTCGGGCCTCGCAGGAGGCGCAGCAGTCGGTGCCGGTGGTGGTGCGGCTATTGCCCATCATCATCACAATGGAAATAATAAGACTGACACCAGTAGTTCCAGCACGCTATCTAGTTCAATTACTTCCAGTGATACTGGTAGCTCCAGTGCCGCAGATGCAACTAGCTCCACAACCAGTTCAAGAAATGGTGCTTTAAATAATTGCCCTGGCTATGCATACCTACCGATTGCAGCAGCCTTGGTTCTAATGTAGTTATAGATTTATTAATGAACAACTTTTACTAAGCATCTTGTATTGATTAAGAATTCTGTATATTTAAGAAATGTAAACAAGTTTTCAATTTAAAAAAATTATATCGACAACTGCAGGATTCGAACCTGCGCGGGCAAAGCCCAAAAGATTTCTAATCTTTCTCCTTAACCACTCGGACAAGTTGCCTTAATTGTGAAAACTCGAGAAGAAATTTTATACAGATTTCATCTGTGCAAATATAAATTTAGAAATTAATAGCACAGGTTACCTGTCTGAAAACTAATTCAAAAAAGTTGCTTCCCTTCTGAATAATGACAGGATATCTATTTTTCATATTCTAGATTTAATTGAACTAGCTTGGCTGATTTGTATTCTACAAAACATGTTATATGATCTAATGAAATTGTTCTATATAGATCAAAATAGAGCTGGGTGTAATTTCATCTCGTTTCTAAAAGGAATCAACTTACTTTGTTAAGTTTTCATGATATTATATGATAATTGATAAAATATTGGAAAAAAAGAATTAGCACAAGACTTTCGTAAATTCCACTTTTTTAGATCTGTTACTGTGAAATAATCCCCATTCAGTTTCCCATTTATTATTCTTCTCATAGAACACTTTTTTCCATGGCTCATCATAAGCTTCAAAATAATACCAAGGTATATCATATTCTTTGATTTTGCAAATAAAAGTGTTCATAAATATCTTGAAATTCTCCAAATTAGCTTCAGATTTTTGAAATATGCCGCCAGCAGCAGGCCAGCCAACTTCAGTTATGGCAATTTGTTTTCTGGCCGAATTTAATGGTTCTAGTTGATAACTCATGAAATCCAAAGTCCAATCAACAGCATTCTCTACCAAGCCCCCTCCAAAGAAAGGATGAATATTGGCCCCTACTATATCACAGCTATTGATTAGATCAGTATCAATTAACGATCCAATTTCGGAGGTACCAACTGGAATACTTGTGTACCGAATTGACTTTAAAAAAGTTTTGGTATCCTTGATGATTCTAATCAATTCGCTCTTAGATTTGTCTTGCCTAAACAAGACTTCATTTCCAATGAATATAGTTTCAAACATTGACTCAGGATATCTCCTTAAAACTTGTCTCATTGTCTCTAGTTGCTGATAATTTATAGTATCATTTTCTCCAATCCAGACTCCCATGGCTAAGGTTAAGTTTAAATTAAGGTATTGAATAGCATCTAAAATATTTTGAGACTGGTTACATTGCATTCCGTAATTTCGAATTCTTGAGGTTACCCTTGAGATAGTTGCTAAATCTAACAAAGTATCTCTTGCAGTCATTCCGCAGTTTGGAGACATAGCATTTGCAGGAGAATAGGCTACCCCGTAAAACAACTCATGTTGCTCTTGATTCAAAATGGAAAGTAATTCAGAGTCGTTTGAAAATGGGGTAGAAGGCTGTATTTTATTATTTAAATTGAGTAATTCATTTTGCGTAGTTTCTTTACTAACCACTGCGTATGTTTCAATAATCTTCGGTAATAAGACCTCTCTATTTGATTCACTTTTAAAAAACCTTTCAACAGATTGCGATGTTCCTCCTGCTAATATTACGGTAATTGGAATAAACCCGCTTAAAAGGACTAAAATAAAAACAACACAAACGATAAGTCCTAGCTTATAGTTTTTTGTTTTAGGCTGTACTGTATTGTGTCTTTCGAGGTAGTTAATGGAGTCATTTTGGTGAGTGAACGAACGAATACCATCATGAGACTGAATACTAGAAGATTCATTTCCCTCATTCTCATTTAGTTTGCATGGATCCTCTTGATTTGAAATTGAGCTCTTGGTCTCTACTTCTCTCAAAGGTTTTAAGATACTCGAATTGATAAGACAAGGGAATGACTGATCTTGCTCGCTGATTTTTTGGGAGAAATTCATTGGATCAGGGGATCGAGATTCTTGAGACACTGGTGATATTTCATTTAAAAAAGTAGCACCAGATTTGTTAATATCGTGTTTAATCACAGTTGGATGTCTACATTGATGTGGAAATCCAGAAGATAACAGGGGTTCGTTAAACATACTTCCAAGTAATTCGGAATTATCATTAGCGGGTATCTCCTGTTGTGACTCTCGGGTAGACATGCTTTGGGGAACAAATGCTTGGGACATCTCAAAATATTCTTTTCTTGAAGGGAGAGTGTCTCCATTGAAAGTTGGTCTTATTGGAGAAATAGATCCTAATGTCTTGGATCTAGTTAACTTCATGGGATGAAACACAGCATATCCTTCTGGACTTTTTGGGTTCATTGGGGATAACTCGGAATAACAACTGAGGGGTAGGCTTTCAATTGAATTGTTCACTCGGATCACGCTACCTTTTTCTTCTGGCACACTGTTCGTCATAGTATCTTGTTTTAAAGAGAAAGTGATGGTAATTTAGTTGGGTGCAAAAAGAAGCTGCGCCCTCGCAAAGAAAAATTGGAACAACGCGGATTGAAGTTCACGATTAGGAAGAGTGCTACTAAAAATAGTTAAGTACTAAGCTAAGAATATATATAATTCAGTCAAGTATGCAGAAGTAAAGCTTTCTAGCACTCAGCATATACAAATTATTCAAAGATGATCAACCGTAATTGCGTGAACCGGTACTTTTATTTGGTAATAACTCTGGTATGCTAATATAGAATATCAGAACTAGCAGATATATAAGACATCAAATAATACGATTAAGTTACGATTGCCGCAAAATAATTAACTATGTCAAATGAAGTTGAGCAAACCGATCGCTTATTGTCCAGACCCATTGAAGATACGTGGAATCTTCAGACTCGAAGCAGGCTATACGTCAAGCCTCAAAGAGTTACCAGAAGCACTTCTGCTGAAAGAACCAGACGATTAGAATCAGGACTCAGGATAAATACCGACCTACCATCTAAGCTACCAGTAATCAAGTTGGTGTTCAAACCTACTAATATTCGGATTACCAATGCTACGTGGATCTTTGCTGGGGACAATTATAACGCAAGCAACTTAACATTTAGAAATATAGAAGTATTTGAGGTTACGGAGTTAGATCCCAGTGAGAGGGTGGAGAAAATATTGACGGATACGCTTGAAAATTCGAAAAGTACATTGATCACTTTCAACTACAGTGCAATCGAGGCTCGAGAGAAAAGATCAACAGCCTTGTCAATTATGGCACTACAAAGGTTTATTAGCAGCTTTGAAAGACAACACGACCTACAGCTTGAGTTGAATATTATCCACGACAAGCTCGGATTGCAAAAGTATTGTCCTGCCATTACTGAGTTGCCTACGGTGCTCACTGCCCTTTTCGGGCATTCAATTAGAAATTAAATAATGTAATTAAGTTTATAAAGTAATAAGAAGTAGAGAACCAAAAAATAGAGACATGAAAGTAAGAATGTAAGGACGATTTAACGCGAGACCATTATTTACATTTGCAACAGCCGACCAAAATGTTACCACAGAAAACAGCAGCTGTTGTGAAGAAACCTTCCCCTGAACTTGGGCAACAAGTATCTAACAAACCGAAACAAGTCGAACATTCGATGCAAAATTCTGTACATTCATTGCTATCATTTTCAAAACCTGACGCAAGATCGCTGGAAGTACTGTAGCGATTTCTAGATTCGACATCATCACTACCAGCAGCAGCAGTATCATCTGGGTGTAAGTTCATGCCAGTGTTAGCCTTCGGTTCACTGGTAATGGTCTCATCTTTTTCAGATATATCATGTTCAGCGAATGTGTTCTCGGTTCTGTTTTCATCAAACTCCCCTTCAGTTGTTGGAATCTTTTCCCCCATGGTTACTTATTGGACAAAAAAAAAGTGGTTTGTCAAGAACTCTAATTTGATGAGGTGGGAGATTTCGGGCTGGCTAATTCAAGATGAAACGATTTAAATCACCGCGAGAATGGACAGTCGGTTTCGAAGAGTTTGGCGATGGAATTTGATTCAAGTTTGTAATTAGGTAATTCTGTGCGTGCACTACAAGGGATAAAACCAACGCTCAATTCAATTTCCCAACCAATGCTCTTGGTATCGATAACTCGTTTTGCCACGAAGGGTGTTGGCATTACTAGTTGTCAGAAAAGTTTTTGTGCGGATAATGCGCAAGGGGTGGTAACCCTGGTCTGGACCTGTGGAAAGTTCGGAAAGCTTACAGAGATCATATAGATAAAAGAAAGATCGATAAACTAGATTCAAGATCTATATAGAAGAAATATTAACAAGAGACCTACTAAAGGTCTGGTGACGCCGATGCTTATGTTGCTGTCAAACAAAACAAGGTTGTTCCATAAATGCAGTCGCGGAATGCACGGCCAGCCGTGCTTCACTTCTGAAGTGTCCTGCACGCAACTGGCCATTACAAAGACTGCCCCAAGTCCAAGTTGGAGATCAAGGCCGCCATTTCCAACTCTTCGATGATCTGCTGATTTTCCATGTCACACTCGTAATCGCGAATGTACGCCTCGTAGTCTTCGTCTTCCGCGTCGTAATTGTCATCATACTGGCGTTCTTCCTCAATGAGCCTGTCCACGTCCAACTCGTGACTTCGGGGTAGGGTCACCTGGAAGTCGGAATGTACCTGGGAGTCGAACGTGTGGGTTCGCCTACTATCTATTTGGTCCTGTCGGTATTGGTGACGAAATTGACGTGCCTTGTTATGTTTATTTCGGGTATTGATGGTGCCAGTGTGGCCCAGATGCGCCAGTGCACTATGATGGTGGTACTGGCGATTTCTGGGTGACGATAGACTGTCACTATTGGGGTAAATATGTTCGGACGCATGAACTGGTGAAGAAAATGGCCGGTATAGTTTCATAGATCGGTCGTTTTGTTTTTCAAGCATATCTTCAACAGCACTTGTTGGTGCAGTGTCTGCGGACAGAGTCTGTTCCATGGACGTGACATTCGTGGGAGCCACAGGCGAGCTTGGTATGGACATGGCGTGAAAAGTATCCAAGGGAAATTCTTGAGCTTCGACTAGAAACTCTCCTTCTCTATGGTCTCGATTGGCAACCTGATACATGCCTTTTCACCTCTGCCACAATTTTCTTCACCATTGGGTGATTATTGCCTACGCGTATACTCGCGATGACTGTCGCGACACGTGCGGCGCTCGTTATTGAAGGTTAGCAGCGCGCTAGCCATAGGTGTCGTGAGAGAGCAACGATGATCTAAAGAGGCATCAGGTTCTAAATAGTTTGAAGTGGGCAGTCTTTTTTTCAGGTGGTATTCATAAGTAGGTTATTCTTGTTTTTCAATAAAACAAATCAGGTAAGTTGGTTGAAATGTATTCGGTTATAGATGAAGAGGACACTTCGTTGATGCAGTCTCTATCACGTCTCATCTCCAAAAGTGTTCCAGAGGTGTTTCCTGAGATCGAATCAACCAAGCTTCATAGCTCGAGCGTAGACGATTTGCGTTCAATTGACATCGCCATGTTTCTCGGATTACTCGATGCGAACTTGGGCCAATTTTATTGCGACATACATGGCTCGGACTGGAAGGTTGAAAAACAAGATGAGATGCTCGAGCCTGGCTTGATATACGTATGGTACACCAGTGGCAACGGATTATTGGCATTTGTCTCGTTTAAGTTGTGTAATAATGATGGCGCAAAGGTGCTTTACCTTTACGAAATCCACGTTAGTCCCAGTGCTCAAGGCAAGAATTATGGTACTCGGTTATTAAATAGTTTGCATCGGTTTATTAAAGTGCTAAATCAGCACGATAATCCGTATCTTAGCGATATCCTGGGCACGGGCTTGACGGTATTTGCGAACAATACCAGAGCATATAACTGGTACTTAAAACTGGGGTATATTTTCACTCTGGATTCTCCGCATGACAGACACTTACGTTCAGGAAAGATAGTTAAACCCGATTTCTATTTGCTTAAAAGACTAATTGTATAATATATATTTTTACTTTGGGTCCATCACATTGATGTAACCACGACGGGCATTTCTTTTGGGTTTGGTCCTGGATCCTACAGAGCCACTTCCGAGCGATAACAAGTCATCAAATCCGGCAGTAGCAAGATTTTTTGGTGGCCCGGATGGAGGTCCCGATGCTAGAGGAGCAGGAGGTGCTGGCCCTGGCGGGCCTGATGCAGATGAGGGTGCCAGTGGTACTGGAGTCGACGGGGTTCCAGCTGCAGGCGACCTGTTTACACCAGGTCCTGGTGGGAGAGCTGAAGGTCCTGGTGGGAGAGCTGAAGGTCCTGGTGGGGCTGGGGGGCCTGGCGGTCCCAGTGGTGCCCTGGAGGCGGGTTTTCTCTTACCCATAGTAGGCGGAGGGGGTGGAGCTGCCGCCTTCAATTGTTCTTCTATAGGCTTGTCTCTATGTAACCATCTCTTGTGCTCTTCATCGTAGTAGAATGGATTCACTTTTTCACCCAACTTGGCACGTATAGGTTTGGGTTTGCCGTCGTCCTTGCCCAACCAGTTGAACCATCCACCATTGGCTGCTCTTTTGGCTGCAGCTTCATTAGCCTTCTGTCTAGCTTTGTCTGCAGCCATCCTTGCCTTGCGTTCCTGTTCTTCTTTCTTTTTCTGCTCCACTTTGGAAGCCTTATCTTCCTCTTCATCCTCGTCTTCTTCTTCTACAACTGGTACATAATCTCTGACTGTATCATCTTCCACTTCATACTGCTGGTACATTGCTGATTGGTGCGACTGTGAGAGGCGGGAGGTGAAAAGCCCACTTGGTCCTCCAACGACGGAATTGGCTCTGGTAGTGGAATCGGGGGATCCAGGTATTGGAAATTCGCTGAACCCACCAATAGATGTATTTGCAGCACCGAACTTATCCCCTTGGTAAGGATTGAACATAGATTCTCTGCCATTTGGAGAATAGACACGGTGCTGGTTTGCAAATAATTGGTTAGGCTTAGTGAGCTGAATATCTGATGATCCAGTCACATCAGCCATGTCGAAACTATCGTCAAGATGTGAAACCTTTTGTTTGGGGGAGGCTAATCTAGGCGGGGTTGATACCACAGCTGGGTCATTCAATGGAGTGTCCTGTTCAGCACTCGTATTGGCCAAAAGAGCGGAATCATCTTCTGTAATTGGTGTACTTTCCGGTTCTTCATTTTCGTTTTCCTTTGACTGTACATCGTTGACTGGTTCTGGTAAACCAAATGGCTCAGTGCTGTTGCCAGAATGTTCCTGGATCAAGTTTTCAGGTACTGAATACTTGGAACCTCCAGCAGGGGGACCATACCTATTTCTTCTCGTAGTGTTTCTGCTGGAAGATCCCCCTGGAGCATACGGATTTACTCTCGAAACCGATGGCTTCTTAGAAATAATTGGAGGTGGAGGAGGGGGAGGCGCTTGATCTTTAATTTCTGAACTATTGTTAATCGCTCCAGGACTAGAATCTGATAACTCCTTGGATTCATCTTCAATTATATCTAAATTCCTGGAAGCGGGCTTTGTTCTCAGGGGTGATTGAGGAACATCTGAGTTTTCAGTAATGTCACCAACATGTTTTCGTGGAGAAGGCTTAAATTCGGATGGATAGTCCATACTGATATCGCTGTGAATTGACGGCGAGTGATTGTGCGCTCTCACAACCTCAGGGTTGATGAAACTATCGGTAGTTAGTACACTTGCAACTGATGGCCGCTTGGCATAGTTCAGTATGTTTGCAAACGAAGAAGGGGTTGGTGCAGCAGGAGAATTTACCGATGACGAAGATACGTTACCAATAGGATTGGCAAATCCATAACTAGCATTGGTATTTGGAATAACTGGAGAGTACTTTGATGCCTGTGTTCTCTTTGGAGGCACAAGTGAACTTTCGTTGTTATCCAAAGCCAAATTTAGAGACGAAGCATTCGATGGGGCATACCGAGAGTTTCCAGGAATTTCAAACGTAGTTCCCATAGGAGAAGGCGAAGTAAGATGAGACACCAATGGAGGCTTTGACTGTGTCGGACCATACTTCTGTATAGCATGGGATGAGTTAAGCGTAGCCAATGCAGGTGGTACACCAGATACTGAACCGCCTCTTGCATCAGCTCTAGCTTGGGCTGCTCCACTGGTACCTAAGACAGACATATCATTCAATGGGGCATTGCCATTAGCTGCAGTTTGGTAGTTTCCAAACTGAATTGCTGAATCCGATTTGTAAGGGGTGGTGACAGTAGGAACTGAATTGGAACTAAAACCATGATTCATGGCAGAAAAGTCCAAGGTTGAAGCATTCCTCGACACCGAAGGACTGAATTTACTGAAGACGCCACCTTCACTCGATTTAGGTTTCGGCTCATCACCTCCAATAAATTTATCCAATTGACCCCATACTTTATCAAGATTAACCTTACTGATCTTTCCACTAAACCATCCCAGTTCAGTAGAATTGGATTCAGAAATTCTCACGTAAAGGTTTTGAAATTCCTGAATCAAAACAGGGCTCACTACTGGTGATCGATTACCCAAAGTCTTAATGATATTGTTGACGGTATCTAAGTATCTCTGGGACTCGTTAAGGAGTCCAAAATCAGCCAAAATACAGGCGTGGTTAAGCTTCAATTGCAACAAGTGAGCCAAACCAAGCTGTGGAATAGTTGAGTTTGGAACCAACGATAAAATGTACTCGTAGACTTCAGTATACATGATCGAATCGACATACGAGAATACCAAACCATTATTTGACAATGGTGATAATGGTAAAGCTGCCAAAACAAAACATATTTCAGAAGCGCCAAGATTAGCACGGGCCTTTAAAAACTTACCAAATTCAACCAAGAATAACGGTACGTGAATTGATTCACTAATGATAATCGACGCAATGATTTCTCGCCAATGAATATTTGCATACTCGCTCTCAACAGGAACGGCGTTCAAGTCATCGATTACACTTTGCACATTGCCACCAAATACCTTCAACAAAATAGGCATCAAATGATGGACTTTATTGTTAGATTTTTGAAATGGGAAAGTGCTTCTGGCGTAATCAGAAGCTATTTTAGCAAACTTTTCCGAGCCAGAAATGTTGGCAATCACCAACGAAATAGCCCAATCACCTCTGGAAAGAGCAAATTCCAATGCCTTATCGATATTACCTGATTGAATTAAAGAAAACACGTTGCTGATGCCTGAATTATCAAGTCTGTAAGCATTAGTATTGACATTCAAGGATCCGGCAATTTCTGGAACGTTGGTGCTGTGATAATCAATACCGGGATTTAAAATAGAACAAACCGACTTCAAAAAGTCTTTCGACTTCGTATTTCCGTCGTATTTCAATAAGTTCAATAATACTTGGTTTAATAACAAGTCGTTTTGCTTGTGTGGAAGGTTAGTGAAGAATTGAATATTGTCCTCTAGCCATTTTTCCACGTCCCTCTTTCTGGTCTTAACCTTGGTTAATGGACCAGGGAAATTGGAGTACATATCCTTATAAGTAAGCACGTTGGATGCATTCTGTACATGAATAACCCCGACATCATGCTGGTTATAATTAGAAATTGACACGTTTGGAATGAAACTAGCCACGTTACCAGATGAACTCCAGCTAAAAATTGGAAATTGTCTTTGACTCAAGGAGCTAGGGTTTAAAACCTTTGGTGCCGGTTGGTTCTTTGCGTATATGTTATTTCTAGCATTAGAAAAGCCTCTGGCTCTGTTAGGAGGTAATCCGAACCCCGATGTTGCTGGTAGGGCATTTACTGGGAAAGTATCAGGGGAATTCAGTGCAGTTGGGACTGTTGGCAACGCTGGAGCGTATGGATTGAAGTCCTTTCCTTTGACACCGACAAGAGAACTTGCTCTCGAATGAGTTTTGTGGTTCTGTGGAGCGTAAGGACCGGCATTAGGCACATACGGACTAGTGGCAGAATTGGCACCCTGGGTCTTGGCCACGTTGGTGTTAATAGGAGAAGCATTAGAGATTCTACGCCCGTTAATTCCTCCAACAGGAATGCTTGGAAATGGCTGAAGGTGACCCTGAGTAGGTGCTGGCAAGGAAGCCGGTGGTGGAGGTGCTTGTGACTGAATTGGAGTGTATTGGCTAGGGGGTGGCATTTGTGCTGACAGATTAACAGGCGCGTATCCTGAGCCTTGTCTTGGTGCAATATTAGCGGGAATTGGTCCCGTTGAAGGCAAATAACTGTTCGAAGTCAGATTCGGAACGTTAACATTGGCAGGGGCTGGTGCTGGTGGATTTGCTGGCATATAGGGGTTCACTGGTGGAGGCCTATTGACGGGAGGATGCGAAGGTGCTGGCGAAGCTTGGGTTTGAGCCACTGGTTTATGAACCTGGGCTGGAGCAGCGGCGGCGGCTCTGGCAGGTCTAGCAGCAGCTTTGGGCATTGGGACTGGCAACTCACCAAAGAACGAGCTTTGTTTCTTGAGTGGAGCAGATGGCGCCAATACTGGTGGGGCTGGCTGTCCTGGATGTCCTGGTGGTGGAACTGAGTTTTGGGGTACACCATTAGGAGGCTGCTGAGATAAGGAAGGAGGTTTGGGGGGAAGAGATGGAGGGGTTGAGGATTCTGCCGGGGCAAAGTACTTGTTGCTTCCGGTTCTAGCAGCTGGTCTAAGTTTTTTAGAAACCAATGGTTCGGGGAAATCGTACAAATCATTTTTCTTCTTGGTCTCTGCTTTGGGGGCAGCTTGTTCAGGTACCGGATGGACGGGTACCTGAGCCATGACTGGAACGGAGTACTTGTTAGACGAATAAGACAGGGTTGAACTTGTATTTCTGTTAAGTTCGGGTAATGGAGCAGGCTTGACAGATGCAGGGTCCTCTAAAAAGTCGTCGTCTAAAAGCAAATCGTCATCCAACGCCAAATCATCGAACTTGGTTTCAAGAACAGTACTCTGGTCTGGTTCAACTTGTTCTGGTTCAACTTGTTCTGGTTCTGCAGGTTGAGCATGTATTTGTTCCAAAAAGTCGTCGTCTTCATCATCAAATAAGTGTTCGGGGAGCGTTTTCACATCTTCTGGCGCATTTTCGCTCACCAGTGCTCTTCTGATTTCTGGTTGAGATGTAAAGTCTTCTGCAGGTGATTTGACTCGAATTTGGTCTAAGAAATCGTCATGATCTGCTCCAAACAAGTCATCGTCCTGTCCATGTCCATTTCCCACTCCGCTGTCGATACTCTTGGTGTTTTCTGCTAAATTGTCGTTGCTATTCTGGGTATTTTGCTCTGACGATCTATTATGAGATACGTTTTGGAATATCTGTTCATGAGTTGATCTCTGTTCATTATTGGACTCAGATGGTTTTTGTTCGTCTTGATTAGATTCCCATGGAAGTTTTTGTTCTTCAGGTTCAGCTTCCCATGGTAATTCTTGTTCTTCAGGTTCAGCTTCCCATGGTATTTCTTGTTCTTCATTGGATTCCCATGGTAGTTTTTGTTCTTCATTGGATTCCCATGGTAGTTTTTGTTCTTCATTGGATTCCCAAGGCAATTGCTCAGTTTCTAAAGGCAATTGCTCCGTTTCTAAAGGCAATTGCTCCGTTTCTAAAGGCAATTGCTCATTCAGTTGATGGTTGGATTCCCACGGCATTGATGTATGTTTGCTATGAGATGGCTCTGAGTTCACGTCATTTGGAGTATCTTGTCCGTCCTGACCATAGCTCTGTACCCCATCTAAGCCTTGGATCAAGTTTGGCGCATTTGTTGCTGGTTCAATTCCATTGTTGGAGGATTCGTCTCTCTGATCCTCCCAGGGCAATGGCTCGTTTGACAGACCTTGGTAATGCTGAAACAAAGGTTCTTCTAATTCGATGCTGGATTGATGTTGAGGTTTCAAGCTTTCTTGGTTAGGTTCAAAATCAGAACTCACAGATGGCTTGCGGTCATCTTCCTCGGGGACGTATTCTTGTAACTCGCTGGCCCTCTTGTTTTCTACCAAAGTCACTGGGTCTTCATCCACCGATACTTTTGAATGGAACGGTGAAATTTCCTCGGCCACTGATAGTTTTTGGTTATCATTTGGGTTCGGTTCATTCAATTTCAACTTATTATCAATGATTTTCTGTTCAAACTCATCCGTGCTTTGACTTGGCCCGGTATTTTCACTAGGACTGTCAGCTTGCTCGCTTTGAAGAGGCTGGGTTGGTTCAGATACCGGTTGGTTTTGTTTCGGGCCACTTTCATCTGGAGGTACAAGCAGGTTTTTTCTCAATATATGATCGCCGGTGTTTACGGCTGAATCATGAGCAATAGACGATATGACATTAGAAATGGACTTTCGACGCTGGCTCTGTGAATCATCAAGCCGGGAAACTATATCAGGAGCCACCGACTCAGAATACAACAGCTCTTTGTTTTTCGAAGCTATAGTATTCGAAGTCGTTTCGTCCAATTGTACTGGCACAGTTGGAGAAGGAGGAAGCAAGTTGTTCGAATCATTGGGGGACGCTTGATTGGTTGCCGGCTTGTAGTGGGCGGTTCTTTTTCTGTTCTTTTTATTTTTGCGTTGTGCTGGTGTGCTCATTTTGAATCATTGAGATGTTGTCCCAATTGATGAAGGGGATGCTATGAACTGTTGTTATTGTCGAAGAAATGGCAGATCAATACACGTAGTCGAGTTGAAGAGTTTGTCGAGCTGGTCACGTGCCCGCGCCGCTACCATCAGGCACACCGTGCCACAAGCAAGCAAGTGGGCCGCTGGTTGGGAGATGTTGGCGTGGTGTGAGGTAGGAGTCGGCGCGGTGTTGGTTTGGACGAGTCCCCAGCGGAATGGGTCCACAGCGGCGTATGAAGTACCGTTCACAGAGCATTTATGTCTATTTTTCAACTCTGGCCCACCAAAGATGCGCGTGGATCCGTTTCTGGGCGAATGTCGACAGGAGATAGACGACTTATATAGGTTAGAAATAAAGTGTGGATTACAAGCGAGAGGAGTTGTCTAAGTTGGGGTGTATGATGTAAGGGGAAGACGTTACCAACTGCAGAGCATGGGTTGTACATGAGAATAGTGTCTATGCAATGTAATTGAGCATAATTCAGGGGAATGTAATTGAGCAGACAAATGATACCGGACGTGTAAGGTTAAACACGCAAGAACTGAGAATACCAAAATCGAAGCTAGAGCTGGAGTTAGAGCTAAAACGGTGAGATGGGTTAGAATGCCGACTGCAAGCGAGCCACCCTGTAAAATAGTGAGACCTCAGTAGGTAAAGAGTGTTATCAGTGTAGCAATACTAGGAGTCATAGATATTAGTACAATAACGATGTGCCAGTAAGTGATGGTCAATAGTGATGGTCAGTAAGTGATAGACTCTCTATATCTCTAATTTTCAGTAACTGATAGTCTCTCTAAGGGTCTGTAAGTAATAATCTCTTTAATGGTCTGATAGTGTCTCTAAGGGTCAGAAGTGATAGTCTCTCTAAGGGTCAGTACATGTTCAATAAACTTGGAGACGGGCAGCGAGGTCTGCCCCATTCTGCGTGCACAACAATCTCTTCAAGCGCGCGACTTGCTAAATAATACTTGGAGCGCACATCACCACCTTACAATACATGGAACAAAACTAAGCACTGTACATCCTGGCACTAAACCAAAACTGAGTAAACTCCTCCTGACGATAAGTCACTATAGTTCCTCGAACCCCAACTCGTGTCTCATCCTCCCCTCCCTGACCTATTTATACCAGCTTTAGCATCCATACATAAATAAACACCAATTCTATATATGGCTACATTTTGCAGCCATCAGGCCCCAATAATTCTTGTCTCCCTAATTTAGTGTCCCGCACCGTCCGCTTTGTTGACATCTGGGACGCAATGTCTTGGATGCATTTCGTCAATATTATACTTTATAAACAGCTTGCCTCGCTCATAATCGCTTTACAGTTTCAATTCTTCTACATTTTAATTATGACCCACTGCTGACCATATCCAGGCACTCACTTGAGCCAGTACGATCTATTCATCGGTCGGCCGACTCAAACAGCAAAGCCCTCTTTTTTTTTGTTCCCAGTCTGATTGTCCGGCCACACGACCTCATTCCATCAATTTTGTTCTGCCTCGTCTCCCCCGATTTTCTATTTTTACCCACTCTAAATATAGAATTGGCTAAAGATAATTCTAGATTGATTGTGGCAAACAGCAGCGAGTTCAAAAGATTTCAAGAGTGTCAACAGAGTTGTATGGCGGGTTTTGTATATACCTAATCTATTTATGAATCCAAATATTGTCTAAAAAAATGGGAAGGAGAAAGATTGAAATCCAACCGTTAACCGATGACAGAAATAGAACTGTAACCTTTGTCAAACGTAAGGCAGGATTGTTCAAAAAGGCTCATGAGCTAGCCGTTTTATGCCAGGTCGACTTGGCGGTTGTGATTATCGGCAACAACAATAAAGTGTACGAATTCAGTTCGGTCGATGCTAACGAAATATTCAAACACTATCAAAATAATTTAAGCACAAACGTCAAGCTCCAGGAATCAAAGTCGCCGGAAAATTATGGCAACTACAAGAAGAAACAGTTTCTTCATGAAAAACTCACCAAAAAGTCGGGAAGCTCGTTGGAGCCGGTTGATGATGAGGAGGATTCAGACTACGACAGTGAAACCCCCGAACCGAAACGGGCCAAGCGCACGTTTTCCGAAATATCCAACACCAGACCCGAAATAAAGGTCACAGTGCCCAAAGCTCCTGCCCCTCCTCCTCACCACATATCAATGACAAATATGCCCACCTTTAACCAGCCCAATTATCGTTCTGCCAAGGATGATGCACTGGCATCCACAAACAAATCCAATCACAAACGCGAAGACTCGTCCAATTCAATCAGCTCGCAGTCTCTCAGACCTGTTTTAAGAGTACAGATCCCGTCTGATTCAAAGGGTAACAACTCCAATAACAAAAGTGCGGTTGCAGATAGTGCCATGACCATAAGTGCGCTAGACACCAACCTTCATTCAACCTCGAATGGTGGCACCAGCAGTCACCAGAGCTCAATCAACACATCCGCACTGAATGCATCTTCTCACAATTTAAACCACCCCTCTTCAAGTGCGATTCAAAAGGATAGTGCCATATCTGCCACAAACTCGCAGCCGCCACCTCTAACTGGTCGCAGGTCGAACTATTCTTCATTTAGATCGCCCGACTCGTCCAGAAAACCGATCTTACCCATGATAGTCCAGTCAAAATCCCAAAGTTCTTCTCCTCTAAGTGCCACCGCACCTCCATTCCCAATGTCCATGAACAGCAGTAATCCAAACAGTATAAACAACATGTTTTATTCCTCAATGCCTCAACAATCACCGTCCAGTGCATATCCTGGTTCAACCCTACCCACGCCTTTACTAAACCAAGTATTCAATTCTAACAATCCCAACAACCACACCAATGGGGCCGATAATAACTCAGGTAATAACTCGGCCAAGTTCCGATCTCCCGTTATCAATAATCAAGGAGTGCTCCACTACCAATCGTCAAATAACCACAATGGTCCTACTAATGGAGCACCGTCCAACGGAGGTCCAGGTCCGTCAAATGGAGAACAAACACCGGTATCTGGTTTGCCTTCCAAATACGTCAACGATATGTTTCCGTCTCCGTCAAACTTCTATGCTCCTCACGATTGGTCAAACCCTCCAGGTATGACTCCAATCAATACCAATATGCCATTATATTACATGGGAATGCTACCTTCAGCTGGAGCTGGAGGTCCCAACTCAAGCACCCAAAACTTTCCCGAGAATTACTCCAAAAAACAGTCCCAACTGACAGGAAATCAAACCAGAGGTTCCACGGTAAGAAATGAAAATTTACCATCTCCTTTACATTTTATGTCAAACTCTTCGTTCAGTAGTTCAAACCCCAATCCTTCCAATTCCGAAACCAATTCGGATACAAACAAGAAGAATTAGATTGGTTTTTTATGTATTATTATTTTGCAATTACAATTATGTATTATTAGTGTCAGGTTCATACATTCGTTCGTTTCTATATAGAGTAAAGCTATTTCACTATCCACTTGTAGACGGTTCCTCGACCGACCGCTTGGATTGGCTTGTTTAGGACGGCTGCAAAATTCAATGCTTTGTGCCCCCAACAGCTGCACCCTCCGGGGAGTATCTACCGTTCAGTACTTCATTGTCTTCCTTCCAAGTACGGTGCTAGCTATTGGCTGAGATATAGCTCAGGGCAAGCTTTCGTTACATGTTAGCAAACACCAGGGCTTCAGTAAACTACAGTTGATCGTAGACGGCGTGTCTCTCTGTCAGAATACTGTCCTCTGCCTAACTACTGTGTCTGTTGCCTAATCGGGATATCTACGTTGTGCCAAATTCAAACAGAGATGAGGGCTCGCGCCCCAACGTCTTAATTCTCACGTGCTGGTATTGCTGCTGCTGCTCGCGATCTTACTCTCCTCCGCACCATCGCTCGACTCCAGTCACGTGCCGCAGTTCCCTCACCAACGACGAAATTTTCACTCCTGCGCCAGAAAATTTCACCAGTTTCGTTATATAAAATTTTTCTGATAAAAACTTTTTTTACTTTCGAAAAGGCATAGAATAGGTAGACCAGTTCAAGATGAAGGTATGTTATAATGAGAACACTAAGACATAACCAACCATATATCCATACAACGATGAAGCAATAAGTGCATAGATTGACTCAGTGTAGAATAAGCAAACGCAATCAAGCCCCCGATTCACATCACCACTACCACATGAAAAATCAACCAGTACAGTTAATAGTAAAGACAAGATTCGAAAAGTTTTCAAGTTAAGGAAGAGTGGTTGGTTGTGGCATAAGCACACAACGAACATAATACTAACCGTCTAGTTAAACATTTCTTACCCAGCCAACGGTACCCAAAAAAGTATCGATATCGATGACGAACATAAATTACGTGTTTTCTACGAAAAGCGTATGGGTCAAGAAGTCGAAGGTGACTCTGTCGGAGATGAATTCAAAGGTTACATTTTCAGAATCACCGGTGGTAACGACAAGCAAGGTTTCCCAATGAAGCAAGGTGTCATGCACCCAACCAGAGTTAAGTTGTTATTAGCCAAAGGACACTCTTGTTACAGACCAAGAAGAACTGGTGAAAGAAAGAGAAAATCCGTCAGAGGTTGTATTGTCGGCCAAGACTTGGCTGTCCTCGCTCTTTCCATTGTCAAGCAAGGTGACTCTGATATTGAAGGTTTAACTGACTCCACCACTCCAAAGAGATTAGGACCAAAGAGAGCCAACAACATCAGAAAATTCTTCGGTTTAACCAAGGAAGACGATGTCAGACAATTCGTTGTTAGACGTGAAGTTACCAAGGGTGACAAGACCTACACCAAAGCTCCAAAAATCCAACGTTTAGTTACTCCACAAACTTTACAAAGAAAGAGAGCTTTAAAGACCTTAAAGATCAAGAACGCTCAACAACAAAGAGATGCTGCTGCTGAATACGCTCAATTATTGGCTCAAAGATTACATGAACGTAAGTCTGAAAAGGCTGAAATCAAGAAGAAGAGAGCCTCTTCTTTAAAGGCTTAAGTAAGATATGAATTTCTAGATGAATAGCTTTTCCTTGTATACAAAATCGGGGGTAACCCAAGTAAAATTTTTCATCATTCATCCCATTATCCCTTAATACTAAATCTACCTTTATTAATGTATCAATGTAGGAAGATAATATGAGGATTGTCTAGAGATCTCTTGTTTTTATTGTGTATTTAATAAATATCGGTTATCAAATGATTAGAAGTAGAATTGGCCAAGAGACTGGTGGTCTCGAGGTAGTACAATTTTAGTAGTAGTCAGAAACGGTATGAAGAGTTTTCGCTGGATTTTTAACCTGGTAACAATGACAATATCTAAGTATTCAACTGGATCTAGTTATAGGGTCACCTCCAGATGTCAAGGACATTGTCTACTTGATTTGTGCAGTGATTATTACCTATTAATATGTATTAATTACTTTTAGCTCGTTTGCTTTCTATTATTATGCCTATTACATACATCACACTTCACTAAGAGATGGCAACTCTCTAGAGGTGGATATTTTCTGGATTTTACACTTCTGACTAGCCCGGTTTGATCTGCAATATTGCCAGGATGCTACAATATTCGCGCCAAGAAGGCTTATTATTCTGTCTTGAGTCTCTTGGGGTCGGGCTCGGGCTCGGCCAGCCTCTTTCGTACAAGTCTCTTGATGTTCTCGTACACCTGGTCGGTGGTGAGGTTGGAACCGTAGGTAAAGTTTTTCTTCAAATAGTTCTCTTGTTCTTGTTGATACCGTGGATTCCTCAATAGTACCTTGAGATGTGCATCAAAGTCCTGCTCTGGAACCAACTGTCCGCTGATGGGACACTTGATAATTTTCTGCGACGGCTTATGCTTGAGCCTGGACTCGCCAGCCGCACGGATTTTCATGCCTTTGGGTACATTGGGAATATCTGCAGAACCTTCAGTTTGGCTGGGTTTAACTGGTTCTTTTTGCGGGATAGAAGGTGTCAAATCCTTGGTCTTGGACTCCAAAGACCGGGCCTCGAGCTCTGGGCGAGATACTGGCACTGCCAATTCCTGTACTTCGTCGATTTCGTCAAACACAATGCGTCCTACAATGGCAAAGTCCTGCCAGTCTATCGAAGCATAGTGTTTCTGGGCGTCCTGTTTGGCTTTGCGCTCTTGTTTCTTCTTGTCCTGGTGCACAGCTTGGTGTGCTGCTCTGTGGGTGGCCCTGTCGAGCACTGGCTGCTCAAGATGGTGCAGAAGCTTGTCCTTGTTGTCTAGAAACTGGATTGTTTTCTGGTACTGGACAACGTACTGTTGGAACAAGCCGTGTAATGAGTGGGCAGCGCTGGTGAACTCAAACTGGGCCTTGTTGCCGTGAGCCTGCTGGTGCCTAACGAGAGGTTCCAAGTATTCCTGTCCATTGCGTGCGACGTAGAGTGCAGTGAGCTTGATCGTATCCAAATCCAAGCACGATACTGGGCGAGGAAACTGTGTTCTGAATGAAAGTGGTGGTGGGGCCGCCAAATTGGCAGGCGTGGGTTTGGTGGGCTCTGGAGCTGACGGCACATCTTGGCTTAGTTTGGACTTGTAGTAGGCGTGATGCTCGTGTGAGGGATCTAAGAAGTCAAATTTGTGGTCTTTGTTGTTTTCTCTTAGCCTGGACTCGAAACTGGGTCCGTTTTTCAAGATGTATCCCACCGTCTTGTCAATGGTCTGGCGAGCCTCATCGGAAATCATTCCTGAAGACATGAACAAATGTTGCACAAGGTCTGTAGTAACACGAGGATAAGTAGATGCAGAATGACTCTGGGATGACTCTAGAACAAGCTGATCAAGAGAGCTAGCAAGACGATTGTTATTAACAGCTGCTAGCACTGGTGACTATTACCGTCTGGTGTGCAGTTGGCGATGCCTCGTGACAAATGTCACACGCACCAACGCCAAACGGCAAAAGAGCAAAAGGTTTACGCCTGGAACTGACTTGTAGCAGCAGTTGATCTGAGCAGTCAACTTTAGTTCAGAAACACAGCTAGTTATTGTTCGTTACTATCAGATTGCACAGTATCAGAAGTTCGTTCAAACCTATGCGATATTAGCGTTGTACCGATGTATACTGAAATCGGCCGACCAGATCGTGGCCAGCAAAGACGAAGGCACAAGAAGCTGAGTCGGGACAAAAGACTGGGCCGAAACAAACGGGTTAATAGAGACGATTCCGAAAGCGATCGTGATGCTTTGGAACTCGAGTTGGATCAGATCGGAAAGATCAATCTCAACTATCTCAACCTTAACCTTGCCAGCTACCTTGGCCGAGATGGCTTATTGCCCAACTTGCCCACGCTCCCCAACATTCCCAAGTTCGAACTAGGACGGATCCAAGAGTTCCCCAAGGAGTTTTCTGCGTACGTTTCGAGATACATCAATGCTACCAAGGAAGACGATGAAAGGGGCCAGGCCAAACGGTTCGATGACCAGACCACGTTGATCAACTCGATTAAAACCACCATTTCCACGCGTATTCAGATGAACAACTTTCTCAATGATCTCAACCTAGGCCTCAATATCACCACTGCCATCGAAAGATTGCAGCCGTTGACCAACATCATCAATGAGACCATTTCTCTTCCGGTAGAAGACATCAGTGACTTTGAGGACGACTACGATGAACCTCAACCACAGGATACCGTGGAACAAGAAGATCAGACAGAACCAGTGGGTGTGCGCAAGATCGTGAATAGTGACCAGCCGTTAATCAACCAGATCATCAAGCCAGAGTTGATGAGAACCCACGGCAGCTTTTCTAGCTTGGCCCGCAAGAAACGCCGCCACAAGCCGCTGGTTTTTGACAGCAACAGCAACAATGACGACAGCGGAACAGCTACTAGTGATTTGGACAACGTCGACGGCCTCACGGTGGAGGAAGTCAAGGCGCTCACTGATTTGGATTCGCTCAACGACTTCAAAGAAGACCTTCTTCGAAAGAAGATCCAGACCATCCAGGGCCTCAGCGACTTGCACCAGAAGCTGAAGAACAAGTTGGTCACTCGGCTCATGATGGGCAACTACTACAAGTATGTGAACGAGAAACTTGCTACGGAAGGTACTTCCTTGAAACTTCCATACAAGTTGAAGCACCAGACGTTGGTGTTACGGAGCAGCAGTCCTTCCATTAGAGAGGAGGATGAGCGAGAGAAAGAAAACGACAAGGATACAAGAGATGACGACGGCCACAATGCCGTTGATGTTAAAAAGAGTAATAACAGCATCAGTGTAGTTGAAGAGAAAGACTGCGATATTAAACACAGCGAAGTCAAAGGCACCTTGATGAGTAGCGAGGGCTCGGAGTCGGAGTCTGACAGTGACGAAGTCATGCTCACAGAACAGGACTGTGTTCCGTCGTATCACGATGCACTGCACTCCATCATGGGCTGCCCGCACTATCAGAGGAACTGCAAGCTCGAATGTCCTACTTGCTTCAAATGGTACCCGTGCAGATTTTGTCACGATGCGGTTGAAACTACCCACAAGCTCGTGCGATCTGGAGTCAGGCACATCTTGTGTATGAAGTGTAACACTCCGCAGGTGCCCGAGAGCGAGCTCTGCATCAACTGTGAACAAGAATTGGCCAACTACTTCTGTTCCAAGTGTGTTTTGTACGACAACGATACCACCAAAGACATCTACCACTGTGACAAATGTGGTATCTGTCGTTTGGGGTTGGGAATAGGCAAAGACTACTTCCACTGTGACACCTGTAATATATGCTTGTCCATAGACTTGCGAGAGAAGCACCGGTGCTTGACCAACACCACCCACTGTGACTGTCCCATATGCAACGAATACCTCTTTACGTCGGTCAACAAGGTGGTGTTTATGAAGTGTGGTCATTCTATCCATCAGCACTGCTACGACGAGTTGGTCAAGCATTCTTACAAGTGTCCTATATGTAAAAAGACAGTGGTCAATGTAGAAACGCAGTTCCGGATACTTGACCAGGAGATCAATCAGCTGCCGTTGCCGTCGCCCTACAATACGTGGAGATGTATTGCTAGCTGTAATGATTGTCAGGGTAAATCGAACGTGCTGTACCATGTGTTGGGACTCAAGTGCAAGTACTGCAAGAGCTATAATACCAACCAGCTCAAGCTTATTAAGCCAGAAGAGGAAGAGCAAGAGGACAGCCACTTAGACAGCGATCATCATCGAGTGCAAGAAGATCCTCGTTTGGACATGGACTTGATGAGGCTAGTACAGACCAATTTGCTGAGTAACTTCAGCATAGGTGAGCACCATGATGAGGAGGAAGAGGAACATTATGGAGATGTAGAAGAGGGAGACGATGGAGACGATATGGTTGATATCGGCAACATCACCCGGAACCTCAATGAGGTACCGGACCAGTCGAATCTTTCCTATATTACGTCGATGTTCCAGAACTTTATCAACACCAGCACCAAAAAGAGTAATTAATGGGTGCAAAAAATGTAAAAAAAATACAACAAAATAATGCTTAATATGAAAGCAAAAAAGTGGAGCAAATAGTGGAGCAAAAAGGGTTTAATAAATCTTGTAGATATTTCACTGGGTCCTCAATTTCCAAGTTCGAATTGAATTCAATAGAATTGTTGTCCATTCGATACTGAGCTGATACTACGTTGAACAAAGAGTTTGAAAAGACTGTTGCGTTGTTTGGTATTCCCAATGCAAACTGGTGGGCCATTCCAATCCATGCAGTCACGGCTTCCGGTACGAGAACAACGTCCATGCTGTTTCTCAACATGCTTGTTACCCAATGTAGTCGGTTGCATAGCGCGTTTCTATCAGAGTGCTATGATATTTACACTGGTATCAGAAGTATGACGGCTGACGTGAATAAAAAGAGTCAAAATGAGTTTATTATTAGGTAATAATTAGGAATTTATATGCCAATCTCGAGAGCAAACCAGATATTAAAGTATTACCAGGTTAATCTCAACGATCTGGACTAAACGATCAGTGCTTGGATGATCCACAAGTACAAATTCTTGGGTCTGTCTTGCATTTGACCTCTATTGTTCCTTGACAAGGCAAAAGTTGTCTTGGAATGGGTATATTGTGAGGCACTTTTTCAATTATTGCCTAATTCAGTCACAGAAAACTGAGAATCTAAACATGTCTCAGTGTTCCAGGCATTCCAGAATGCGGGGATTAGACGTAAACCATACCAACTCAAACTTCTATTAATAGTCAGCGGATATTTGTTCCCAATAACGTCAATCTTAAACTATACCGTCCGTACAGTCCACTGTGTTGCGGCCTCTCACTGTAAATTCTCACTCTCTGCTGCTTTCGTAAAACTCGTTTCTACCGAGCCCTCGCTACCACGGGTAGCAACCTCGTGCGCGATGGACGCAACGTGGACCACATGGAGCCCATCTCAGCCAAGCCAAGTCAACCCAACCAAGCTGAAATAAGCTAAGCTAAACTCTCAACACATTCATTCTGCTCTTGTCATACTGTCACCATTACCTTCAATTCGCATCCCGCACTTTGCCAACAAACCCCACTCCAGCGTCATTCATCGCTCCCCAACACAAAATTGTTGGTGGGCCCAAAATTGCCCTAACTGCCAAATCGCCGCTACGCTGCTGTCGCACTGGATTTAAATTGCAACTTGTCGCGGAAACTTGCACGACTGACAATTTTAGCATATGCATTCTGAGGCTGATCAGTTGAGCAAAACATCCCAGTGCAATTGTAAACAGTTTCTATCTTGTTGATACCCATCTTTAATACCATAATATGCGATCATGAACTCGATAAAAATTCTTGTCAAATCGCTTGATAGATTGTTTCCATTTTCCGACTTTGAGTTACCTCCCAGAATACCTCAAGGATTGGTAGATGACTATGAGACCGAACATGAGCATGAACCAGAGACCGAACCCGAACCAGAGTTTGAACCGGAATCTGGCTCTGAGCCTAAGTCCCAAGATATAGAAGATTCCAAGCATGTTTCGATACTAGAAATACTATTCTTTCTTCCCAACTACTTCATTTTCAAGCCTATCATGTTCACATGGCTTTTATTCACCTACCCATTTGCATACACCTTTGAGCAATTAGGCATAACCAAAACGTTCCAAATCGATCAAAATCAAGAACCAGATCACGACCTCATGTACGACGAGGAGAAAAAACAAATGGATGACAAAATAAGAACATCCATCGATAGCCAACCGGCCAAGACCTTAACGTTTGCGCTTAATCCCAAGAAATCCCGTACTCCAATCCCCGAATACGACGATAACACCGAGATCTTGAAACAAGAAAAACTCATTGCCAACACCATCAAATCCCCCACCTCCAGCTCCAAATACATCATCCCACCCCCGCAACGATTATATCCACTCTCCAGAAACCCCCATAAAAAGCGGCGGAAAACCCTTATTCTAGACCTTGACGAGACACTTATCCACTCACTCTCGAGAGGGTCGCCGCGGCTGTTCAATTCGTCGTCATCGTCGGCTCCAAAGGTCATCGAGATCAAGCTACACAACATGGCCTCGCTCTACTATGTCCACAAAAGACCATTTTGCGACTATTTTCTCAAGGAAATATCCAAGTGGTTCGAGCTTCAGATATTCACTGCGAGTGTCAAAGAATACGCAGATCCAATAATCGATTGGCTCGAAAATGATATCATAGACCACCGAAAAGCACACGAGGCCGACCGCAAACTGACGTTGCATCCGGGCGTGCAGTCGCAGCCGTCCAAGGTATTTACCAAGAGATATTACAGGACAGACTGTACATACAGACAAGGGGTGGGGTACATCAAAGACCTTTCCAAGTTCTATCCCAAGGACGAAGAGTTGAAAAATGTGATAATATTGGACAACTCGCCGGTAAGCTACGCACTTCATGAAGATAATGCGGTGATGATAGAAGGGTGGATCAACGACCAGAGCGATCGAGACCTCCTCAATTTGTTGCCAATGCTACACAGTCTCAGTCTATGCATAGACGTGCGGTATATCTTGGGGCTTCGGAACGGAGAACAGGTGTTTGAAAGCTAGTAATTATAAGACCACCACAAAAATATAAACCAAAACTAAAATGAAACAGAACTAAAATAAAAAGATTGAGAACAGTGGCAGAAGTGGCAGAAGTGGCAGAAGTGGCAGAAATGGCATAATTGACCTTTTGGGCTTTTGGCCCTTTGGCCCTTTGAAAATTCAAAACCTCAGCATTTGGCTACGTATAGCTCGTATAGCCACTCAGCTACTAATTGCAATTTCTATATAGAAACTCTAGACCCTGGACTTGGTCCGTAAGCATAGCATCTTATTCCATTCAATACATGAAATCATTACATTTGCGTAAATGCACCATCCGGCTATTGTTCTTGGTTATTGTTTGCGTCAATGCTCGTGGCAATTTGGCTGCTAAAACTCACGCAACTTCGGTTCGTACCGATTGTCTATCCGACATCACGCCGTGGGCCAAATGCTGAAATGGGTACCGGGAGTTATACCTAGAACGGAAAGATTCATATGGCGTTGGCATTTCATATGGCGTTGGCAAGTTGGATCATCGCCATTGCACCATCAATGGTCGTTGCTTCTCTTTATGTGCATCTCGCTTCTTGACTTGGCCTTTTTTCGGCTTCTTCGTTTTCTGTCTTATTTCTGGATTCCATTCCGCATCTCCCTATGTGGTACATACATTCCGTTCCAATCTACTACAACTGTCTACTACCATTGACTCAATACACTGGTGGTTTTCCAATTGCGCCCCAAGCCATTCCGTCTCCCCAACAAATTTCAGTTGATTTCGATCTAGCATCATTTGTATATCTCACTTGGTTCGTTCTCCACATTTGGGAATTTTCCATAAATTTCGGCATTTTTTTTAAATAATATCCAAAATTCATCTAAAACCAAATAATAAGTAGCCCCATTCGCTCCCTCCTCCCTCTGGCCAATTAGCTACACCCATTTTGCCTCTTTCACCTGGTTCCCCACAGAACGTCCTGCATCCCATCGGTTCGGCTTCATTCGATACAACGGCCTGTATACAGCCGTCCTGCACACAGATCCTGCACCCGTCCGCCGTTAAAGTTTAACAGATTACTTTTGCAACGAAAGTAACGGACTTCACCAGGCCAGTATGTCAACAAGAGAGGTACTTGAAGATTTAAAAGCCCACCCGGACAGAATTGAAGGGTTCAAGAAGCTAGGGGACTTTCTTCGTGAGGAGACGGTAAGAACTAGTCCCGAAATCAAGTCCAGCCTCGCGGATTTGGTGGGTTATGCCAATAATAATTTGACCAAGTATTTGGAATGCCCCGGTCCAGAACAAATAGATTTGATCCTAGAGATCCAGAGGTGTATAGTCAATTTGTTGGCTGACAGTGATGAAAACCGGTTTTATTTCCAGAGCTCACTGGTGGTGGTGGTGGAGTTTTGGCAGATCATCTCTCAGATTCTTCAAGATTCGTCCACCGATGAATCCATAAACCGGCGAACGGTGATTATTTTGGGCCAGTTCATTCACAGCAGTCAGAACAAGCAGCAGTATCTTGAGTGGGTGTTTGAACACGGATTTGGCGATAGTTTGGTGGTGTTTTTGAAGAACGGTTTTGGCAAGAAGTCGGACACAAGCGACGTTTTCAAGTACCAGAAAGTGTTTGAGCTCTTGAAAGAAGTGTACGAGGCCAATTCGAAGGCACTTGTGGAGAATACGGCCAAATACAGCGCACTGTCGCTTCGGACCATTGACTATTCGCTTGAGACGTTGTCGAACCTACTTGGCAACTTGAGCCTGTTTGACTTGAAGGACTCGTCCGGCGACGTTGTCACTGAGGACGACAACACTGAGGACGACAATACCGAAGAGGACGACGAGGTGCTGGATTTGGAGGACTTGGACGAAATCGTGCTCTCCATCAGCGATATCCTCACGTACATGGTGTCATTTGAAGATCTCGCCGGCATTGACACCATCGCTGCCAACACCAGAGTGATGGCGCTCATCGGGAAGGTTCCGGGCGAATTCCCCAACCGTGTACATATCAAACGTAAATTGTTTGCCGTGAGTGGGTACATTTCATCGATGCGCAGCTTCAGCAGCGTGGGAGACTTGGAGGTGTCGGTGGGCTACTTTGCGCAGCCAGACGTAGATGCATACGTGCTTGCGGCATCGGCCATCAACCTAGGCAACTACATCACTTCGGTCGAGAAACGGGGCCAGGTGTACGAGCTTATTGAGAAAACGATGCCGTTTGGAGACTTTGTCCAGGCATTTTTCCGGATCCAAGTCAACGATGTGATCCAGATCCAGGCCATCCACTTGCTCAACAACTTGGTCAACGAGGCATCGGTGCAGTACGTGGTGCACCACCATGAACGGCTCTTCAGCAAGTTCATCAAGATCATTGTAGACAACGGCCAGTATTACCCCGACATCTACAAAATCGTCGACAAGTTTGCCGTGAAGCTCATCAAGTTGCATTTCATCAACAACCAGGACAACATTCTCGACTTTCTCGACATGTGGAACTACATAATCGACGGCTCCCACGACAGCCACGAAATCGAGCTTTTGTTGCTACAGGCCTACGTCAAGCTCTTCAAGGACACCACGATTCTGAGCCCGCACACCGACAAAGTCATACGGTTGTTGAGAAAACTAGTCAACTCCTCTGTATCTGTGGGTACTGGAACCACCCTGGTGCACATAGTCCTTGAAAAACTCAAGACCATAGGCATATTCAATCATAACCTCACCAGTCACGGGGTCACACCTCAGGCCCTAGCCGAATACTTGTATGACGACAAGCTCGAAACGTTGGCTCACGAGTACTTGGAGCCGTTACGCGAGTTCTTGCTGCAGCTCCACCAGCAATTGATCCGCGATAAGCCCAATCCACCGCCACAGTACGACATCTTGTTGAACAATGCCAGGTTTGTCAGTGCCACTTTGCTTACGTTTTGGACGTTGGACCACCCGGCCGTCAGGCCGGTGCTAGAAATATGCGGGGAGATCACGCGGATGTGAACGGTCCAGCCCCGGCGACCAACGACTGCCTGGCCAAAGTACCACACCCTAACCATGCCCGTATCTGCGGCGTGGCCTTTCCAGTCGCGTTTCTACTCGCCTTTCCAGCCCCATTGTCACCGACTTCCTCTTTATCGCGTTACTATTCCTTCTTGACTCAATCCCGCGCATAACCGCAGATCTCGCGGATCTTAAGCCGCAATTGGCCCCACAATTGGCTTGGAACGGAAAATTTTTCGGATACTCGAGCTATAAATACTTGCACCCAAAGATCAAGTTGTAATTTGCAGTGTTTTCCAGTGTCTAGCCAAGCATCCAGTATATTGCACGTTTACAATGAGTACCAAGTTCACCAAGTTGGTGGTTGAAGATCCGGATCCTATTATCAAGGTGATGGTCCAATCCATGCAAGACTCCCACCCAGACAAGATCGATGTGACCATAGGGATCTACAAAAACGAGCAAGGTGCCTCGTACACGTTCCCCGTAGTCACCAAAGCCAAGCAGATCTTGCATGACAACGACCCTGGCCACAGTTACACCACCATGCAAGGAATTCCTGAGTTCACCAAGGGGGCCCGAAAAGTGTTGTTTGGCCAAGACCACAGCGAAGACAAGAACATAGTGTCGATTCAGACCATTTCCGGAACAGGTGCCATCCACTTGGCCACCGCTTTCTTGAAGGAAGCCGGTTTCCTGAACTACTACATCGGGGTGCCAGCCTGGAACAACTACTTCCCCACCATTGAACATGCTGCTGGAAAGATCACCACCTACACCCACTACGACGAGGACAATCAGAAACTTGACTTTGACGCTTTGGTTGATTCCTTGAACTCGGCCCCGGCCGATTCCATCTTCTTGCTTCAAACCAGTTGTCACAACCCTACTGGTGCTGATTTCAGCAAGGACCAGTGGAAAATCATAGGTGACTTGTGTAAAAAGAACTCGTTGATTGCCATTCTTGACACCGCCTACCAAGGGTTTGCTACCGGAAGCAAAGACGAAGACGCTTATCCTGTTCGGTTGTTCTACGACTTGAAAGTCGACTTTCTTGTCTGTCAGTCGTTCTCCAAGAACTTGGGATTGTACGGTGAAAGAACCGGTGCTTTGCACGTGGTTGTGGCCGACACCACCTACGTACCTAACGTCACCAGCACCTTGGTTGCTCTCTTTAGAAAGGTGTGTTCGTTTGCTCCAGCTTGGGGTGCTAGAATTGCCACCGAGGTATTCAAATCGGAAGAATTGTCCCAAGAATGGGACGAGACAGTTCTTGAAGTGACCCAAAGATTGAAGGATATCAGATTGAAGGTTTATAATAGGTTTCTTGAGTTGGAAACCCCTGGAAACTGGGAGCCTATCATTAAGCAAAACGGATTGTTCTGGTACTCCGGGTTGAATGCAACCCAAAATGCGTTGTTGGCTTCAGACCACCACGTTTATTCCACTGACTACGGCAGAGTGAACATTTCAGGCTTGAACAACAGCAACTTTGAAAACTTTTGCCAGGCTGTGGACCTGGTGGTGAGAGTGACTTCACAGAAGAGAAGAAAAGTTTAATCTATTGATAGTAGTACATAAAAGCTAGAATACAAAAAGTTTCGTAATATCCATAAGGATGATCGACCATGAAAAGTAACCGTAAAATGCTGAGCAGAAGAAATGAATATGTAAGGAGTGTGTTGGAGTACCAGGAGGTAAATAGCAGACAATAGACCGTAATGAAGTAAACACAAATGAAGATCAAATGTAGACCAATGAGGATCAATGCTTGTGGACCCATAAAGTTAGTCTTGGTTAACACCACGTAGTTATAAGACCAAGAATACGACGTGGCCAAAGAGTATGAGATTTGAACCAGAGTGATCAAGATATGACAGCTTATGAAAGACTCAGCTGCAGCAACGCATCATAATCCAACCCAGTACCTAGATGAAAGCCAAGGAATAAGACAAACAGTTGATTTGGATTTCTGTCACGCCAAGTACCCATTGGTTCTGCTGTGGTCAATGAGGTGTTGGAGATGATGATGGACTTCAAAACAGAAGCCCAATCTGCAACATTGCCAGTTTAGAACATACCCAAGTTTGGACCTTGTCTGTCTGCGTCTTAGAATCCTACGTTTGCCGGCCGTGGATCTTTTTCAAATGGGCCTTCAAGTTATCCTTTCTGTTAAATCTCTTCCCACATGTTGCCTCATCACACTGGTAAGGTTTGTCCAGAGAATGACTCTTCATATGTCTCTTGACATGTTCGGGGCGCTGGAATCGAGAGTCACAGATAGGACACTTGTGCTTCTTTTTGGGGTCCAACTTGTCGTTTTTGTCACCACGGTTGTTTTTAACCACTGGAATGTCGATTTTAGGCATCAAATTAAGCTGGGACATCGACGAGTCGGGCACCGAAGCATGGATTACCTGGCCGTTGGAGTTCACTTGCATCAAGTCCATTGGCTGCTGGATTGCCTGGTATTGGTCGTTGTAGAATTGTTGCTGTTGGTTGGAAAACGTAGCCATGGGAGGAAGAAGGCCAGGGTTTCCTTGGGTGCCCCCGTATCGAGCAGAACCAGCAGAAACAGAACCAGAATGGGATGCAGATTGTGAAGTAGACGCAGAAGAAGGGGAGTTGCTGGGGACTTGAGATCTAGACTGATACGCATTCTGGCCCATTTGCGACATGGTGGGAGGTGCCGAGAGGCTGGCGTCCATGGGCGACGTGGCTATGGAGGCCAAGTCGATCAGGGCAGGGTACGATTTGGTGAACGAACTGGCGGTTTGCGACAAGTTCTTGGAGACTTTGCGGTTCAACTTGGGTCCGTTGGAATCAGGCACAAACTGGGCCAGCAAGAGGTCGATGCCACCGGCTTTACGCATGTTGAGCTGCGAGTAGGCAGCGTCGGAGGTGATTTCGTACTCGGTGCTAGAGTTGGGCACCGAATACGACTTGGCTTCGTTGTAGGCAGCCTGGTTGACCGGGGAATTGCCAGAGTAGTACACTCCAGGCGTCGAGTTGGATGAAACGATCTTTTCGTCGTCTGCAACGGTGGCAGAGGAGTTCATTTTGGTGGCTAGCTTGAGCGACAAGTCAGCAGCCGACACGAGGTTGCCGTTTGCATCCGTTTTCTTGGATGGATGGGACACGAAGCTGGAGTAGGAGACGGCCTTTTTCAACTGTTTGAAAGCGTCGTCGTCCTGGTCTTCGATCTTGATGGACTCGAGGGTGTCGTTGCGCTTCAAGGAGGGAAACGCAGCGCCAAACGCATTGTTGGCAGCCGGCTGGGGTTGGGAGTTCCAGTTGGACGGGCTGAAGAACTGAACGGCATATTGCGGGTCGGTTCTGTTGGCAGACGAGCTGGGGGTGGGCAACGGCGTGGCTATTTCGTCGAGGTCGCCGGAGATGTTGTCGACACGAGGCGATACGAAGGTGGACGGGGTGTAGAACGGGTTCAAGTTGAGGTTCTGGTAGGACGAGGACTTGGAAGCGTTTCCATGCACCAAAGGCGTGTTGGCGGCATCGAGGGAGATGCGAGAGCGGGAGCGGGTGTGGCCCTTTGCCTTGGACGAATGAGGAGTCTTGGACACCTTGGACACCGGGTTGGTGGCCAAATTGACTGGAGAAAGTGCCGTTGTGTTGGAGGGACCTCCACGGAGAGGAGTGTGGAACAAGTTGTTGTTGACCAGGGACACGGAAAGCGACTTGTTGCGGCCCATTCTGCGCGGAGTGGCCACCACCGGCTGGCCTAGATGGGTCTGGTGCTGGTGTGGGTGGTGGTTGGGTTTTTGCATCGAGGACGGAGAGTCGGAAAGCAGCTGGTTGGACACCGACAGCGAGAGCTGCGGTATGGAGTCCATGGAGTAAATGGTGTTGCTGGAGAACGAGTTGTGCAAGTTGTCGTTGTTTTCGCCCGTGGACGAGCCCCGGGAGTTGTAGTTGGAGAACATGGGCGGGTCCTGGGACACCGAGATCATGGACGATGTCGAGAGGTTGGACTGGTGGGAGTTACGGTACTGGAGGCTGTGGGTGTGGTTGTGGTTGAGGAGCTGCGACGAGTAGATGCCGTCGTCTAGCGACACGTTTTTGGAGTGGTTGAAAGAGTGGTCGGTGCTGTCGTTGAGCATGTAAGTCGGTTCGTCGTCTTCGTCCTGGCTGTGGTCGTTATGGTTCAGATTCTGGTTCTGGTTCTGGTTCTGGTTCTGGTTCTGGTTTTGGTTTTGGTTCTGGTTCTGGTTCAGGCTGTTTTGGAGATCAAAGTTGGTTAGATTCATGTCAAAGTCGCCCAAATACACGTTTTTGTTGCCCGGATGGTTGGACGAAACAGGCACCAACTCGTCGTTGGAGTAGTGCTTGATGTCCATATCCAGCAAGTGGTCGTGACCAGTGGAGTTGGAGCCATTTATATCGAAATCAGCCATGTCCATAGCCATGTGGAACGTCGAATCGCTGCCAACTTCGATTGGCTGGGATAGCTGTGTGGGCGAACTCATCAAGTACTTATCCATGGTGGAAAAAGGCGTAGAATGTGTTCAAGTACTCGAAGCTAATCTATAAGCGGGTTCAAACCACCGAAAGCACGATACGTGTGGTGTTTGGTTGTTGCTGAATGCTAGTGGGCGAAGCTGGTAACGTCCCAATTCAACAGCGGTTCAGAGTGGACAAACGCGGTTGTTTTGGCGACACTTAATTGATTTTGAAGCCTAGGTACAATCCTTGACTTAATTGGGTTCGAATAACGTATTTATTCCACTACTTTTCCCTCTGGCGTTGCACCTACCAAAAGAAAGACGTTGAAGTTTTCAAAACTGAAATTGACCTTATTTTTTTTGTGCCTAATTTTATTGAGGTGAGATTTGAAGGAAATTGCTGAAGTAGAAATTGGCAAGGACGAAGGGAATTGGGAGGAGACCAACGAGTGGAGAGGTAGCAGGCAGAGATGGGGTTGGCGGTTGGGGTTAATTTGGCGTTTGGAGAGAGTTTCTGTTTTGGGTTACTGTCACTATATAGTTGTAGTTACTGGGTAGTTATTGTGTGTTACTGCAGTACTGGCGGCTCTGGTGGTGGTGGATTTCGGTTGTAGTTAGTGCTGCAATACCAGTGTGATATATTTAGCCAGGCTGCCGTTTTGGGGTTTAATTCCAATCGCGTGGTAATCAAGCCAAGAGGCCCATCACTAAAGGACGGGGCCAGAGTGGACCTACTCTGGTAATAATCCAATATACTGGATAGGGCTATTTTTTTTTTTGGTTGTTGGTATCGAGGGTAGGTGGTGGCCGAAATCCGACTTCCGAGGGTGGTGGGATGGGGGTTAGGCGGGCTTACCGAGCCACCGACTCCCGAGGGGCGGCTTGGCTAAGAGGGGTGGGGTTAGTATGGTTTCCACAGGCGGTTTGAGCGCTGCAACACCAGTATCTGGAAATGAATCAGGGCAATGCTTTGTAATGTACGGTAATGCACTAGTCCAGATAACTCCAACACTTCCAACCAAAAAAGAATACTCTAGATTTAGTTTTCGAGGACTACAAATGCTAGATTCAAACTGTCGCCCATTTAACAAAGTTTAATTAATCAATATTTGTCAATTTCTACCATCCTGGGCGCAGTTCCGACCCCCTCCCTAAACTATTATTCATCTTGTGATAGAGTACCGGAATATGCGTGCTACGGTTGTAAAACACTTCCACCTATTTTTCTTTTTATGCTTTCTGGTACAACCGGTAGTGGTGCTATCAACCTAGGTTACACAGTGATGTTAGATGTGTCACAGCAACAAAACAGACTATTCTTTTTTTCTTCTCACACAAACTATTTTCTTAGTGCTACGATTAAGATCCTTTGGCCCATAATACACCTCGAAGCTGAAATATGTCCATTCATGTGGCCTACTGAAAGACTGCACTGTTAAGAATCCAGACCTGCTGCCGTCCCAATTGTTGGCATCATTTCGCCTACGTTCCATCAATTGCGCAAGCTGCAACTTCGAATTAGAGTCTGCTGTCCGCATTCCCTTTTTTTTTTTTTTTTTGTTTTAAGTACTCCTATCCTAAATCTAACGCAAAAAAATATTGTAGAGGCGTAGTATTTCAGTCTTGACCGGAAATCGTAGCACATCACCGTAAATCCTCGAGTGAAACTTGAGTTCCGGTCAAGTCGCAATAACAAAAAAAAAAAACAATTCCCGGCCGACACTAAATTGTGACGCGTCTGGTTTCCATTCCCATTTACCAATTGCATAACACAACCGGAAATTATCCCGACTTCACTCTTTATTAATACTTTAGGGCGCGTATTAACCTGTCACAACAATAGGAACCTTTTTAAACGAGAGGCATAGGAAGTTTCTCTAACCTAACAACAAAAAAATAAGAACATTGTCCCAAATAGACAAATTATTCTAATATTAATTCAACTCCGTTGTAGTTAAAGCCGACATGGAGCATCTACTTTTAAATGTACCGAAGATTTTATTCACTGACTAATTTCTTGTTCAAATAATTAACCCGAAACAAGCATCCTGTAAAAGGTTAAAGTTTTAGTCGTAACCCTTCCGATAGTGCAGTTTAAGACTTTGGGAAAACCATGAAGATACCTTTTCTACTTCATCGCTATCTTATACTTAAATTAATAGCACCTCTTGAATTCGTAATTTCCCGAAAATTGATAAAGTTTCGGTCGAAAATCCTACAAAATCTTTCGCTGGGCCGCACAACGGTTGCGAAATTACACTAATCCAGAATTTTGCGACCGTTCCCCGTTTTTGTGATCTCGCGAACAATGAAAATTTAGACTTTTTTAGGATGTTGGTGGGGCCAAGTTTTTCGCAGTGGCGTGATATCAATCACGCGTTTTTAATTTCTAGCCTTGATCCAATTTTCAACATGGAATTATTTATCGGATCGATCCGACGTTCGCCCTAAGTATCACAAGCAGATATTATCACGTGACATCGATTCAATATAACCATCACGTGATTTAGCACATGACTTGTATACTAATTTTTCGGTTTTCGGTTTTCGGTTAAATGTTCAAGGTGAAGTGATAATAATTTAATAATTTAATAATTTAATAATTTAATAATTCCAAACGTTAATCATAGAAGTAGGAAAATTATATACAAATCTATGGGTTTTGCTTGACAAAGTCAACACCTTTCTTGATGTTTGAGATCAAAGTGTCCTTAGCACCTTTGACCAATTCTTCTTCGTGGTCAGATAATTCACCCAAAGAGTGAACGGTCTTAACACCATCAACACCTAAAGTAACCTTTGAGGAGAAGAAGTCGACACCTTCAGACTTGAATAATGGAGAGTCAATGAAGGTGGCTTCGATGACATCCTTTTCACCGGCCAAACCATCCAAGACGGCACTGGTAAATCTAGCACCAGCTTGAGCCATAGATAAAGTGGCAGAACCAGCACCATCTTTAGCCTTGACGACTTCGTCACCACCGAATTGGATTCTGTTGATCAAGGAATCTCTGGTTTCAGTATCCAAGGACTTGTGTTCAGTTTGAGATAACAATGGAACAATGGTGATACCAGAGTGACCACCGACAACGGTGACTTTTTCGTGAGTTGGGTTGGTACCGGCGATTTCGGAGACGAATCTGGAAGCTCTCAAGACGTCCAAGGTGGTGACACCGAAAAGCTTCTTTGGGTTGTAGACACCCTTTGATTTCAAGACCTCAGCGACAATAGGGACGGTGGAGTTGACTGGGTTGGCAATAACCAAGATGGCGGCATTTGGAGCGTAGTCAGCAGCAGCCTTGGCCAAGTCTCTGACAATAGAGGCATTGGTGTTGAACAAATCGTCTCTGGTCATACCTGGCTTTCTTGGGACACCAGCTGGGATGACAATGACGTCGGAGTTGGTCAAAGCATCCTTTATGTTGTCTGGGTTGTAACCGCTGACAGAGGAGTTGGTTGGGATGTGGGAGACATCAGCAGCAACACCTGGAGCACCTCTCAAATCGTAAAGAGCCAAGTCGGTGACTTTATGGTTTAACTTCAATAATAATGAAAGTGGTTGACCAATTCCACCGGTGGCACCCAAGACAGCAACCTTGTAAGCAGAAGAAGCAGAAGAAGAAAATGATCTGGTGGCGATTTTAGATAACATGTTAATTGATTATAATTAATGAATTGTTTAATTAATGTAAAAGAAAAAGTGTTGCCAAATATTTAATTTTGCCTGGGGGGGCCACAGAATATATTGGAAAATTGGAAAACTATTGAGAACCCTCGGCGGCTAACGAATTTGCAGAATTGGTGGGAGAACAGGCGGGAACATGAGAGGAGAGCGGCGGATCCGGCGGGCCGAAACGTGATCTGATGCGTATGCTGGAGCTCATACATGAATCGAGACGGATCTGCGTGGTTGTGTAGGCATTGGTGGGAGGTATTGTGGACGAGGTGTCGAGTGGGAGGGCCAATCACATTGCGCATTTTTGGCCGACGACTCCGAGGCCGCGCTCTATTCCACGTGAAGAGACAAGGGGTTATGGAGAGTAGAAGCTGGGGATTGAATTGGGAAGGGGAATTGAGGCTGAGGCCGATCACGACATTCTTGTGCTGAACGGTCAAGGTGGAATTGACCATTCCTACGAACAATTGGTTGGTGGGAGTGTGGATGCTGCTGTGATAATTCACGTGGCGCTGACATGTGGCGGAATGGAAACGGACATTGTGGGGGAGAACGTCCTGCATGTCGGCCCTGCCCTGCGACACTGACACTGGCTGCAAAAGGGTTAAGGACACCACGAGGTGGTGGAGTACGATGGGAAAGGACGCCGTGAGTCCGCGAATATGCCTTGTGAAGTGTTGGCGACAGTACAGAGTATATGGGATGGCTCAGCAAGCGGCTGAGGAGATCATGGCTCGGTTGTAAGACTGCGGGATTTAGTACTAATAGCCCAAGTCCAGGTGCGCCGGTACCCGAGACTATAGCGAGACCTGCGAGACACCGGCTTGCGCCATCTTACGCACTGCGACTATCGCTGGTATATCCGGTGAGCAGAAAGTGTAGGAAGAGATCAAGAAATGAAAGGAGGCAGCACAGAGGGATGGAAATAGAGATAGGTATCTACGGGAGAGACAATTAATTACCTCACTCAAAAGTCTTCTGCGATTGTAAATATTTAAACGTAGGTGACCCAGTGGCAGAATTGGACTATCGCCTATTGCCCAATTTTCTACCGTTCCATGCCGTTCTGTTGGTGCTCTCGCTAATTTCCACTCTCTCAAAAAATTATAAAGTCCATGATTCAATGAGGTAGTGGACCTCGAACCAGTTTGCTAGCTACTACACAGTTCTTTATCAACTCTCTCGATGCCAACGCTCTCTCTATCGGTGCTCCCCCTCGAGCCCCACCTGCCTCTGGACCGCCAGCCCTGGAACCCGAACCCAGCCAACACGTGACCGAAGCTTAAATAAACAAATTCATAGTCTTCAAACCCACTCCAACAACAACCAGATGTCCCAGCACGTCGCACCTTTCCATTCCATGGATATCCCGCATGTAGCGGCTGTAGAACTACCCTTGAATGTCAAAAATACCCAAAAAGCCATATCCATGATTGGTGGCAAGGAAAAAATCAAGCAAGTCATCAACTCCTCCAACAAGGCTGGAAACACCTACAATCATACCTCAGTTGAAAACACTCTAGAATTGAGATTGAGGAAGGATCCGTTTCATCATCCTATTCAATCCAGTTATAGCACAAGCGAAAAGATTTTGGTCAAAGTCTCAATACCCAGACTGAGTATTCCATCTGACTACGATAGCAGCAAGTACTCCGTACAAGAGCTTATTAAGCTCAACGAAGAAAATAATGATACTCCCAAGTACAAAGTCAAACCTGTCGCTATTATCGACAAAACATATCTGTTTAAATCAATTGCCGACTTCCAGATCTCTACCAAGAACAATCAAATGGTCCAAGACTTCAACGACTCCATCCTTAATTTCCAGACTTATGACGATGTTCAGAAGTATTTTGAGAAAAACAACAACATGATGGGCATATCTGACTACAAGGATCTTAAGTACTACGAAAACATCGACCATGGGCTCCCACCTCCACCTATATTGTCTCCTATTAGGTTTCCATATGACTATAAGTACCAGAAAAACCCATTTACCACTGCCATTAAGGACTCAGAGAGTGGTGAAATCAAGGTGGTTTCCACCAAAAACACCTTGAGATTATACACCAAGATGATTGACTACAACACCAACGATGTGCCCTCAGAGCCTGCGACGGAGTTGATGGAAAACTTCGACAAACTCAAGGCAGAAAAGCATCCGGTGAATAGCCCTGATTTTCATCTATTGAAGTGTATTGAATGGTTGAAGCAGGTATTCGAACTCAAGCCGATTTGGCTCAGAAAGCAGTTGGAAGACATTGTGCCTTTGGACTTGAAAAAGTTTATCAAACAGTCTTTGCCGTACGTCACGTACATCTACCGAAGCGGACCGTGGCGATTTTGTAACGTCAAGTTCGGTATAGATCCTAAAAGCGATAGGCTGTTCTGGAAGTACCAGAGTGAATACTTCAGAATTGCTGGGTTAAAGTTTGTCTTGCCCAACCGAGAAGTTAAACGAATCATCCCCAACACAATAGAGCACAACCGAGACGAGTCCATAGCGGTTTCTGAGTATTTATTCTTCAACGGAATCACTCTTCCATCAACGGTGACTTACCAAATAGGTGACTTGTTGGATACAGACATCACCACCATTATTAAAACCAACCAAAGTGAAATGGGCAACGAGTTTCTTCGAGAAGTTCCTGATTTTCAGGACGGATGGATCAATAAGCAAACCATGGAAGTAGTAAGAAGGATTGTCAGATACAAGCTCAATCGAATTGTTAAAGAAGAGCCCATGGACCAAACCAAAATCCACAAGATTATCCAGGCAGATTACACCGAATCAGATTATGTAGAGGAGAAGAAGCCAGAAGTAGAAGAAGAGGAGGAGGAGGAGGAAGAAGAGAGAGAAGGGGATGACGACAACGTGGATATAGATATAGCGGATGAAGAGCACGTTGGAGTCGCTGCAGCCGAGTTTGGGACCCCTAGTATCGATGAGACTATCAGCAAGCTTAGTTTACTTAATCCGGAAGCTGCAAAGCGGATCAATAGTTTGGTGGGACTCATCAAGCAGGATTCCACCGAGTAATGTATATTAGTGTAACAGTAGGTATGTAACAGAATAACAGCAAAGCTACGAAAATAGCCATAGAATCTCAGTCCATTTTCTTGGCTGATTTCATTACTTTATAGCGATTCAGATAACTCAAGTCAGTCTATTGCATTATCGTCGACGTAGAGAAAGTAGCTTTGTTCTGGGTGTTTTCGCCAGAAAGAACCTTGTTACTATAGATCCTGGTAAAACGAGTGGTTAAAAACTAAATAATTCAAGAGAACATGCTAGGTTTCTATTACAGTGCTAGGATGTTAGTCCACACAGGCTCGACTCCTCCCACTGCCTAAGAAAGATTCGCAGCCGTATTTTGCACCCAGCAAACGAACTAGTGCCTCAAGCTCAAGTCCTGCCCCATTGCAGCAGTGAAAAGCACCACTGGAAAGAAAATCGAATAAATATCAATAATGGAAACACTATGAGATTATACATCAGCTAGTACCTCCCAGCATCCACCGGCTTGCAGAGCCTCAGATCTTTCTCTACACGACTAGTGGTCCATTCTCGTGACCATAAGCACGTGACCATATACCGCGTCCAAATTGACACGATGAATTTCCACTCCGCCAACACTACAACACCAAACAGCCATGACTAAAGCCACCGAAGCTGTATTGACCGCATTTGTGTTGTCGGCAGTCTACTTTGCGTTGTACGCAAGTGTGATTCCTTCACCTGAATTATTTCACCAGGAAATCTTGCCTTTCTTGCCATGGTGGGGATTGGTGTCGTTTGGATCGTACGCCTTGGCCACGCTTGGTTGGGGTATCGTCACATTCAAGGACAAAGAAGACAAATACCGTGAATTGTTGATCCAAATTGACGAGGCCAAGGACTTCTACAAGACCAAAGGCATTGAAATCGACTAGATATATAAACAATAATAAACATTGATGCTAATGGATCTATACAATAAATAATTCACAAAATCCATGTAGAACGTACCAGAGCAGTCTGATATTTAATGAGAGTGATTTGTGTCTACGCCTGTGCCCGCTTGGCCTTCATTTTCTTCTCTAACTCGGCAAATACCCGGATACTGACAGGTACATTACCCCACGATTCTTCCTCTTCTGCTTTCACCAGTGAACCAGCCTTCAACTCCTCTGCACTCTTGCTTGCAAGGGACAAGGGTAAGTTTTCTCTATTCAAATGCTTGATAGGAGCATAAAAGTTCTCTGGCCATCGTCCTCCCCTGGCCTTCAACTCCGTGGCCGCCTTTTGTCGTTTGATATTCCAGTCTTTGATATCTTCTTCAAAGAGCTCCCATACACAGTTGATACACCCGCTCATGCAGCAATTGTCAGGTTCTGTGGGTTTCTGAGGCACTGTTACTCCGGCAATAATGTGTGGTTCACCTCGCGATACTCTACTGGATGATTGAGGAGCTTCACCTTTAATTCTGCCACCAAAAACCTTCTGGATTCTTTGTTCAGGTGTGAGATAGGGGTCTATATGATAATTTCCTTCGAATGTGGTGTTGGTGTTCTTTCTGAGCTTGTTCAAATCTTTGGTACTCATCAAACTGGCTTCTATCGGATGGGTTGGATGGGTCGCTGTACGGCATACAAGATCGTAATAATCGAATCTGATACCTCCTACAGGCACAGACTTGGCTTCACGCCGTGGTGGCCTCGAAGGACGTCCCGATAGACGTCTTCTGGTTACTATACGGATCATTGATGTCTTTCATTTCTCTGGGCCGGATGGAGGAAAATAGTGACCACATGATCACGTGAAAATCGATAAACCAATTTACGGTCGTGGAAATCAAGAACTGACGTCAACTAGTCATGGCGTACAGAGTATAGGAAATGAAGTGTTTGCAGTGTCAACAAAGGAATGTTTTCAATAGATAGCAGGGTCCCGGAAATTAAAGTTTGCTCTCCATTCTGGAAATATATAGAGATTTAAGTAGTATTGAAGGGAGAATTGCCTATTTGGGAGAACGCCCCAGACATATGATGATTATGTAATCATAATAACTAATGTTGCCAGCACTAGCTTCACTTCTTTATCGCAAGAAGGAAATTGAATAAGCGGATAATACTAATTAGAGCAACGTTGAACAATACTGCTTCTATAAATTGTTTGCATGGTCAAAACTTGCTAGTACTTCAATAAGTGCTAATATGTTTCGATGCTTTTAACTTATTAGTACTCTCGTAATCTTACTAATCTATTGACTAGCTGGGTTTACATGCTACATGTCTATAAGCTGAATGTCTATTCTATGCCCGGCGCTCTAATGCACTCTCGATACTCAAGAAAAAGCCACTGCCCATTCCCGAAGAAATGTGCTCCGGAGTTGATGAGCCACTGGTTACCGGCCCAGTGGAGTTCGAGTTGACCAAATAGGTGATTCCTGAGGCCGCAAACTTGTTCCGGATATCCAAATCCACAGGTAACCGAGAAAACGACACCGAAATATGGTCCTGCTCAGTGTATTTGCTGATGATTTCATACAACACTTGTGTGGCTGCAGAGTCGATTTTCTTCATTCCCTTACAGTCAAAAATCACAGCTTTGATGCTGTCACTATTAAACTCACGCAGATGAGGCTGTGAAGGATGAATTAAAAGAGAACCGTAACGTTCGATCCGTGAGAGTTTATTCTTTAAATCCCCCACGTTGGCAAAGTTCAAGGGTTCAGGTATCTTGATGATAAGTACATCTTCAATAGCCTCGATTTCAGCTATTAAACTAGATAACTTATCAGCGTCCGATTCCTGTACCAGATGATCAGTTTCATTTTCAAAAATAGCAAAACTTTCCTCAATAAGCTCATCAGCATTTCTAAATATACTAGTATTGGGGATTCTACCCAAAATCTGGATGTTGGACCGAGAGCTATGCTTGATGACTCTGACTACTGCAACCAAAACCCCCATGGAGACACCAGCTGGTGTACTCCAGAAGATAGTGGTAAAAAACACAACCAAGAAAGTGACAATTTCATCGTAGCCTCCTATGGAATAAAAGAACTGAAGATCGGCAGGCACCTCTTGGATCACAGTAATACCAATAACCGTGGTAGTAAGTGCCAATACACATTCCGGAAGGTAATAAACTAGTGGCAACAAATACACAATAGCAAATAGAGTACAGATAGCCACGAATATTCCCGCCATAGGTGTGGTGGCACCCGAGAGAATATTTAGTTTCGATCTTCCAAAAGCCCCAAACGCTGGAAGTCCACTAACCAAGCTCACCACTAAGTTAGTGGATCCTAGAGCGATCAATTCACGGTTTGAAGAAACGTTATAGTTGTATTTTGCACCCAACGACTTTGTAGCCGTAGTCGAGTCAAAAAATCCAAGTAAAGTACTAAGAAAGGCAATTGAAAAAGTACGTTTGTAGAGAGCTGTTTTACCGAAATTGAAGGGGTTTGTGATTTTTATTCCCGACTCCGTGGATGCAATATCTCCTACTACAGCAACACCACGATCTACCCACTCGTAGTTCCAACTGAGAAACGAAGCCACGACCACCATCAGCAATATTTCAGGAATGAACACTGCTTTTTTGTACCCATGGCGATGTATAAGAATTTCCTTGAGGGTCTTTGCACCCACCACCAACACCAAAGTAACAAGAGAAATGGTCAAGGTGAGCCTGTGAGAATTACCTATATTTCTAGCTGCAAACAAGACCTTTTCCACAACTGTTCCGTGTGGTTGAGTAAGAGCCAACTTCTCCAAGCCCATTTCGGTGCTGAATTCATTGATGATCATTATAAAACCCATGGCACCAATAAAACCCTTGAGAAGAGCTCTACTAAGAACGTTATCAAGGAAACCAAACCTAAGCAAGCCACTAGCAAGTAAAATAGCACTTAAAGACGCAGAAATGGCCGAAGAAATCTCCAACTCGGAGTACTGCTCAAAAGCCCGTTCGTGGCGTATTAGCTCAATAGTCAGACCGTACATAAGAGCTGTTGAAGGAGAAGCACCCACAACCAAAATAGGCACACAACCTAATGCTGCGTACACTGTGGCACCTATGATTACAGAATAAAGCCCAGTGATTGGAGGAAGATGGGCCAAAGAAGTAGCAAACGACATGACTAGAGGGATTTGAAACGACGCCAACGACAAACCGGCCAAAAGGTCTCCCGCAAGACTTTCACGAGCATTATAGTTGGGCAACCAGTTTAATATCGGTAAGTAGTAAGCACAGTATGCGTAGACATTAAATCCGTTTGGTTCGTCAAACTGGCCGCGAGCAATACGGGAAATACGGTTGAACAATTGCCAGCCCACGGTAGTGTCGGCAGTTCCTGGTTCAATGTTATCCACATAAGTGTTTATTTGAGGATCATTAAATGTTTTCAAGCTCCGTAACGAATGGGTAGAAGGCACCGAATAGAGCTGGGGTCTTCGCAGCTCTCGTTGTGGAGTTCTCAAGAGACGAGAATTTTCGTCTGACATTGTAATACACCAGCAGCAGAAATTAACTCAAGTGCTTGAAGCAGTGTAGCAGAAAAGTACTCAGTTGGTCTAGCACACAAATATGTATCTGAACAGGATTAGTTATCGTAATCAAATGACTTAAGGACGTAGTCAGCAACAGTGGTGTGCAGGATATCAAAGCTCTTAACTGTGGAGAACCACGATAGCGGAGTGATGCGCGAGTGAGGCGGCCATATCGGGAAGCACGGCGATTCAACGGGGTTAATGTTGTTGTAATGTAAGAGAGATTAGGGTAGAGTGCCGGGAAGCGATTGTGCACAAGGGCATAGAGAATAAATGAAAGCGAAGCTGGTAGTATAATTGACAGTAGAATTAGCGAAATTACAAGACGCAATGGCTGCCGAGGACTTGGGAGGAATTAGCGAGAAAGGCTGCAGAGCATGGCATCTTGCAAATTACTGTCCGAATGTATGATAGAATGTTTGCAACTAAATATGGATATATACATAACTGCTTAAAAGATACACCGATATAAACATCGGCTCGAGTATGCAATATTGGAACGGAAAAATGACGATATTCGTTGACTTCCGTGACGTATTTTTTTCGCACCCAGTTCAATTCTGCCTCTATTCTCAATATACGACAATAATTAATTAATCCATCTAGTTATATACATTGATGACACATAGTAATTGGTTTTACGAATTTAAGTGATACAACACAGTATTAGAATGAATCTTATTATAAGGGACCACGTATTATATTTTAATTTTATTTGTAACCAGCAGTATTCGTAGACAATAATGAGGGGTATTCTGTCCATTTTCATATACAACTGTTCCATCAGGAAGAAAGGTAAGTTGAAAGTTATGTTCCTTCAAGAGTCAGCACCTTGATGACAGTTTGGGTGAGTTGAATAAAAATCATTAGAAAAGATACTGAAAGCATTTGGTTTGGTTGTTCATCACGGGGATGAATTCCTATGTAGCCACCATTACCACGATTGTCATCGTTGAAGTAATAAAATGTAGAATAAAAGTAACCAGCGTAGTTTCCTTCAGCAATGCTGAAAGAAATGACCAACTGATGGTATGCACCTTAAGTTCCCGCATATTCTACATATGGAGCACTAGCAAAAACTGTTGACACAAGCAAAGCAGCAGATTATGATAAAAAATTCATTAATGCTAGGAACCTTGAACAGCTGCAACATTATTTGACGTTAATTATATACTCAAATCAGGCTTAGGATCGGGCACATTTAATATAATTAACGTCGAAGATTGGCTTTATTTGAGGAACAGCAGTTGCAAAAAATGTTTGTTCTTTCGACCGAACGAGATCTAATTCATCTGCAGTGGTTACGGATATGTAAGTCTATTTTGATGTATATGATTAATATTCAAACCCTTAACACAAGTATATAATGTACCGCAAAGAAACTCACTGAATTCTGGAAAAGAGTTGCTAAATCGTGCAGCTGAATAGGAATGTTAATATTTTAAATAATAAATTAGTTCCCGACTCTAAACATTTTCAGTAGGACGATCTGCCTTATTAGCAATGGAATTCAATTGAAAATGTATAGTGCTGTTACGTATTTGATTTCCCCTTTTGTCGGCAACTATTGTCCAGAACTGTATTTTTAGCGGAATAGTTTGTGAAGTATGGAGTTTCAGAATCAAGTCCAATAAATCCCAATTTATATGAGTTAATTGAAATTTTACTTATTTCCCCCAAAAATGAAGTATTTTGTGCAGATCTGTAAGGCGTTATTGAAGAACAGCCAGTAAGGTATCTTTATTATAGATCAATGCTATTCAGTAGAGAAATACTGCATCATAGATTCATCTTTATCAATTGTTTATTATCTATACAAAGTTTCCTCTATCACTTGGCACCAGCTTCTGCCTCGGGCTTCTTCTTCTTCTCCCTCTTCTTGCTGGCCTCGGCCACCAACTCTTCAAACACCCGTGCTTCTTCGTCTTCTGCCTCGGTTCTAGTAACCGCAATAAATACATCTGCAACCAACCTTAATGCTTTGGCTCTGGCAGCTCTTACCTCTACCGAAACGTCTTTATCATCAAGGATATTGTCACACACTCCTCTGACAGTACCTTGTATTTCAAATTTAGACCCAGACCATGCTGCAGCCAACACTTTACCCATCAAGTACTTCTCCATTTCTGCGATTTCTTCAGGAGTATGTTTTTCAGGAATTTGCTTCATTTCCTCAACCTTTTTCTCGGCTTCTTTCAATTGTTCTTGAGCCTCCTGCTTGGTCTCCTCAGGTGTTTCTCCTGGCACACCTTCGGACTCTTGTTTGGCATGGTATTCGTTATCTTCTTGCATCTTGGCGTATTCTTGCATAGTCTTCTGCGCATCTAATGCACTGGAAACCGTCTTGATGGTGTCCTTAACCACACCACCCTTTTCTTTGACAGACGTCCAGAACCCTCCCCAACCGAAAAAAGTTTGGTTCTTCAAGAATATCTTGGACTTGGTCTTGTATATTTGGCCGATGGTGTGCAAGATTTCCAAACCAAAGCTCTCCATCTTCAACAGTTCAGCCTCGTACTTCATCTTCTCTTGAAACGACCGTGCAACATCGTCTTGCATGTCTGTTTCGGTGAAAAGAGACAAACGGTCGACCAACTTGCGTGTAAGCTCCTTACGTGTTTCAATCTTTTTCAACCGGCATTCTTCTTCGAATTTCTCAAGCTCAGCCTTACGCTTGAGTTCCGCTTGTTCCTCTTTGGTGAGCTCTTTCTTGACAGAAACTTCACCTGAGCCTGAAATTTCACCAGAATTTGAACCTGATGCATTAACCTCCAAGTAAAGTGGTTGTTTTGCATCATTGGTGCTCTTTTTCGATGGAATGGAGGCAGAAGCATTGGACGCAGAAGTTTCGGGAACAAATGCCGTAGATGGCTCATTTTTAGTTTCTTTATCATCCTTCGCATCCTCAGCACTCTTATCTTCATCATTATAACCAGATAATTCAGCCGATTTGGATAATTCTTGCAACAAAGACAACTCTCCAATCCAATCCTTGAACGCTTCTCCACCGAATATCATCGAGAAAAACTCGCCTGGATCTTCAAAACCTTCCTGCGGAATCGATTCTTGCTTACCGTACTTGTCATATTTGGACCTTAAGGCCTGGTCACTCAATACCTGGTATGCTTCTCCCACCTCTTGGAACCGAGCTGCTGCTTGGGGGTCATCGGGGTTCTTGTCCGGATGCAACTTGATCGCGGCTTTTCTGTACGCCTTTTTGATCTCCAACGAAGTTGCTGCAGGCTGAAGTCCCAACAAGTCATAGTACGTTGTATCTACTACCATTGTTGCTGTTTAACTGGCCTCTTCTTGTCCTGTTATCTTCGCCTTGATGGCGCTGCGTGAGACGGTGCTTACGTAAGCCGATGACCCCCGATTTGGTAATTTTACGCCAACTCAGCAGTGGGATTGGCATGGTGGGCCTACGTCTGTCTTTGGTTTCTTAATTACTATGTACAATTAGTTAGAATAATATACCTTTCTCAAGTCAACGATCTTCTTACCTCTTCCCGCAGCCAAGTCTTCAATCGATCTCTGCTTGGTCAATGCTTCAACAAATCCCTTGACAACCAACACAGGGTTTCTGGACTTGTAGATTTTTCCTCTGAGATCCTTGATACCTGCAGCCTGACAAACTTCGAAAATGTTTCTGTTGACTCTCAAACCAAACCCTTCTGGGGCAGATTTGATAAACAACTTTACCGCATGATACTTGTACTCTACGTCACCTAAAATGGTTCTTTCTTCATAGCGTGGAATAGGAGTCAAGTTCTTGATGGCGTTCCAGTGCGCTTTACGAGCGGCAACTCTTACACCGTCTCTGGATTTACCAATTCCCAAACCAATGGTTCCTTTTTTGTCTCCAACAATGGTCATCACAAAGAAACTAGGGATATTACCTTTGGATGTCTTGTTGGACACTCTCTTCATGATAATTGGTCTTACATATAATGACTTGATGTAGTTCTCTTCAAGTCCTGTGAGTTTGGCAATGTCTCCTGCTAAATTGTCTCTTTGGAAAACTCTCTTGGCACCGGCAGGGCCACCTTCTTTGAATCTGATTTTTAAATCTGATCTGTCGGCGCTGGCGATTTGAGGAATCTCGGGATATGGTGATGCTTTGGAGGCTTGGTTGGGAAACACAACTGGCTCGTTCCACTTTGGATCATCCATAGAATAATCGAATTCGGCTTGACTTGGCGCAACTCTGGATTGGCCTCTAAAGCCTTTCTTTTGCAATTCAAGAACGTCTTTGGGATCGACTACGGATTCGGTTATTTTAATACTCTGTAACATGGCGGGGGAGTAGTACTTTGATAAAAAGTCAATGTGTTCTTGGATCTTGGGTTTTTTTTCTTGCAACCCAATCCGGGTGCTTGAAAGAAGCCGCTGACTCAATCCACGCCCAAAACTGGTCGCTATGTGTGCTCTGGACCTAAACATCGTGCTTGTCTTGCTCTAACTATTGAAAACAGGTTCAAATTTTCGACCTATTTTTCAGAGTTACCCGGACGTGAATGCTGGTGTGGTAGCGCAATCCTTCCACGGGCACTTGGTAGCGCACCAAAGTCGGTGTTGTTGTCTAGGAGCAGTGGACTTGTAGTATTAGGATAGCGTTCGGGGCTAAAGCTGGTCGGGGATTTTGTGATGTAACTGGGGAGTCTTAAAAAACAGAGGTGTGCGTTGAGTAAATCTCAAATATACCATTAAATGATTATTTATAGTCTTCTCTCGAAACATCCTAGGCTTGAAGAACCAGTATATGTATCAGATTAGACTTTTAAGTTACGCCAGAGAGTTGAATGGTACTCAAATCAAGGTCCACTTATTTTTTGCTGATAGCTGGAGCATTTAATATTTGGGTGCAAAATATTTTTCATGAAAGATTTTTCGCTTTATATTATAGACATCTCCTTGTTACGGCGTGGTAAAAGTTCAATAGTTTGCTAAATGGTATACCTGTAAATTAAGGTATCAAAATCTATGCATTGTGCAATACTTTATTCAACAAATTTCCAAAACAGATTAACTACCTTACCATTTTGTCAGTATTTAAATATTATTAACTATATATATCACATCTAAATTAATGTTCAGCCAATTCTAGAACATTCAAACCTACATTAACTATTCACTATATGCTAGTTTCTAAAGGCTTGATGTTGTCGTCCGAAATAGTCTGGGCTTCTGCCACAGGCGAGTATTGGAGCTTCTCGTTTTCCTGTTGAAGATGAGCTATTTCATTCTTTAAACGCTCCACTTCCTTATCCAACCTTTTCCCAAACACATCTATGTAGAAAGTGGCACCATTGTAACTTGCCCAGATAAATATGGTCGATACAAACGCCCCACAAAGGTGTTTGTACTTGAACCAGATTGGACAGAACATCATGGTAAGGATTTGGTAACCAAATTGGATCAAGGTAAATGCAGCAGTTTGCATCCAAAGGTATGGAAGAGAAAGAACAAATCTACCAAGAATTGTTTTAGCCTGTTTTTTTTTGAGAAAGGTAAACGAGGTGACTCTTCCCTTATCGATTTGCTCCTTTCTACGGATAGTAATGAAGTAATGGTACGAAACCTGCCACAATGTGTAGTAAGCCGAGGTCCAGAGGATTCCGTTAAAGAAGTTCCAGTTATCAATAGCTGCTACAGCTGGAAACCTCTGGCTGATGTAGTCGGCCGGCAATTCATGTACAATTACAAACATAGTAACCGGAGGCATTACATGGATAAAAGAACTGGTGGTCTTTTCAATCAGATGAAGAACAAGCGAATTTCTCCATGTTATCACTGCAAACGACAATGTGCCCATGGATAATGCAAACACCGAAACGAATAACGAAGGAGAGTCTGGAAATATCCAGATAAATGTCATTAATAGCAAGTTCACATAGTAACACAAGTCCGCAAGATAATACTGGAACGACTGTTTGAAGTAGGAGTAGAACCGGATGGGCATAAGGAGGCCCAATAGCACCGTGTGGAAGTGTGGGAAGTAAGTTGGATACTTCCCTATAATAAAACCAGAAGTGGCTATCAAAAACACCGCGACAGCATAGAAGAGCTTCTCTGTTGAAGAACTCTGAAGATTAACCTGTAATCTCTGGTCGAACTTCTGAAGTCTTCTTATAAATTTGTCTTGAAGTTGATGAAGCTCGTTTTCTCTAGTATGTTTGTTGTTGTATTTGTAGAACCTCTGGCGAGTTTTGATTTTCATATCATTGAACTTCTTCTTGGTAGAATCACTGACGTTATCTAAGTTTAGACCAAAATCAAAATCATTAACAAACAATAGCTTAGAAAGGTCTATAAACGAGACCGATTGACTCGAATCGCTGCGTTTGAGGGTCGGCGAATAACCGGATGAAGACGACGAGGCATATCCAAGGTCGTCATCCAAGTCAGATTCAATTGCACTAGAATAGCGGTGGGGATCGGTCTCAATGTTGCCTGTGCTTCGAGACTTGATGTTTCCATCGACTCCGACAGAAGGTCCAGCACTCTGATCTTGAGACGAGGACATGGCAAAAATTTGGTTATTTAGGCTGGGTAGATTAATGCAGTAGCGTTTGAACTTGTAACGAGACTCTTATACCTATAACCAAGCTTGTTTCCCTGTTATCTCAATCTACTTCAGATAACAACATCATGACCTCCATTCCCACGTGGAAACGATGAGATCTATTGTGCACGTGACCAAAACAAATAGTGCTTAAAGAGGGCGCCATTAGGCCATGTGAAGTGGCTTACGTCCGGGTCGTGCGGCAACGATCGCGTACAATAGGTCCGAGATCTCCCGCCACTACGGGCTTCTCGCAACAAGCTACATGGTTGATACGTAAGTGTCTTATTATACAAGTATATGCGTCGGGTAATCATTATTAAGGGTCAGGCCCGGATCCTGTAACAGGCGATGGTCGTGGGTTAAGGTATGATGCGGAGGTGGTATGCAGGAGGAAATATTTTTTAGGCTAGTTCTATTTTTCTTTTCGCAGCCTAAACAGCGTTCTTCATGGCTTCAAAGTTGTACATCTTTCTATTGTTCTTGGCAGAAGGTACGTGAGGAAACTGCTGGTTGTACTGGTAGCACTCCAAGATACATTCTTTCAACTTGTCCACACTCTGCTGAGAAAGTTGAAAGTGGAATGCCAATCTACCACCCATGAGTTTAAGGTTATACTTCGAACGAGCAATCTCAACCAATCTCAGATCGTCCATTTTGTTTGCCTTCAAGTCAATAAACACAAAGTTGGTGTCGACAGGGCTTTCCAACTTGATACAGTTATCAGCGCAGAATTGTCCCACTTGGCTGGCAAGAGAATGTGAGTAGGCAAGACGAGAAAAGTTGTTCTCAATTGCGTGAATAGCCATAATAGACATGATACCGGCTTGTCTAATACCACCACCATTTTGTTTTTTGAAGTGGTTGGCCTTGTTGATCAATTTCTGAGTACCTACTAATATAGAACCCATTGGGGCACCCAAACTCTTGGAGAGGCAGAGGGAGACAGAGTCAAAGTAGGAACAGTATTCTTTGATGGAGACACCAGTTGCAGCCAGCGCATTCCATAATCTAGCACCATCTAAATGCATAATGATATTGTTGGATCTAGCAAACTCACTGATCTTTTTAATTTCATCGATAGGCATTATGATTCCGTGTAATGTGTTTTCCAAGGAAATTATCTTGGTTGGAGCAGCATGAATATCACCATCGTCAGATGTCACGTTATACTTGATATCATCTAAAGTAAGGTAATTACCATTAGCAGGAATGACTGGATGAACCATGGCTTGAGATAATGTGGCCAAACCTCCTGCTTCGTGCAAAAATACGTGTGCACGATAGTCACACAAGACACTGTATGGTGGCTGGTACAAGTTTGCTCTCAAACCGATTTGGTTAGATAAAGTTCCACTAACACAAAATAATGCTGCTTCTTTACCACTAAGTTCAACCATCTTCTGTTCCAAACAAAGAGTAGTTTCGTCTTCTTGGTAAACAGAATCTCCATAAGTGGCATTGAGGCTAGCCTCAAGCATGGTTTTGGTAGGAACAGTGAATGTATCACTACGGAACTCGTTGTAGGTAGAATAAGTTTCTTGATCAATAGTCATATTTAACGATGAGTAATATAGATGAAATGTCTGAAAAGCTGTGAGTATATAGTTGCAAGACTAATATCTACTGGTGCAATGTAGTGGATATAGTGAGTTTCTTAGGGATAATTATGGCAGAAAGTAATTTGGAAATACCCGGACTGAAACAAGGATATAGATTAGATATCTATCCTAAAATTCCGAGATATCATTTGATTTTATAACTTGCCCTAACTGGACACCATAGCAGAGCAAAGTCTTCGCCTCCAATCCCGGCATTTGGGCGTGTGCACAAACTCCGGAAAAAAGCAATTATTTTCTCATCGCGCGCAGTGCGCTCCAAGACTTTTTTGCCTCAAGGTTTGGGAGGGACTCGGACAAACAGATTGAATGAGAGAAAAGGCGGCAACGAGGTAGGGGAAAAAGAAAAGAAGTGGGGAAACCGCGGGGGACGGTGGTTCCGGGTCAAAGCGTGGTGGTTTTGGTCAGTTAAGATTTTATGTTGGTTTGCTGGAGGGGAATTCTACTCTCTTTGAATGCTGGATATTCGTAACTGGCATATAGTTAGTGACTACAATTAATTGTGCTCGCTTTATTTAGCCATATACAGTGAGTGAAAACGCAACACGCCGTCCATACCCGAAAACCGTTTTTATGCACAAGGTGCAGGATGACCTACGATTGCAAAATAGTTGACTCACATAACTAGTACTGTTTGTAGTCTCCGCTTTCAAAGTCTTGGTTAGTGAAGTCAAACGGATTATAGAAGCCGTCACTGTTTGTAGGCATAGCAGGAGGGTTTTGATCAGGGGCCTGGGTAAGGATTCCACTTCCGTTGGCGCTTACATTAGGCAAGTTTAAGTTGGAATCAAACGGTTGAAACTCAGCCATACCTAGATGGAAGTTGTGGGTGCTAGGGTTATCTCTCCAGATTTGACTGTTAGAGACATTACGCACATGTGACGGGTTGGGTTCGCTCATGACCGAACCGGGAGGGCCAATGTCTCCGTCCATCCATAACTTGGGAGCCATCAAGTAATTCGAGTCTGCATGGGTGCCTGGTGCCGCAATAGATGGTTGCGCCTGCTGCTGTATTTGCTGCACTTGCATCTGTTGCGATTGTATCTGTTGCGATTGTGTTACTGATGGTGCAACTATCGAACCTGGTCCATTGACTCCCCCTGTATTGACTCCTGTCGCGACTCCTGCCACGACTCCCCCCGCACCGACTCCTACCACTCCATTATTGAAAGCTCCATCATTGTGCAAGCTCGTCAAACTGTCGTTGGCTGAAAAAATATCGTTCATGCCTATACCAGAATTCCATACTCCAGTCCGTCCTACTCCGGGTTGTGCCACTGGAGTAGTTCCATTCATAGTCGCATTGGAAATGCGTGGGGACGAATATGCATATAACATGGGGTTAAGATCGTAGCTCCTGTACATCGGTTGGGCGGTTTCTTGTATGGGAGAATTAATACTACTTGTGTAGATCTGATCATCGTAGGGAAAACCTTGGGGTAAAGTGGGATTGGTGTAGTTTTGTCCGAGCAATGGCTGTGGCATTTCAATCTCTGACGTTAACATTGAACTGACAATAGATGGTGAGACATACTTGGCACCTTCAGAAATACCTGAGCTGACTCTGGTACTTCCAATGGAGTTGTTGACCATATTGTTACCTAGTGCAGGATTAGTGGTCATTCCATCGACCCCAATTGCCTGTGTATTGATTTGATCCAATTGGTTCGCATCAGCTCCGTCGTTGGAATAAACCAGGCTGTAGTGATTGTAGAAACTGTGACTTCCTGGTCCGCTTTCTTCAGGACCAGGGGAAAAGTTCCGGTATCCCTTACTATTTCCATTTACACTCGTGCCAGAATATTTTGACTTGGGTAATGCATTACTAAACCCTCCAAAATCAATGGATACTTGGTACTCAGTCAATCTCACCGGCTGGTAAGTTTTGTCTCTAGTCTGCTTGACAATTTCCAACGACTGATGAATAGACAAGTACTTCTTGATCTCAGTTCTATAATCTTCCTTCCATTGGGTCTCGGTCATTTGATAGTTATTGATTTCATTGGTGATTTCTTCTTCCCAAGATGGTAATATTCTAAAGATCTTATAGAGGGTATCAAAGACTTTACGACTGATGGTTCCATCCTTGCTGAAAATGGGCGACGCAGAAAAGAAGCTTGCATCGCTGGTGCTGTTGGTTCCAGCCTCAGAACTGGCGGTGGGTACGTTTCCATTTGCAACTGTTCCATTGGTGCTGCTGACTATAGGTGTGTTGAGCTCGTCTATGAGTGGCTTCAACTGATTCAACATGAGGTTGTGCTCTTTCTTTTCTGACATCAACACCCGCAAGTTCTCTTCGATCTTTTCATTATCTTTTTTGACCTTTTCAATCTTGACTTGGAATTCAGCAATTTCGTCGGCTATTTTATGCTTTTCGTTTGACTCTCCACTTAAAAGCTGGCCGTTTCTTTCACTCAATTTCTTATGCTTTTGTATTAATACATCAATCTTAGACTGATACAATTCTAATCCCGAGTTTAACGAGTTTAATTGGTTGGTTAGCTTCAACTTTTGGTAATTTAACTTATCCTTGTTCCGCTCCAACACCTTGACTTCGGTATCCTTTTTGAGTCGATTATCGGTTTCCTCGTCGAACTCCTGTTTGTAAATTTTATATTGCTTCTGTAAGTTTTTCGATTCTTCATTTACATGGTTTTGGTAGCTTTTAAATTCTTGGTTTAATTTAATGGTTTCGTTTTGGAACCCAATTAAGTATTCATTTAATAGTTCAGGGCTTGTGGTGGACTTGATGGTATCAATGTTTATCGATTCAATATCAAATCCTGTCGTAGGAACCGAGGCCTGACTAATTTCCATATTGGTGTTCTTACCGTCGATCTTGGTCTTTTCGGAACCATTCAATTTGAGCACACCTCCGATTTCACCCAATTCGAGACCCTCAATGCCATTTAAATCGCCGTTGTTTTCAATGGTCTCTATAAATACTGATGAGCTTTGAGATCTAAAGTTAGTTAACGAATTAACTGCTATAATCTGGATTTGGTATAATTGCTCGGGATCAAGATTGTTCAACTTACACGAGGTAGAAGTTATGGTTGCCACTTCTTGGTTATTGATCACAAGAATATAGTATAAGTTCTCGTCAAGCTTAATCTCGATGTCCCAATGGATAATGGCTGAATTCTTGGTGATGGAGTCTATGCAAATATTAGGTGAATGGGGGATTTCGATGTTGAGATCTTCAATCAACTCCTTCACAGGTGTCTTGAGAATTTGAATACACCGGTATAGTATCCAGCAAACAGAAGGAATCAACGTCAAGAGTACTTCCATCATAGTGATCCGAGGTTAGATGAATATGGACTCCGTGGGTAGCTGACTTTTATGGATATTCACAAAGATTTAAACACTTTGGAACACCTGGATGTTCGACTTGTGGTCTTGTTTATCGGGGTCGCTTTACCTAGGTCCAAGCTTACGTACTTCTTCCTGTCCTTCACAAATACGATGTTTTTTTGGCAGATGGATGGCCCGAGGTCACGTGATGTTGCTGCTGGGAACAGTCGATACTTATTCCGGGGGAGAGGAGTCGTTTTGAATAGTCTTGCCTCTGCGACTCGGCCAGGCCACTTGGTATTAATTCCAACGTCCAAGTCAAACTTCTTGCAGGCCAGGTCCTTTAGAGAAGCACCCAATGAAAGAAGTGCCGTGGATACCTGTCACGTGAGTGACTCAGCCGTTCCGGCCGAGGTACAAGTCATAGCGATAGTCGACGCTACGACGTCCAACGGTGCTAATTGGACATGTTTCTCTAGTAAATCGACACGAAAAGTCCATTGAACCATTATTGGGCTTTACAGAATATTTATTTCACAAAATTGGGCAGTTTTTATATCGAGTAGCTTATTTTCTTCCTATATACCGTAACATATTCCTATTCTTCTATCGATAACGAGATATTCAAGCGTCCTCGTAAGTCGTGGCGTATAGTAGAAATACTGAAGACCAAAAGTACCAAGTTGAATGTGCCCAAAAGCAAAAATGGAGTCAATATCCAGTAGTCACTACCTACACCTCCGATCTTGGAAATAAGCAATACGCCCATTGCCCCGCTTAAACTGTACAAACCACTGAGACTTCCTACATTGGAGCCTTGCGACACACTGCTAAGAAGACTCATGGTGCTAATAATCATTCCGATTTGCGATAACCCAATTAAACTCACCATTAAGAAACAACTTACTGTTTTAGGATCGTATGTTCCATCCGAAGAATTATTACTGAGCAAACAGATACCGTAATTACCCATCAATCCTACTACTGATGCAATCAAAACGGTTTTTGTCTTGCCTACTCGTTCCAGGTCAATCAACCAGCCCCAAATGGGCGACGATATGAGGGCCACCGTCTGAGCTACCCCAGTTAAAATAGCCGAAAATATGTATCCATCATGGCAATTATCCTTCGAGGGGATCGACCCCGACTCACTAAACGCATTAGACCCATCTGAATCGCACTGGCCGTTCTTGTAGTAGAAATTGTAGACGAGAAGGGGAATAAAGACTGCCGTGGTCACAGTAGTAGATCTGGCCACAAATGCACCCACATATGCTAATTGAATAAGTTTCTCCTTCTTAGACATCTGAAGTGCCTCCTGGATCAACGAGAAGTACAGTTGTGCTTCCCCCGACGTTTCTTGGGCATGCTCTTCTACTTGTTGTTGCTCTTCTGTGTTTTGGTGTTCTTCCACATCTTGGCGGTGAATCTTCTTGAAATCGTAGAGAAAGATAAAAAGCAACCCAAATGCAAGCACAGAGTAGCCTGCAATAATCAAATAGGATACCTGCAAGCTGGATTTCATGTTTAGACTGGGGTATTTTTCAAGTAGCTTGGGAGGTAAAGTGAGGAAGAACGACACCGAAAATATGGCACCCAAACCAGTGGATACTCCTATTAATGCTGCGTACTTTCCATTCTTCTTTTGCACCAAGTTATGGCTCAATGTCTCGATCTCTTGGGTCTCGTTCGCTACTTGAGGTTTCCAGAATACAAACTTGCCAAAGTTAAAGTCTGAGTTTGTAAGTTCATTCAACAGTGCTGTAATCATGCTCATGCATGCAGTGACACCAATTGCAAATATGCAGCGAAAGAATATCAAATCAGGGAAGATTTTGCTGCTGAACTGACTGTAGCCAAAGAGGGTGGTGGCCAATGCAAGAAAGCCAACACTTTGCACAACTTTGGTACCACTTAAGGCGAAACTGGATGATCCGTTCAACTTATCTGCAAGAGCACCTAACAAAGGAGCAGTGACAATCAGTACAAGTTCATCGGCCACTCCCAAGGTTCCGATAATGCTGCCGATTTTTGTATCCTTAGAGATTCCAATGACTTCAGTGATGAAAAATGGCTGGGTGGAAGTGAGAAACACCACAATCGATATACAGGCGAACCCAGCAAAATTGAATGCTACGAGGTTTACCGCACTATACCCCGATCTAAGCTTCATTGTTCTGTACAAGAAGGAACTAGTAGGATCAACTTATCTATACCATCAGCCATTAGAGCCGGATCGGATATATCACGTGCCCGCTTGAGCCTCTTTCAGTGCGATCCGCCGACACGGCTTAGTTGCTGACGGAAGTGGCTGCAATAATGCGATGATTGCTAGTTATAGACAAAGTGTCGTTAGGGCGACATTATCTGAAGTGAGTGGCGGCTTGGCACCCGAGGAGATTGAGACATCGTGCGTTGAGTTCGTTAGATTTCGTGGCATGGTTCCACTAGTACTTCCACGGCTATGCACTTTCCCGCTCCGGAAAAACCTGCTCCTAATATCTCCGACCGGAACTCGGAACATGTTTGGGTGCAAAATACGGCTGTGGCAAATCACGCCCCATCAGCATCACGGAAGCAACTCGGACACTCGTATGAGGACATTATATATAAACTTGGCCATTTGTGTGTTAATCTGGTCAGTAGATCGTAAAATATAAACATGAGTACCGATTCAAGCTCATCGGCATCTAAGGATTATCAAGATTACACTCACGCCCTAACCGAAGAGGACTACAATGCTCGCAGAGGAAGAGATGACGAGACAATGTCAAGAGCTAGCCTCAGTTTATCTCGAGCAGAAACTGCAAGGTCTCTTCAAGATCTAGGTTTATCCAAAGAGGTACCTACTGCAGACATAGTCAACCCCCATCAGAACGAAAACCCTATTTTTCCCGAAGAGTACATTTTAGAGACCGCCACTGGGTTGGTACCAATGAGAACTTTGGAGTCGCTAGGAAGAACCAAGTCAGGTGAAACCAAAAAAGAGAAGGACGAAGACACCACCGAGGTGGAGTTTGTGACCTTTGTAATCGACGACCCTGAAAACCCCCACAATTGGACACCGTTCTTCCGCTGGTCCTATACCTTAATACTATCGACCTTTGTGATATGTGCTGCCTACGGCTCTTCGTGTCTTTCGGGTGGGTTACCTACTATCAGAGAGAAGTACGGTGTATCCAACGAAGTAGCTATTTTGACAGTGTCTTTGATGGTGCTAGGGTTTTGCGTGGGCCCCTTGATTTGGGCGCCATTGTCCGAACAAATAGGAAGAAAGCCGGTCTACATCATATCGTTTGGCTTATACGTAATCTTCAACATTCCCTGCGCATTGTCACCCAATATCACAGGAGTCTTGATCTGCCGGTTCTTGTGTGGAGTGTTTGCATCCAGTGCTCTTACCAACGTTGGGGCTAGTATTGTAGACCTTCATAAAGAAACCAGATCCATGGCTATTGCCTTTTTTTCCTTTGCTCCTTATTCGGGTCCAGTATTAGGAGGGGTCGTCAATGGATTTATCAGTGTCAGCACAGGCCGTTATGAGATTATGATATGGGTAAATATGGCATTTGCTGGTGTGATGTGGATCGTCATCTGTATTATGCCAGAAACATACGCTCCAACCATTCTTAAAAAGAGAGCCAAAAGACTAAGATCTGAAACTGGTAACCCTAACATAATGACCGAACAAGAATCGGTGCCCTTATCACTTAAACAAATGATCAATGAAAACCTTATTTTACCGTTAAGGTTCATCGTTGAAGAACCGGTTTTGGACTTGATGTGTGCCTTCGTCGCACTTATCTACTCATTATTGTATGCCTTTTTCTTTGCTTACCCTGTTATTTTCGAAGAACTCTATGGATACAAAGATAATATCATTGGACTTATGTTCATTCCGATCTTGATAGGTGCCTTTTTGGCTCTTACCACTACTACTTTCCTTGAAAAGCAATACTTGAAGATGACCAAACGCAGAACACCTACCCCAGAAGACAGATTGGTAGGCGCCATGATCGGAAGTCCATTCCCATGCATCGCCTTATTTATTTTGGGTGCAACTTCGTACAAGCACATTATATGGGTGGGCCCAGCTTCCAGTGGTTTGGCTTTCGGGTACGGAATGGTGTTGATTTACTATTCGTTGAATAATTATATCATCGATACCTATGCTAAAAAGGCAGCTTCAGCTTTAGCGACCAAGGTGTTTTTGAGAAGTTCGGGCGGTGCTGCGTTCCCATTGTTCATTACCCCAATGTACCATAAACTTGGGTTGCAGTGGGCAAGTTGGTTATTGGCCTTCATTTCGTTGGCCATGATTTCCATCCCTTTTGCATTCTACAAGTACGGCGCAAGTTTAAGAGCAAAACTTTGCAAACAAGACTATAGTGTTACTTCTTATCTATAAGCTTTATACTTGATGAGACTGGAATTGTGCTTCCAATTGTGCTTCTAATTGCTGTTGGTCGACACTCTTTGGTGAATGTTCGATGTCTTGGATCAAACTGGACACTTTATCTAAACTAACACCTGTAATTGATTCCATGAAGGAACCAATTTCGATATTTTCATGGTTACCCAACAATCCTTCGTATGGGGTGTGGGATAACAATTTGGCCATAATAGCTTCTGAGTTGGTGTGGGCATATATGTTGACATCCACTGCAGAGTGGCCATGAGTAGTCCAACCTGTTTGTGATCTGATGGAAATCAAGTCATTCAATGTATATAACAAGTTGCTGACACTACCCGAGACCTGATAGATTAATTCAATTTCTTTTTCACTATAATTTTTAATTCCCATATCTTTTTCTAAGATTTCTTCAGTAATAAATTTTTTAAATGCCGTTTCGTCGTTTTTATGTTTAAATTGATACACTTTCTTGGCCAAGTACTCACCTGAATGGCCACTGTTCAACAACACCTCAGGGTACCACAAGTAGTCCGGGTAGGAAGGAGCGATTTGCCTAGCAGTGACCAAGCCACCAGTTTCGTGGTCCGAAGTGGAGATGGCGACAGTTTCTACATCAGATTCATCAATGAACTTGATAACTTCTTGGAATGCCTTGTCGTAGGCCAAGACTTCACGCACCTGTGCTGCTGGGTCATTGTGGTGGCCAGCATGGTCGATCCTGCTGCCTTCAATTAACAAGAAGAAGCCTTGTTCGGAGTCTTCAGAGGCCTTGGTCAATGCAGTCAACGCTACTTTGACTTGTTCGGCCAAACTAGGATATACGTCAGAATCACGATCGATATCGTACGGAATGTCACCGTCCGCCAACAATCCCAACAATGGCAAGGTGACGTTTTTACCACCGTCAAGCTCGTCAAACTGGGCTCTGTTGGCTACATATTGCCATCCGTCGGCCTGTGCTTCTTGGATCAAGTCACGGGAGTCAGAACGGCATCCACCATCTGATGGCAGGTAAAAATGGCATCTTCCACCACCAATAATCAAGTCTACACTTCTACCCAAGGAGTACTCGCCCAATTGATGCTGGGCAATCAAGTCTTCCTGGAATCTGTAATCAACATGGGAGCTGAACGCAGCTGGCGTGGCATCAGTAATACGGGTGGTTACCACCAAACCAGTCAAGTATCCCTGCAACTTGAGGGCTTCAAGAATGGTTCCACATGGTTCTTTGTCTGGATTGACTCCAATTGCTCCGTTGTAAGACTTCAACGCACATGAGAAAGCAGTGGCACCCGCAGCTGAGTCGGTCACCAACGAGCTGCTGGATCTGGTACGAGACGAGCCCACCAAGTACCTGTCCAAGGCCAATATATCGTCAATGTCTAGTTTGTCTCTAAACTGTCTAAATGATCTTGCCAAAGATAAAGACGCTGGGCCCATCCCGTCCGTGACCATAAAAATAACGTTCTTCTTTTTGTTAACATCCACTTTTGGTGGCCCAGACGGCGACGAGGGAACGAAGATAAAGTAGGCGACGAGGGCAAGCAATGCCACGTTCAAAAACCGCGCAATGGTTAGTGTGTGTCTATATGGCTTCTTAGAATTGAATGCACTAGCATCGCCGCCCAAGAGAGCTTGCAGTTCGCTGGCCATGATAAAGAAGAGTGGTGGATTTTAGTTATCGCGGCCAATACGCCAGAAATATCTACCAAAGGAGCTGAAAGAGCCAAGCGCGTGGGCAGAGCTCAAGACTCGGAACAGGGTGGTGATTGTTGGTTACACAGCGTAGTGAACAAGAACAGGTGTGTTTCCATGATTGTCTAGTGGTCATGGGTTTATACGTGTTCAGATTACAATGTATCAAGTAGTGAGTTAGGAGTTGTGAGATTATAGCATAGGAATCGAATGGCTTTAATTACGACAGTGCGTAATGGCCTAATTTCTTAAATACTTGAGGTGTATTAATACGCCCTGGGATATTCTGAAATATCATTACTGAGTATTTCTGGTATTAATACTATGTAATTGGGTATTTCTTTGTCTCGTTAACACGGGTTTGAACTTCTGTAGACTTGTAAAGGGATATAAAATGCCAACAATAGTTTACTTTGGGTAAGATTATAGGGGTTTGATAATACAAGATATATTGGCACAAGACTATTTGTTCTCCATTATTCTATTTTAGAGCTGGTAAATAATCAAAACTCATCAATTTCAACCCCCGTCACTTTGTCGGCTATATAGTTTCCAATGGACATGTCCATAATCGCTAGTCCGACCAACTTCTGTACTGTGACGTTACTCGCAGTTGCCAAAGGAAGAGTTGCCGAACCCAAGTCACTAAGCTCCACTAGCCCATCCGCGCCAATTCCAGACTGAATCAACTCCCCGGCCTCATGCAATGTATGCTCTTTCGAGTCTACAATGATACCCACCCTGTCTCTGAACTCCGACTTGAGCCATTCCAGATCCAACTCTATCATATGCGGCTTGTAAGAGCCAATGAGCGAGATAAACTTGGCGTACCTGGGGTCATTATTTACATAGCTCTGTTTGATCGTAGGCTCCGTTGATGGAAGACATCCAAATATAATACTACTGTTCTGGATATGCTTAACCATTTCGGGACTGCTTTCTTGATACAGAAACGAATTGAATTGAATCCCGGAAAACTCCTGGCTGTGACTACTGACAAACTTCTCTGCATTCTTCAACGTACGGTTGATTACATTGACTGTGGTGATCTTACCGTACAAGATGAGTGCCAACTTAAGGTGCCAGTATGCTTGGGCTCCAACTCCAAACACGGTGATTTCGGGTAAGATCTCGCTGTTTATGTCGATCACTTTGGTAAGCCCCACCGTGGAGGCCAATGCTGTTCTGAACGCAGTGAGCGTGGACGCATTTATAACGGCTTTGGTCGTGCCGGTGATTTCATCTAGCAACAATACAGTTCCCTGGAATCCCAATCCTTTGGCATTATTTCCCGCGCCCCCACTAATAAGTTTGATTCCTACTTCGTCTGGTGAAATACATGGCATAAATAAATGGACAGTATCTGAGTCGTGTCTGTTGGAGGCCTGAGCAATTCTAGGAGGAATGATTTTTTCCGATTCGTGTTTACATGCTTCCAAACCTCGAAGAAGTTTAGGTTGAAACTCTTCTAGTATGGTTGCAACACTCAAGGTGGCATCCAAAAATTGGCGTACATCTTTATCTCTAATGACCTTCATGGTTTGAGCTGGTTTCTAAAGAAAAAGTCAATGTGAAATGCACTTTTACCCCAGATAAAGATTCCGCGCGTTCATAAAATCTTTCCGCCCAAATACTCAACAATTGAAGTATACAGTATGAACATAATAGCTGAAGGAGAACAATACTCGAAGTTTCGGTATAAATAGAAGTAAATGGTGGTAGAGAATAGTTTTGTAATTAGTGGCATAGGGAAAGTGTGGCTGATTTCTAGATTTTTAGGAGTGGCCACATTCTGTCTTGCAATCACTATATCATTTTGTGTTTTTTATTTTTATCTATACTAGTGCCAGGAAGGCTAGGTGTGATAAATATTCCTTAGTTCGGTCAAATTCCCATAGATATTGCTAAGTATCCATTCCTTCTGGGAACCTAACTTCCAAGTACTCTAATAAACATCCATAAACGTAAAGTAACTCTCTTGCTACGTCAATGAAGCCACCATCCCAAGTGAAATAGGTTGCAAATTACTAAATTCGACTGTACTAAGAGTATATTCATTTATACGTATAAAGCTATTACGAATTGCAAATGATATAACTCTTGTCTCAGTGAGATGTTGAGGTGCATTATTAAAGAAGTAGGAGGAAAGCTTAAAGAGAAACTACCTTGTAAGGGAGAAAAGGCGGTGAGTTCTGGAAGTAATATAGCACAGTAAACAATGAACAGAAATTTTATTAGCTACTAACTAAAACAATATACACTATCGCCGGTTAAGTGGCACCACCAATACCACTGATGAATGCCAAAGACCACGTCCGAGACATCCCGTTGTCTATCTGGGCTGGGTCCCAGTCTGGTCTTGCAAACCAGTGCCATGCTCTCTTTGGGTCAAACAAACTGAGGTTTAACATCAAAATACCCTTCCAGCCATCGGGAATCCGGTCGATGATAGGAGCCAATTTTTGCTCCCATTCTTCACGAACAAATGTCTGTTTTCTGATATACGATGATACAGGTGTGATGGGTAACATGTGAATACCATGAATCCACTCGTCAGCAATGGTACCCCTCCCAAAATAGGTAGCAAAATCAACCTTATTTTCAAAAGTAATCCCAGCAACCTTATTCTTGATAAAGTTGGCTGGCTGGATTTGGTTGTCGTCACTGAACAACATGTACATATTCATGGATCTTCTCATAACTGCAAGCATCAAGTTTGCTCGGGCTTCCATGCTCAGGTCCTGTACTACTTGAGCATAAAGCTTCATTCCATACGCAAAGTGATAGTCTTCAGAAGAAGACTCTTCGTCCTTTCCGTCTCCCGAAGCAAAGATTCCGTGGGCAAATGAGTGACCATGGAACCAATCAAAACACCGGAACTGGGGGAAGTATCCATCGTCCTGTGGACTGGCAACATCTCTCAATAATGTAGTGGTATAATTTAGAACTAATGAGCTGTTTTCATACAACCAGCCCGGGTCAATCTTAGCTACAAGTGCTATAGCATGGATATGGTACCCGTAGTGGAAATGGTGGTCGTTATAGTTGGAATTTCCGAAATCAGCACCTGGGTCGGCAGAAGAGATAAGTCCTTTCCACGCTGTGTCGTACACCAACGGATACTTCTGTTGGTTTCTGGCAAAGATCTCGATGGCCTGCTTGACACGAGGTAATATCTGTGAAGTTAACCCATCGTCGTTCAAGATATACCGACACACATACGCAATGTAGGCGAATTTGTCCAAGATTTTACCTGAAGTGTACATGGAATCGATGTTGGCCATCCCAACAACATCCTGTTGGATTTCCTGTTGCGCAGCCTGCCTGATAAGATCTTTGGCGTGCTCTGGATAGGATGCTTGGGGACAGAACGATGCCCACGGTTCCCAGCCAATGTCTACTGGCAACTGTTCTACCATGGTCAACTCGTTGGTTACGTATCCTCTCATGACTCCTTTGGTGGTAGAGTCCAAGACAACGTCTATCTGTCGAGACCTAAAATCACCTGCTAATGCTTCCTGGTGGTGTGGAAGGCACCACACGATGCTCGAACCTGCCTGTGAAGAGCCTGCGCTAACGTACTTGAACAGATACAGACCTTTATCGCCAGCCACTGACCCCTGGATGCTGGCAGAAGTGACATACGAACCAGCACACTGGTCGTAGAACTTTGAGGAGCCCTTAGCCCACTGCAAAACCGTGTTTCCGACATTAGATCCTACAATATGGTTGGGATCTCTCAATTGAAGCTCGATGTTTCCCGTCACGTACAAACTCCATTCAACCTGGTTAAACAACCTGACGACGTACTTGGACACGTTTCCTAAGGAAGAGGTCCTATGAAACTCCTGGATGCCCACCTGGGACGCGATTACCGGCCGAAGGTTCTTGTACATGGCAGTAACATAGCCCATACCGTGCACAAGAGGAAGAGTGATGTTTCTGTCGCTGTCTTGGAACAATTTGGCTGTCACAGAGAGCTTTCCATGGTCGTCCAACACCAAGCGGGTGTTTTGGGGACCCAAATTTTCAGCAGAAACCACAAACGACTGAATTCGAGGAGGATTGAAGTAGAATTGGGCTGGGTTTGAGTTGGGTTCTGGCCCATACACTCGCTGCTGAGCATCAGTATGGTTGAAAGCAAAGCCGTAATCTTGACCAGGTTCTTTTGTGAGCCATAAGGAGTACGGCTGCGTCCATACAGGGAACGTTTGATCGTCCAATGCCAAGTTATTGTAGAAGTTGTTAGTTTGGATAGGCTGGTCTCTGGCACTATACCTACAACCTTGAGGTTTCTGGTCATGTTCAACGCGCCTAAACAAAGCTGGTGGCTCTCCTTGTCCTATTGGCTTGGAAAATATATCATTTTCCGTACTTCCTGTCTTTTGACGGTTCGGATGGGTACTGTAGTTTGGCAATGGAGGCTGGTCGCCAATGGGCATCGGAGCCCGTTCGTATCGTGGATGTGCATCGAAGTTTGGAGCAGCAGGATTGGAAGGATCTTTCCTTCTACTGATAGAATCCTCGATCTTTTTGATCGCTTGTTTCAAGTCTGTGAACCCCATGGCGTCTGGTGTTCTTTCTAGGTCGGTATGGAATTGAAGTAAGATCGCGCCACGTGACTGGCTGCAAACCTCGGCACCATTAGAGCTGGGACGTAAAGTACATAGGTGTAGTGCTATGCAGTGGCTCTAGTGGCTTCTGGTACCCTTTAGATCCACTAGCTGGTGTGGTTTTAGTATTTGTGCTTACAGTGTCTTCCTTTCTGAGATGTGCTCATTTCCATCGGCCTTGTTAGTCTTTGTTCTGGGCTAAACGTCCAGACTCTCTGCAGTTCTATTCACCTGACCTCTCTATCTAATGCATAATACCTCTCTCTCCTTATCTCAAAGGATACCCCATTATGCGACAGATCTTCCTATAACCACCAAAGTCCATTCCATGGCACTCCGCTATCGCCCATCCCGCTGGCGGCGCGGAATTTGTAGCGGCATTTCCCAATGCGGTCTTCCGATCAAGACCCCAGATTTCGCCATATAAAGACAAGCAACTCTCTGAAGTTAACGGTGTTCCAACATCAGCTATCATATCATGAAATCGGTACTAGTTGCATTGGCGCTTGCTTTACAAGCAGCTGCACACAATTATCATATGGATCCTTCGAATCCCCAGCAAATCGTCTATCAAACCTCGATGGAATCCGATCAAGAGGCATCGCTCGAAGAGAAATGGGACGGCTTGTGGCCCTTCCAAGGCATTAACACCTTTGCACATCTTGATCACCACAAGTGCTTATTACATCCTGAAGAATCGTATGATGTTGCTCTTATCGGAGTACCCTTCGATAGTGCTGTTTCTTATCGACCAGGAGCCAGGTTTGGTCCCCGCGCCATAAGAGCTGCATCTCAAAGACAAACGTCTTTAAGAGGCTACAACCAAAGAGCCAACTTCAATCCGTATGACTCGTGGGCTAAGGTGGTTGATTGTGGAGACATTCCAGTGACTCCTATGGATAACACGCTTGCGTTCGCCCAAATGACAGAAGCGTTTGACGAGCTTTTAACTCGTCGTATTTCTGTAGAGTCTCAGCAAGTTCCACCCCGTTACGTAGCTTTGGGTGGAGACCATTCTGTGTTGTTGCCACACATAAGAGCACTTCATAGCATCTATGGAAAATTAAATGTCATTCACTTCGATGCCCATTTAGACACCTGGGCTCCCGACAAGTATCCTTCCTTCTGGCACACCAACCAGTCAGAAATTAACCATGGATCCATGTTATGGAAAGCTCATGAAGAAGGCTTGACTTCCAGGAATAATGTTCATGCTGGATTGAGAACCAAGCTTTCCGGTTTGGAAGATCTTGAAGACGATGATTCTCAACACTTTCTTCGTATAGATGCTGATGATATCTGGCTCAAGGGCCCTCAGTATGTTGTTGAGCAAATTCTCAAGACCGTACCAAAGGATACACCCACATATATCTCTGTAGATGTCGACGTTTTGGACCCAGCTTTCACCAGTGGTACTGGGACTCAAGAACCAGGTGGATGGTTACCAAGAGAACTCATTCATGTTTTAAGAAGCATTGAAGATTTGACCGTGGTGGGAGGTGATGTTGTAGAGGTTTCTCCAGCGTACGACAGTGCTGAGATCACAGCTACCAATGGTGCACAAATTGCCTTCGAGCTCATTACCAGTATGGTTAAAAAAGGTAAGTTAGACCCTCTGTTAGTTAAAGGTAAAGAGGGAAGCAAGATAAGTATCAAACATGAAAAGGGATCTGCACTTGAGGACAAGCTTAGAGAAGTAGAATCACTCAGGGAACGTTTACTGAGCGAGATCAAGCAGCTCAAGAGTCTTCAAAGTGTGTACCGATAGATGTTTAGTAAATACAAGCGTAAATGACAAGGTAGAATACAGAGCATGAAGATTAGAAGTGGTAGAAGTAGAAGTAGAAGTAGAAGTGGTAGAAGTAGAAGTGGTAGAAGTAGAAGTGGTAGAAGTGGAAGTGGTAGAAGTAGAAGTAGAAGTGGAAGTGGTAGAAGTAGAGGTAATGTATTATAGTCAACCTCATTTGCAACTGTTGGGCTTTGCGGAAGTATTGAGAGATCCATTGGTCTGGATTCCCAGTTCCAATCTACAAGAACTATACAGGGATTGAATATATTAATAGAGCCACTATTGGCTAATTCAGCAGTAACTGCTGCCAAAGATTGCGGTAACATCTCTTACGATAATCGCATTAAGCTCAATAAGGTCGGAATATTGAACCGATTGCCGAGACCATTGCTACATTATAATTAATATTATCTTTATTTTGATTGAAAAATTCCATCTATTAAAAATGAAAGTAACGAGAAGAATAACATAGTAGGAGTGGATATGAAGAGTTTCAAAAACGATAAACATTGAGTGGTTTAGATGGAATAAAAGGTTTGTATATGAGCCGTGAGATCTTCAACCAACACGAGCTATTAGCACCAACCAATCATCATCCATTAACCCCCTACAATGTCAGCTCACCGCTTATTATATATTAATGTATCATGGAAACAGGATGCCTCTGTAACCAGAAACGTCCACACGATATGAAAATTGCAAATGGTAACAAGTCTGGGAGTACTCAAGGTATGATAAAATGAAATGAAATTAAAGAACCAATACTAAACCAGCAGCAAGAGCACCGGCGACTCCGAGACTCAAACCATTGGATGCGGCAAGACCTGCACTGGAGCTTTCGGTACCGTTACCAGTACCGTTACCAGTACCATTGATGGTTCCATTGCCGGTACCATTGACGAGCTTGAAAGCAAATCCAGCGTTGTGACCTGAAGGCTGAACGTATTGGGTGGTAGTGAGTGGTCCCTTGGTCTTGTCAAACTTACCATATTTGTGGGTACCAGTGGAAGAAGAACTGGAAGACTTCCTGGTCTTGTCAAACTTACCGTACTTGTGGGTACCAGTGGAAGAAGAACTGGAAGAATCCCTGGTCTTGTCAAATCTACCGTACTTGTGGGTACCAGTGGATGAAGAACTGGAAGACTTCCTGGTCTTGTCAAACTTACCGTACTTGTGGGTACCAGTGGAAGAAGAACTGGAAGAATCCCTGGTCTTGTCAAATCTACCGTACTTGTGGGTACCGGTGGATGAAGAACTGGAAGACTTCTTGGTCTTGTCAAACTTACCATACTTGTGGGTTTGGGTGGTACCAGTGACGGTGGTGGTGGTGATTTCTCTGGTAGTCAGGGCATCATCTGCTGCTGAAACCATAGCAACAACAGAGGCTAATCCAACAACAACACTAGATAACTTCATCTTTGATTATGTCTATGTATAAAGAATAAATTTATTGAAGAAAAATGTTCCTGATTACTATTGAGTTTTTTTATTTAAGCCTGGCACAAATTTTTGCTGTGTTTGTTTTTATTGGCAGGAACTTTTCGGTAAAATAACCTGCAGCAATTTGGGGAGGTGAGAGAATTAAAGTGAGCGTCCCCTGGAAGTGCCGGAGAAAACCGACTGTGTGCAGTCCAGTTATTAGTGTTTCCTAACTGGGAATAATGAACCAACGGGTCGGGGGCCCAAACAGGTAGGCCGCGTTCCTAAAGCAGACTTTTGACCGGGACGTTGTACCGGCGAGGTTTCCGGCAGGCTAGTCCGGGAGTCACGTGTGATTAGACGGAGTAGCCAGCGATGAGTGTTTGTGTGGAGCCAGGGGGAGGAGGAAGAGCGGCGTTGGAGCAAGTGGCTGGTGCTAAGCAGATGGTAGGAGAGGGCCGGAGCTAGTCAAGGGTTTGTAAGGAGTTCAGCGATGAAGCACAGCTGTATTGTGGTGGAGTGTCGCTGTTTCTGTGCGTTTGCGCGGGCAAGTTTGCTGGTTTGGCTGCCGCTGCTTATCCGCGTGAATAGCCGCACGGAAAGTCGGGCTTAGTCGAGAGCAGAAGCTTCCTTGCTACTACTGACAAGGTTGTGTCTCATAAGGTTACGGTGGTTATGCTAGAGCTGAAAACTGTTTTAGCTGGTAGAGTAGGTCATGCTAATGCTGTTTGGCTACGATCCCTTTTGGTCTTTGTTTTGTTCTCTTGTTCGTTTATTTCTATTTTTTGCATAATTTCGCAACTTTTCATCTGATTTATTCAGATATTATTAAATGTGATACTTTCGTTTAAACTTTAATTCACTTTTTTAAACACTCACCTTCAACTTGCCTATGAATGAAATTCTGTAGATCCCGGAGTCTTGCCGTGTCAAGAGCACATTTCAGCTTTACGCAAGCCTGGATGATGCTTGGTACAAGTGACACTACAATACTTTGTAAACTCTGAAATACTACAATACTTTGTAAACCCTGTAAACCAATGAGTTTTATAGACTTCGAAATCTAGGTTCACTGTCAAACAAGTGTAGACTGTCTGAGGAGAAAGATACCATGAATAGTGCCCACTTTTTCAGCACCAAGTAAAAGACTTCTTCTTAGCTTGTACGTCGCTCGAACTACTTCAAATATAGTATCAAGATTTTACATTTATTAGAGATGATGTATATTAATGATGAGAGATGCAGAAGTGACCATGAACATTATGACCACAATAGAGACAATATATGTGTACCCAAATAACAAACTAAAAAGGAAAAGAAGAGTTTATTAGAGATTCAGAGAAATCCAGATGTTTCCAGATTATTAACTAAAAAGAAGGATATAAGAGAGTGCAAAGAGGACGAGGAAGAGATGGGAAGATGAGAAATGAGTAAATGTATAAATGAGAATTGGAAATCATTAAAAGTTAAAGTTTTGTTGTTGATTTGGATCTACCCCAAAACCATAAGCATCCCCATAAGCTTCAGGAACAAGAGGATCTTCATCAAGTCCTTCGTCTTCTTCAGAAAAGTATTTCTCAATAATATTATAAGCCTTCTGATAGATCTTGTCATTGTGGTTTCCTTGACAGTCAAAGATCTTTTGCATACCACCAGCTTCTTCAATGTATATAGCATTTTGATTAATAGAACTGCTTTGAGCTTCCTTATCCATTTCACCCATTTTCAAGATGTTTTCTAACGAGTCTAAAGTAACTTCAATAATTCTGGAGTCAGCGACTGCCAACAAGTCACACAATGGCTTGATACATCCTTGACTGACCAAGTAACGAATTTGATCCGGTCTGGCCAATCCACCAGACGAGGCATTGGAGATAGCCCAACAAGCCTCTTTTTTGGTTTTGTAGTCACCACTGGTTAATAATTTGATGATCAAAGGAATCAAGTTCGCATCGATTACTGCTTGGATTTGATCAACATTACCAGCAGTAATGTTGGAAATAGTCCAGCAGGTTTCCTTACGAATGGTTTCCTTGACAGAATGCAACAATGGAGCTAACGCAGGCAAGACACCGGCATTTATAACAAGCTGGGTTTGCATATCATTACCGGTAACGATGTTACCAATGGCTCTTAAAGCAGGGGTTTGAACCAAGGTCGAGTCGTGACCCAAGAGCTCAACAAGACGGTTTGGAATTCTGGCATCAACAACGGCTTGGATAGCTTCAGTGGTACCGTCAGACAAGTAGGAAACGGCCCAACAAGCATCAACCAAGGTTTCAGGATCAAAACTGTAAATCAATTTAGCCAACGTCGGAATAGCCTGTTGAACAACGTTCCAGTCTGGTTGCGGGTTTTTACCTCTACACAAGTTAGACAAGGTCCAGGTGGCAGTTCTAATAAGAGACATCTTTGTACTGTTGAACAACAGCAACACTGGCTCCATAGCATTGCATGCCAACACGTAATCTCTGTATTCAGCAGAGTCACCAGCAACGTTACCCAAGGCCCAGATAGCCTGTTCCTTAACTTCCAGAGACTGTGAGTAAAGCAACTCAACAAACAATGGCACAGCAACCGATTCCACGACCACTCTGGTTTGTTCACTATTTCCCGATGCAATGTTGGTCAAGGCCCAAGCAGCTTCCAACTGTAACATTTGGGGGTGAGTGGACTTCATGAAATCTACCAACGTTGGTATAACACCAGATTGGATTACCAAGTCGATCGGTGGGTTGTGTTCACGAGATAAAATCTGCCTGAATTTGACGGTGGCAGCCAACTGATTTTCGAAATCAGCGTGCTGAATCATTTCGATCATTTTTGGCAAATCCTGTTGCAACTTGCTGTAGAATTGGCTTTCATCGTTGTTGCTTCCTTGTTGGTTGAACTCGTCATCTTCATCTTCGGATTCGTTGGCGTTGTCCTGGAAATTTCTTCTCTTGGAAAGAACTTCTTCTCTCTTCTGTTTTCTCAAATCAACCTGGTGGGTTTCTCTTCTTCTTCTTAATTCGTCGCTTTGGAAACGTCCTTTGTTTTTAAAGGTAGTTCTACGATATTCGGGAATAAATCTATTGGTTGATTCGCTACTCATATTGATGCTTCCTTGGTGATTTCTCCAGCGTGTTGATGAGTTTAATTGCTTAACCGTTTAGTTTCGATAAAAATCTGTTTTAAAAGTTGTTTTGTGTCACGAGGTCCATCGGCACGGGACGAGCCCGAAGACACGAGAACGACGACACCTTGAGCTACCACACGAAACAAGAGGTTTCACAGTAGTTTGGGACATCAAGAGAGATACTCAGAGGACTTAGAGACATTACAAGGCGAAGTATCATGTTGAAACCCCAAACCATCGCAGCTTTTAGGCCGTTTGTGCGGAGCCTTTCTAGTGCACCTACGATGAGGATCCAACACAAGGGTAACTTCAAGACGTCAGACACGACGTTGGAATCGGACGAAATCATCAGTGATAACAATCCGTGGTCACCAACGTTGTATGATGATTTGGTGTATGTCCGTAAACCCAACTCCATCAGATCAACCGCATTGCCAGCCAACTACAGGCTTTCGTACCTGGCATTGTATGAGGCCCCCAGTGCAAAGTACGTTGCGATGTTGAAAAGAATCACGCTTAGTTTTGGGATATTGGGGATCTACGGGGCCAAGTTGTTCTACGAATCGGCCCAATTTGACGATATATATGCATTGGGAACTTTGGTGTCGTGCTCAGTACCGGCAGTTGTGGTTCAGTATAAGACCAAAGACTATATTACCAGAATATTCAGGCTTTACGACAAGGAAAAGCCTCAAAACTTGGAAAATTTGGTTAGTGACGAAAAATTGATTTTGGAAAAATTGAACCTGACTGGAGGGAAAACATACAACACATTGTTGCAAATAAGTAATAATCAGCTGTTGCAGTTAGATCAGAACATTTCTATATTGTCTCCGTATAGTACGTGGAAAGAAGTTGATCCCGAAACCAATACCAAGAGACACTACTATGTGGCCGACAACATTGGTGGGTTGAAGATGGACAGGTTGTGGGGGATTATTGAGAAGAACTCGGGGATAAATAACGGCAGGTATATAGAAGAATAATTGTGTATAATAGACAAAATAGGAAGAGCATGTGCCTTTAGTGCCAATTAACATCCAGATATGGTGCACAACGGAATAGCAACCTCCTAAGCATTAACTCTTGCCATGAACCAAGAATATTTGGTGCGAACACTGGGGCGAATTCACCTGAACTACATTGAAATGACTAAATTGATATCCAGCACCTTCACTTCATGGCCAATAACCGCTTATCTGGGAAAAATCCAAGTGAGCCAAGTGAAATGTCTGTTCGGTATCTTCAAAGTGCAACAGCTCGTTTGTGTTTAGGTGAAATTAACCAAAATATTAGAGTATTTTTTCGATTCAGTTGTACATCGTCTTCACATAAATTGTTCTATTAGAGTGCTAGGATTTTTGCAACAACGCAGAGCTAGAAACGAAATATCGCGAGTCTCAGTAATTTTTTTCACCTATAATGTATGGACCACCATACTTGAAACACATTATTGTGTGAAGCAAATAGGATCCACTCTTTTCGTAAATCAGTCATTTTTGACTCTGCAGCGCACAAGAAGAGAATATCCAAGTGAAACAAGCCAGGGAGTAAAGAACTAAACGTGTAGAAAAAGACAGGCGTTGGTAGAGTAGACAACCTTGGTTAGGACACTATTAGGTTAGCCGTTCCACATAGGTTAAATTAGTGTCTAATTGGCGAAGAACACCGAAAAATACGCTCACAGCGCCAAAATCCCGGTGTCACTTTCATTAATTGCACGCTGCCATCGCGCAGCCACTGCCTCACAGATCGTAGTTGTCCCCATTCTGGCCAGGCATCACCAAGTCTTGGCTTACCTCCAAGTGCCCACATCACTCCTTTTCTTGTCTTGGTGTCCATATTGGTCTCCAGGACCCAAGAGAATTGCCATACTTGGCTATGGTGTCCTTTAGTTTGCCAATAGCTTGTGTCTCGTCTTGCCTATTATTCCTCCCGTCTTCTGCCGAGGCTGTCTTATCTACCGTACGGCAACTCGCCGGGCGCCGTGCACTATCGCGAGCCCAGCCAGCGTCCCCACAGCTTAAGCCGCGCCAGATCTTCACTTATTCTCTTCTTGTTCTTTGATCCATTCTTTCTGACTCATTCCTATCACCTGTCTCCAACACTCATTCTATATCATCCCGTATTCTTCCTCCCCACTGGACCCTTCTTCCTTCTACGTCTCCTACTCCGTCTACGGACCTTCCCCTATCCCGGAGCCGACTCGCACACGACCCATTACCTCCACATTAGTTTGATTCCCTTTATTAGGACTTGATTGAACCTCAACGATGACGGCCATTTCGCTCGGATATTCTGATCCCACGTCTTCCAACAAGTATACTCGAAAGCCCAAGGATAAAGAATCCAAAGAAAAAGAAAAAGATGACGATTCCAACGACAAAGACTCTAAAGATAAAGACGGCAAAGACTTCAAAGCTGCCAAAGACACCGAGACCATCAAACATGTCAGAAAAAAACCCAAGGATATCGATGATCCGGTGACAGAATTGAATACAAGGTTGAATGCATTGTTGTATCACACAAGCGACGAGACCATCGATATGTACAAGCAAGAAAACAATTCGTCCGATCTTCTTGGAAGACTCTATTACGATGACTACGACTCCGAATCCGCCACTTCTCCCAGCCTATCCGAAGCTGCAACTCCACTATTATCTCCAAACATAACGGGAGGAATGCCAGTAGCACTGTCTCCTTTGCACAACCACTTTAATGGCCATGGCCACGGTCTTATTCCTAACCCCGACTTGGTACTGTCACGATTGGCAGCACATGCCCTAACCAACCCAAGCTCCAGAAACAATTCATCACTACATTTGAACAGCTTGGTCCAGAGGTCACTCAGTGCTAACCATCTCCCACTAAAGCCACTGCTAAGCTCCAGTTCAATTGCATGTTCCAACGGCTACTTGACTCCAGGCCACCCCCAAAAACCTCCCATGCGCCGCCTCAGATCACTAGAAAGGGGAATTTCATTTGATACATCCACTGACCACCATCATCGTTCACTTACGCTCAAAGTAAAGCATGCAAATTTCAGGTTTAGACGGAACAACAAGACGTTTTTATCTGGTTTCAATAATGACCAGGAGTCGCTCAAGGCCATCGAGTGGCTATTCGAGGAAATGATCGTCAACGGTGACACCATAATTGTTTTACAAGTGCTTGATGAAAAACAGTATGATAGAATCGACAATGTAGAAGCCAACAAGGCGTTGAACAAAATCGAATCCGTGAACTCTCACTACAAAAAGGTCCAGATTGTGTTTGAAATCGTCATTGGCAAGCCGCAGAAGTTGCTTAAACAGGCCATCGAGGAGTACAACCCGCAAATGATGTGTATTGGAACACATCACGCCAACAAAGAGTACCACAAGTCATTCTTGTCGAAAGCATCGTTCTCAAAGTACTTTCTCGAGTGTGCGTTGGTGCCAGTTATCGTAGTCAAGCCATCGTATCACCATATCGAGTATTTGGAATCTCCTATCGATTCCGAGCAATATTTCCAAGACTTGATCAAAGATGTGGATCCTACTGTGGCCCTTCCTAAGGAAAAGGTCAAGCTTATGCTGAAGCTTAATCCTTTGAGTCCTCCATCGTCCAGACCCAACTCCTATACCAATCTTACATCGCTTAGATCAGAAAGGGGAAGAAATAGCGAGGAAGGCTCTGAAACAAGGTCCCGGTCTAATTCTCGTTCCACATCCAGAACCACGTCGCGAAGTGGATTTGCCAAGTTCTTCCACCACCATTGAACTAATAGCATATTACCAACATTAAATACAGTATATTGGCAGAATTGCCCTATATGGGCTAAAGTAAATCTCAATATAAGGCACGATAATTGACAGAATTTGATTTATAGCTTACAATATAATTCGCAATACATTCCATCCTACATGTAGTATCCCAACCAAAGGCTGGTGTACAGAATATAAAAATATATCTACGGTACCAGTTATTTACGGTACCTGCGCTAAGACTTGGAGATTATTCATGCGAAATGCATTTTAGGATTGATCGAGAAGATACATCGAGCATCGTAGTTCAAAGATCTTTAAATGTACTACAGGTGGTTCCCGAACCTTATGTTAATCACACTCTTTACATAGTTTGTATAAGTCGCAGCAATTGACTGCAATTAGGAGTATGCTTCACACTAAACGTATAGTTCAAGTACGCAATTCGCAATCATATGTAGAAAAAAGGCTTATCTCAATCGCTAAAGCCAGTTGACATTGGAATGATTCAGAGGAAATTAAACAGCTGTGTTGCGGAAATGTCTCTTTATGAACGGAGTCAGTAACAGCAATTCGTTTCTGCTCAACATTAGAGACCAAAATAATCCGTCATTATCAAGAGAGACTCTTCCATTCTCACTACATACATCCTAAACCTTGTCGTCTCTGCCTCACCTGGCCTTTAAACCCATTCGAGCAGTTTTTACCTTTAATTTTTTACTTTTCTTCCTCCTTTACAAGTTTTTCGGCTTTTTCACTTGTCTTGTATGGCTACGTTACTCTCCAATCCTTCTTTTGCTCTTGATGACTTCTCGTTATATCTGTGGAGTTACCACGTGCACATTTACGTACTGATGCATTTATGTACGTCTATCTCCTGGTAACCTGTCTACGCCTCATCGCTGCTAACCCGCAATAATCACATGAATGTACGAGTTTTCAGTCTGGCTGGATGCAACCCTTCTTCTTCAACAGTCATGTCTAGAAGAGTTGTAGGCAACAAGGTTATACTTGTGATCGATGGTATATCGTTGGTCATCGGTTTTTACTATGGTGTGTACCATAATATTATCAAGACCGAACTTCCTGCAAGATTAGCCAAAGCTGGACACTGGCAATTTTTGACTAACCTTTCACTTGCTTACACTTTGGTGGTTCTTACCATCGGTTTTGTTGCTCATTTAACCAAATCTTCAACGCTATATAATTTGAAAAATGTACTTCATCCTATTGGTTTGGCCTTGGAATGCATCGTTGCCGTGATCTACTGGCCGTTGAGGTTGTTCTTTCTTCATTTGCTAACCACTGAGAATAAAATTAGAATTCCTATGCATGTTGATTTATCTATTCATTTAATGCCGGTAGTTACCTTACTTATTGACTATCTCTTATTCATGCCCAAGTGGACTATTCAAAATTCAACTGCTTTGGGTTTGATGGTTTTCTTAACCCTGACTTATTGGGTTCTTTTGAAGTTCTTGATCGATGTTGAAGGTGGTGCTAGTTATCCTTATGCATTCTTGAATGTTGATACGGAAAGGGAAAGGTTTATCGTGTTTGGTATGGTTGCTTTTATTTCATTTTCTCAATTCTTGTTTTTGAGAAAGTTGTACGATGTTTTGGTTGGTATCACCGAAGATGTGGATAAGCACGTTGATGACACTATTGACAATGCCAAACACGAAATAAAGAAAACTATTTAGGTAGCTTAAGTAGGAATAGATAAATACTTGATATCTTCAATTAGGTTCAATTAGGCTCTAGTGTTATCAGTGATATTGTCTAGTGAAACACTTGAGAGTTTGTTATCAGTAAATATCAATAAGCTCTGCTCATTGCAGCTATTAAGTTCACACACTTATATGCATAGCTGCTAGAAAATGTGATAAGAGAAGTGATAATTTGTAATACGAATTGGGTGCAAATTTGCTGGCAAGCTTGATGCTTATCTTGCAGAAAAAAAGAGTAGCTAGGACGATACTGGTTCTCAATAAGGTATAAAAAAGAAGTCCTTTTTGGAAGCCTCATCGACTCTCGCAATAGACTTGCTTTTTATTTTTAACTAACGACTGATACTGCAAGTACAAAATTCACTTAGTTAAATATACTAGATTTTTCTGATGTGAATCAATATTGGTACACTTTTTTGGAAGGTACCTGTAACTTATATACACCTTCCGAGCACCAACTTCGCATACAATGCTTATATCTCTAATTTTCCTAGATATTTAGAAAATATCATGTAGACTTCGAACTAAAGAAACATATATTAGTTATATATAATTTAATAAATACAACCACCATTCTTTTCGAAATGTTGTGTTTTGGTGATTAGAGCTATCTCTTTCCTTGCAAAACGTCCAAAAACCATTGAACTGGATAATTAGTATAACTAGCTAATATGAATGTAAGTATCCACTGCAGCCTTTCAAACAAAGATTTATTACATAAGAAAGGATACGGATAGGAGGAGATTCCATCGTTATTGCAATACTTGAACAATTCAATTGCAAGCCAATAGATACCAATAAATAAAGTACTCAAGGAGGCAGATGTCTTGAATCCGACCAGACGTTTCCGACTTAACAATAATGACAAATAAGGTATTAAATGGGTTTGAAGATCTAACATAAGGCTTACTTCGAACGAATCACCGTTCAACGTGCCTGGGAACAAAAACGTCAATGCCCAGTAGGCAAGGGTGACGAGAAACTCAAGGTTTGCTACCAAGCTATAGTAGTAAATGACGAACTTGGAATTGGGAAAACCCAATTCAATTATCTGGTAAAGAACTGTCGCTGCTAGACTGACATTGGTCAAGAACTGCCAGTTACCTGCCTTGATTAAATGCACCGGTAACTCCAAGTGAAGCGTTTGCCATAATCCTTGGAGGAGAACCCCTAATATAGTCACTTTGGCAATTTGTACGAAAGTCATGATGGTCTGGAAGCAGTAAGCTCGAAAATTTGTAGTTGGACACTTTTGTGCTCTATATTAAAATCGATAATTAGGTGATATTGTCATGGATTCGTGCTATATGGTAAGAGCTCTATTCTAATGATACACCCTTTGGTAGTTATACTGATACTCGTAGCGTATCAACTTCGTAGTGAGTTTCAATGCTGCAGTACTCAATGGTAGACTGCCGGGATTCGTACTTTACACGGTACTGCTTCCTCGGCCCACCCCTGATTCTACAGCCACAACCTTAAGTGGTATTACTATTTAATTATACTGCTTTTACGTAACGAGTCTAGACTGGCGTTGACTATATGTCTATATCGCAGGTTTCCAAGTGGAATTCCCCCGTACCATCGTGTAACTATCACCATGACGTTATATATGTCTCTCTGTATAAGCACTTGCTCTAGAACCTTTATACCCGCACCCTTCTCTCCGTTATCCTGATACCCCTGCTGAACATCAGCATATCGCACACGTCCAACAGTCTCAATTGGTTTGGCCGTCCGCCACGCAATTATATGCGGATGCGTTGCTTTCCTTACACTCTTGTGCTGTTGCAACAACTCGCTCAATATACTGGCAACCTGGTCACTCAGCTCTAGCCTGATATTTCGAGCTTGGAATCGCGATTTGCGATCGGTAATTACATCTGATGCATTCCACTGACTGATAGATCTAGTACCATGCGTAAAAGTCGTGCTGACTCTACGCACCAACGCTGGATATACTCCCACAAGCATGGTGGGTGTTCTTCTTGCTGGAGCCGTCAAATATCATAGTCCTGCATGCAGCGCCCGAAGCCATGAAAAAAAACGGCGTAAAATTCACCAATGAAGAACAGACACCAACCATGATTTATTTGAAGACCTTGTTGAATGTTATAGACAATTCGGGGGCCCAGGTGGTAGAATGTATCAAAGTATTACGTCACGGGCCAAGAAACTTTGCAAAAGTAGGAGATGAAATAACTGTGGTGGTCAAAAAAGCCAAACCTTTTCACTCTGACATTGGTGCTCAAGCATCCAACAATCGTGTCAAGAGAAGAGATATATGTCGTGCTATAGTAGTAAGGACTAGAGCACCATTCAGAAGAACCGACGGATCTGTTATAAGATTTGATGATAATGCTTGTGTATTGGTTAACAAGAGTGGTGATCCATTGGGAACCAGAGTTTCTTCGGTAGTAGCCAAAGAATTAAGAGAGTTGGAGTTCAATAAAATTGTGTCGTTGGCCCCAAAGACCTTTTAGAATCATGTATATAACAATAAACGAACAAATGTATATCGACAATTTGTATTGACATTGAGTTACCGATGACTATAATGAAGAAAGAATATGTTTGTACGTATCACCCTTATATTGTTATTCTTATTATACTATATAGTAAATGCTCCTATGGTGCTTTCGATCAGAGATATTAGATCATTCATGTTGTTAACATTGACTGCATTTAATGGAGTGCTGTTGACTAACTCACCCGTGGATTCCAAGATATCAGAGAAATTATTCTTAAGATTTGGCTTGATGATGTTAAGGATCGAGTTTAGATATGTCTGCAACAACGCCACGGCTTCACCAGGCGAATCGGTCGAATTATCAGCAGAGGTCAACGACTCGTATGTTTGGTTTATGGTTTGGTCTCGGCCATGGTCGTGCTCAAAGCTGTGATCATAACGAAAGCTTTGATTGGCTGTAGAATTGTCTACTATATGTGAATTTGGCATGGTATTGCTTCGCCTGAGCGTATTGGGCGAGCCGGTCTGTTCATCTTCGGCTGGTCCCGTTTTCTTTTGGAGCCTTCGTTCAAGCTTCACCAAAAAATCGGTCAATTTATAGTTGATTATGCCAAATGCTTGTTGGTTATCCAAGGAAATCCCATCAGATGAGCTGGTACTATTCCCAAGCTTGCTAATTCGACTGCTTATCAGGTCCAAATTGGAGATGCGCTTGTCTATAAGCGAGTCATTGTCGTCGAGGAGCTGCTTAAGTTCCTCGATCTGATCTGTAATGGTTGATTTTTCAGTTCCTGATTGCATGACATCTTTTCTGGATGCCGGCGGGGTTATCATATCAATTACTACACCATTACCCAGTTGTTGCGACAGGGATTCTGCTTTCACCAGCTCGTCTAACCTGTCATGGTTGTGCCAGTGCGCCCTAATTTGGAAGATCGGCGTAAGCACCAGACTGCCGCGTAACATGCAGTCTGCTCCAAGAGTCACCACGACACGTTGAAATTTTTTTTACCATTTTTGCATTAGGATCAATCCATAACTAAGATGGCTGCTGTAGAAGGTATTAGTGAAAAGGTGGAAGCCTTGTCAGTTAAGGAAAACAATCAGAATCCACCAGTAAAAGCTCCTAAGGCAAAAAAGGACAAGAAAGCCGCCGGAGCCTCGTCTAATCCGTTATATTTAAACCCTCAACCCCAATTCATTCAAGAGCGTATCCAATTGTTCGATGAGTTCAAGGCTAAGTATGACGAAGAAATCGCCCTGAGAGAACGTACTCCTATCAAAATCACCTTGAAGGATGGAACCGTAAAAGAAGGTACTGCCTTCGAGACTTCTCCATTGGATATTGCCAACCTGATTGGTAAGTCTTTTGCTGAAAGACAAGTGATTTCCAAAATTGACGGCCAATTGTGGGATCTTCCTAGACCTTTGGAGGGAGATGTCAAATTGGAATTCTTAGATTTTGAGCATGCCGAAGGTAAAGCTGTTTTCTGGCACTCTTCTGCCCATATCTTGGGTGAAGCCTGTGAATGTCACTATGGATCCCACTTATCTCATGGTCCTCCTACCGACGATGGTTTCTTTTACGATATGTCTATCAACAACGGTGAAACTGCCGTCACGCAAAGTGACTTTTCCAACTTGGAACAAGTAGCTACCAAGGCCATCAAAGAAAAGCAAAAGTTCGAAAGATTGGAACTTTCCAAGGAAAACTTATTAAAAATGTTCCACTACAACAAGTATAAGGTTAAGTTCATCAGCGACAAGATTCCGGACGGAACTTCCACCACTGTATACAGGTGTGGTCCACTTATTGACTTGTGTACTGGTCCCCACATTCCACACTCAGGAAGAATCAAGGCATTCAAAGTATTGAAAAACTCGTCTTCATATTTCTTGGGTGACGCTACCAACGATTCATTACAAAGAGTCTACGGTATTTCTTTCCCAGACAAGAAGTTGATGACCGAACACTTGAAATTCTTGGCTGAAGCTGCCGAAAGAGACCACAGAAAGATCGGAAAGGAACAGGAATTGTTCTTGTTTAACGAGATGTCTCCAGGTTCGGCTTTCTGGTTGCCCCACGGTACCAGAATCTACAACACCTTGTGTGAGATGTTGAGAAACGAATATAGAAGAAGAGGATACGATGAAGTCATTACTCCAAACATGTACAACTCCAAGTTATGGGAAACCTCGGGCCACTGGGGTAACTATAAGGAAAATATGTTTACTTTTGACGTCGAAAAGGAAACATATGGTCTCAAACCTATGAACTGTCCTGGTCACTGTTTGTTGTTCAAGTCCAGGGAAAGATCATACCGTGAGTTGCCATGGCGTGTTGCTGACTTTGGTGTGATTCACAGAAACGAGTTTTCCGGTGCCTTGTCAGGATTGACCAGAGTTCGTCGTTTCCAACAAGATGACGCCCATATTTTCTGTACCACTGATCAGATTGGTACTGAAATCGCAGGAGTCTTTGACTTTTTACAAAAGGTTTACGGTACTTTCGGATTTGAGTTCAAGATGGAATTGTCCACCAGACCAGATAAGTATGTAGGAGACTTGGACACTTGGAATGCTGCTGAAGACAAGTTAGAAAGTGCCTTGAACGAGTTCTTGGGTAAAGGAAACTGGGAATTGAACCCAGCCGACGGTGCCTTCTACGGACCAAAGATCGATATCAAGATCAGTGATGCCTTGAACAGATGGTTCCAATGTGCCACTATTCAATTGGATTTCCAATTACCAAACAGATTCGAATTGGAATACAAGGCTGAAACCAACGAAAAGGGAAACGCCGTGGCCAGACCTGTCATGATACACAGAGCCATTTTGGGATCAGTTGAAAGAATGACTGCAATCTTGACCGAACACTACAAGGGTAAGTGGCCGTTCTGGTTGTCACCAAGACAAATTTTGATTGTTCCAGTTGGACCTAAGTACTACGACTATGCTCAAAAGCTTCAAAAGAGATTGAACGACGAGAACTTGTTCTATGCTGATGTTGATGTTTCAGGTAACACCTTGCCAAAGAAGGTCAGAACTGGTCAACTTTACAAGTACAACTTTATCTTTATTGTTGGAGGAGAAGAAGAAGACACCGAAAGTGTCAATGTCAGAAACAGAGACATTCCTGAAGACCAAGGTAAGAATGCCATGGTCAAATTTGATGATGTTGTCACTCAATTGCTTAAATTGAGAGAAGAAAAGAGAGATGACAACAAGTTGGTTTAATAATTTTTTGTAGATAATGTACAATAGTACGAAATGGTGTAGGATTGGACGATGAGGCCACTGACTAGAGACCAAGGCTATGACCAAGGCTATGACCAAGGCTATGACCAAGGCTAAGGCTAAGACTTTGACCAAGGCTATTGACTCTGGAATTAAACTTGAATACTGAGTAAGTACCGCTTATAACGATTTTTCTAAGATTTTCTTCTTATTTTCTTCTCTTATGTGTATATTATTGGTTATCTGTAATATTCTTTGTCCCTAACATTCATGTCTTGCCTTTCTCTGTTCTCGCTATTTCTCGCTATTTTTCGGTGAAACCTTTTTGTTGATGGGCCTATTTAGTGCGAATTTTACCGAGAGCAACTGAAAAGAATTAGTTACAACCATGTCAAACAACAGCAGAGAGGGTAATGAGAACCCATTGCTCGAAAAGCTAAGCCCATCTCAATTTCAGGCCAGCATCAAGTTTTACGAAGCTGACCAGAAGCTTGAGGTTCCTGACCGTGAACAAATTGCCAATGATTTGTTCAGTGCATTGACACGGTCGACTCTCCTTGGAATCGGTGCGTCAGTAGTCGGGCTGTTGGGTCCAACATTGTACAAACGGTACCAAGAGGGATTAAAAGTATCTACAGGCCCACCCAAGCTCTTGAGGCCAAGATTACATCGGCCCTTTCTTTCGTTCTTGATGGGTCTCACGTCATTGCTTGTAGTCAACCAGCAAGCTGCCAAGTACCAGTTCAGCAGGAAAATCAGCAAATTTGACAACGGCGGTGAAAATGCGACTCGCCAGGGAGACGTGTGGAAAGCCATGGACTACCATCAGGCAGGCATGTTCTACATCTACTACCGTAAAACTGCCGAGGATTCGAGCTTCATAATACAGGACCCTCGTACTTATACCAAGAAGTCACTCCATGAAGTACAATACCATCCACCCAAGGCCAACAAACCACTGGAACCACATGATCTTAACCATTGGGATAAAATTCGTGAAACCAATGGATTTGTCAAGAGGCTGCAAAACGAGGGCGGGGCCAGTGACAGCGAGTTTGATTTAGTGAGCGCTGGCGGCAACGACGAAAAAGACCCCAAAGATAGCGAGAGCGAAAACCCCAAGTCTGCATGGGATGCGATAAGACAGGCACGTAAATAGTCAATAAACCAACCGTTATCAGTCAAAGATGTAAACGAAGTGGAAGTAAAGGGAAAAGTAGGGGAAATAGAAAGAAATAGTAGGATGGTACTGAATGTAGTTCCCCCAACTGTCGCCATTTCGCACCATTAGCACTTATTCGTGTCCTCCCTATTGCAAGAAAAGCTAGCGAGGCTTTTTGCAGGCTACCGCGCGAACTATTTCAGTATTTTATCGGCCACGTCAAAACATTCAACGTCCACACCATCTACAACCATGGACGCCTTCAGTGACTCAGGTGAGCTTTACACCATCCGTAACCAATTCTACACCAACCAACACCAGAAAGTAAGGTCATATTCGCTTGATCAGTTTTCCCCAGAACATCAGTTGAAGGTCTTGGAATACCAAATCAGATCAACCGTCGCCTTAGAACAAGACGCCTCACAACTAATTGTAAATGGAAGATCCCAATTTCCCGATAACGAACAACTATTCCAGCTTTTGAGTGCCTGGGACGATTTAAAATCGTTTGGAACCGACGATTCAACCTACTTCGACGATGTTAAAAATGCATCGTTCGAACTCCAAGCTGTCTTGACGGCTATCTACTTGGTCAAATTTGGCAAGGACATCGATGAAGCCATTACACTTTTGACCGGATACATTGAAAAAAACGCAAACAACTTTAACGAATTGGAACCTTATTTAGTGTTGATCCAATTGCACCTTGCCCAAGGCAACTTCACCGCCGCTACAAAGTTGTTTGCCAAATTTGAAAAGTTCCCGGACTCCACCAGAGACAGTATTATCTACCAAGTGTTAGAATCGTGGATTTTGTCCATCAAGGGAGAATCTGATAATATAAGCAACTCCTACTACTTCTACGACGAGTTGTTAACTACCGACTTCGAAGACGATTTCCAAGGTAAATTCAAGCTTTTAAACGTATTGTTTGTCTTGACAATTCAATTGAAACACTATCCTGAAGCACAAGAACTATTGGGCCAATTGAAAACTTTGAGCTCCAAACCAAATGGAGACTTTATTGCCAACCAAATCACTTACGATTACTTGACCAACGACGGTGAAAATGTCAGCACTTTACTTGGTGAGTTGGAATTGGCTGATCACGACCACCCAACTTTCCAAGACTTGAAGCAATTCAACTCCAAATTTGACGACATTGTTGAAAAATACAAAACATTGGCTAATTAAGCCCAGCAAATTATCATTCAATTAAGTCAGTAAATTGTCGTTTAATCAAGTCCAGCACACAAGTCATTCAATTAAGTCAGTAAATTGTGAGTTAATTCAGTCAACAAATGTCAGTTGGTATCAAATTATATATATATATATATTAAATTAAACAAGAAATTATATTAACTATAGAAAACTTACTCAGAAATCTTGACGACTTCTCCGTCTTCGTTCAACTTCAAGCCTTCGCTTAACAATCTCTTTTCAATTTCCTTCAATTCGTTCTCTCTTTCCAATAACTCGTTTCTCTTATTAATCAAATCTTGATGAACTCTTTCTTCGAATTTTTTCAATCTTTCTTCTTCAAGTTTGATCTGTTCTTCCTTCATCAAGTAGCTGGACTCCTCAACCTCCTCACCACCTTCACTGGTTCTTGGTTCCTTCTCACCATCCTTACCGTTTCCAACGTACTGGAACTGTTTGCCGGATAAGGCTTCAGTTCTGTAGTTCTCATAGATCACATCATGAGTCAATTCCTTGAATTCGTTCAAATGGGTAATCAACAAAATGTTCTTTAAAATCGTGAAGTCGTTTACCTCGGGGTTTTCAACGTTGATCGGCTTGGTATTTATTGGGTTCAATACTCTCAACTTCAACAAATCTTCATCTTCGTTGGGGTTTTCTTGATAGTCATTGGCACCAATTATAGCAAATGGCACCAATGAGTTTAAGTATTTGTTATATTCAATGATTTCGTCATCAATGTAATCTTGTTCGTATTCATATTCATTGAACTTGTAAAAACTGATGCCATAGTTGGTGAGATCCTCCAAGATTAATTGTTTATTTAATTGTAATTCTTTGGCAGTTAATGAGTCGGCCTTGGCAATGACTGGTATGATATTGACCAAGTTGTTGACGTGCAACATGAACTTGATATCAATTTCACTTAACCCATGGCCTGTTGGGTTTATCATGTAAATCAATACGTGAATTCTGCCATCCTTAAATCTTGGGTTACGTTTAACACGGGATTCTTCTAATAAAACTTCATCGTATTGGTGTCTTATGAAATCGACAATGATTTTGAAGTCTTCATCACAATTAATTGAGTTGGCAAAGTTGGGGGTGTCGATAATATTTAGAGAAATCTTATGACCTTCGTTATCTTCCAACTCAACATTTTCATGTCTTAACGTCAATTTCTTGGTGAATGGATCCTGGTTCACGGTCAGGGAAGTTGGCACAATTGAATTGCCTCCACAAAGGGTATTTATTAAAGTTGATCTACCTGATCCACTTTCCCCAATAATCATTATCGAAAAGTTAATTGACTTCTTCAATGTTTTACGTTTACGCAAAGCAGCGGAGCTGGCATTATTATCAACGGAATAATTGTAACTGGACATTTTAAAGTTGATAATCCCTCTATTCACTTAATAATCTCGCCTTTTATCACCTTGAATTCAATAGATATACTTCTCCAAACAGTTTGGATCAGTCTCGTGTTTTTTTGTTGATACTGGTTTTTTTCAAAACACGTCTCGCACCTAACCTGCAAAAATCCCACCGTCTCACTATCGTCTGTGACGACTGCAGGTTGCAAATCAATCGGCTAGGCTCAGTGGACGAGAGCTACGGATCTGCGGCGGGCGACTAGCACGGCCGACGTGAACGAGATATACGACACGTCGTGGACACGGCGTGCATACCAGAACGTGGACCTGACTGGTTCTTCTGGTGGTTGTGGTATACATTGCACGGCATGCTCAATTCTGTTAGTTTAGGGATAGTTCATAGTGCGCGAGACACCGTAGCGAACCTCCAGACCGCTACAGAGCACAACGGCACACGGAACAAAACGAACAAGGAGTGGGTAAATTATATAGTGGAAAATTAAATAGACTACTAATTCGAGTGCTGTACAACAACTTTGCTGAGATACAAAGGAACTTTCTCTAATTGGTTATGTCTCGCAATATGGCTACTTCATGGTGAAAGGACCCGTATAATTTTAATTCTATTGCGTGTTTTAGTTGCTTGTTGGTGACGTTGTACATAGTATAGTGCTATTTCTAGTCTATTAAGTTAAAATCAGTATTTAGAATAAGTAGAACTTGCACCGATGGGAAATCCAGCTCTCATCTGGCCTGCTCTAGATTTGCTTTGAATTTGCTTGCATTGCCATTTGGGTGCAAAATTGTGTTGACCTAACCAGTACGAACAAAATCGAAACTATTTTCTTAGGCAAGAACAAGCTGAATAGACATTTTTTCTGTCGAATAGCGTAGTTAGCTTGACGTTTTCTCTAGTATACCTCCTATGATTAAGATATTCTAGTGTTGGTTCTATAATTTGCAGGACTAGACGTTAGCTTTAAAAATTAGTGTATGGCAAATTTACTCTAGAAAGCACCTACTAGTTTCTAATTTATGTTCCAGAGTACTCTGCTTTAGGTGTCTATTAGTTTCTAAATTATGTTCAAGACTACTCTGCTTTAGGTGTCTATTAGTTTTTAATTTATGTTCAAGACTACTCTGCCTTAGGTGTTTGCTTAGATTTATATTCTACGCTACTGTATTTTGCCTAGGTTATATTTATTTTAGAAACACCTTTGATTCATAGTATATGACTACTCGCTCTTGATTTTGTTGATCACCTTGGTGTAGTCAACATCATATTCCCCAAAAACAACGGCCACGGCAACCCCCATCCAGGCCGGGAACCATCCGAGAATTACAACGAACCAAGTCCAACATTGAAGTTCATGCCAAGAAGTAAGCAATCCTCTCATTAAGGAAACAGCCCCATTTTCGGGGTCTAAGAAACTACCAGCAATAAAGATCACAAAGAACGGATTAGATACGAACAAACACAAACTAATTTTGATTTGGGCCTTGTTATTCTTGACATATCCGAGTAATTTTGATAAAGGGTCAGACTTTTGATTGGATTCTTTGACCTTTTCCGATTCGATTTCGTTCTTGACCTTTTCTTCCAAAGCCGATGCCATCAAAGGTTGAACAAAAGTAAGGGGGATAGCAAGAGTACCAATAGCCAAAGCCAAAGAAAAGTGGACGATTAACAAAGTCAAAATCAACATTGCAATGAAGAATAACGACAAGGAAATCAAACCAAACTTGACAGCTTTGTTTATCTTGTACTTGGATTTAATATCAACCAAAGGCAAGCCCGATAACAAGAAGTTCAAACCAGTCAACCCGTAGAGAATTTGAAGTACGGTGATGGCTTCGAATTCCTTGGGGGTGGTTTTGGTCAAAAAGGGCAACAAGGCCCCCAATACAAAACCAATTACTTCGATGGTAAACCACACCGTCAAAATCGTGCTACTGTTACTGACAAAGTCACCAGCCTTGACACCACTGTTGAGAATACATCCCAAGGAACTGAATACAAAGGATACGGCCAACAAGACCGAGGATGGCAAGTACGTACCAATGGATACAAAGTGTTGTGGAGACAACATGAGGTAAAAGAAGAATGACTGGTGGAATTTCTCCAAGAGGTTATTGACAGATCTGAACGTGGAGTCAATGACACGGCCGAACTGAGTAATATCGGCCGGACCACTTGAACCTTTGGCTTTGATGGTGAAGGACTGGATTTGCCAGCCCGAAAATGCTTCACAACCGGGAGTGTTTGAACTGAGCCCCGAAAGCGTGAGACTGAAGATTCCCTTGACTAAAGTTCTCAATCTGGTATAGTAGGTGTTGGCATCCAACTCATGGTGGGAGGTATGCTGAAGAGAAGGTTTGAGGTTTTCGTGGGAGCCAATCAAGTTGGCGGTGTTCAACAAATCCAAATTGGGCAATTGGCCGTTCAAACCCTCGTAGAACATCTCGTAGTAGTCGAAATGGTCACCGTTCTTGCCGTATTCAATCACTATAGCAGCTTCAATGGATCCAGCTGTTTGGTCCAACGATGTGTGGTACGCCTCGACCCACGATCTCAATGGAAAGTGGGCTGTTTCGGGAAACACTATGATGATGTTCTTGGACCAAATCGACAACTTGCTGAAGTATCGTGCTAGCGCAATGGTCAATGCCAATCCTCCTTCGTTGTACTCTTGGTCGCTGGTGGTCCAAGGAACCGTCAATACGAGAGCCTCGGTGTCATCACCTCTGGGAGCATGCATTATAGCGTACAAAGTGTCACTTGCAAGCTGGTTCCGGTGATATGTGGTTGTGTACCCAAAGTCTTGAAGCCACGCTTCAATATGCTTGGATTTAGCGGGTATCGACATTGGCTCCAATCTCTTGATTTCTTCCCGGTATCCTCTGACAATGTTCCATTCACTTTCTCTAAAGTAAGAAGTGGCCTGTGATGGCATGAGTGCATTTTCTGAGATGTACGTGGTCATGTAGTTGCCTTCCATGGGCAACATCAATAACCACCCCATACTCAAGATAGCGAGCCCAAATGAAATCAACGGCAAAAGCTTAATGGCTTTTGGAATAAGTCCTAGCTTGTGCACTTTCCGCAAAACCACTTCCGCTAACGCCATTCTCTGTTCTGTTTAGTCGGTACTTGACTTGCTGGTGGCACTTTTCATGTCTTGACACGTCTGGTTCAGTTCGAGTAGCTTTTCACACACGTGACACTGCCGGCCATCTAGATTTGGTACTTGTAGGAAAGAGGGCAAGAACAGTGATGGTTTTGCAGTACAGACGGCTATGCCGGCAGATCAAGCGACTTCCGTTGGACCAGATGTCTATAGGGAGGCTTTTAGGGATCGTCAAGCACGAATTTGGGTTGCAATCGCTGCACTCGGCCAAACGGTACTCCAACTTCACTAAGCTGCTCGATGAGATATTGGTGGAGGAAAAGTACGACAAGCTTTCTTTGCTAATCGACAGGATATACAAGCGACCCCAGGATGTTCCAGCATGGTTGAAGCAATTCTACGAGACAAGTTACTATAAGTTCATACCGGTATGGCCGCAGGTCCACTTGATTGACCAGATCACCGATAACAAGAAGGTGCTTAGTGTGTACCAGAATAGCTTGCGCGACCAACATGAAGATATGTCGGTAATGAAATACTTTGGATTATCTCCCAAGGGATTGCCTGAACTTAAAATGGTCAAGGAATACGCCCATGACGAATCCAATACGCTTCACAAGATCATGGCCCAAGTAGCCAAACGATTCAACTTTGTATATGCGAATCAAAGCGTTATTTCACGCATCAAAATACATCCTCTCGAAGTGGTATATGCCACAAATCGGCTTGCGTTGCCTTTGGATCCTGCAAAGAGAGACCTGATATTCAAAGACAAGGTATCTACCGTACGACACCTTTTCCAGCTGCATGCTCCGATCTCCAAGCCCGACTTGGCTCATCTTATCCTGGTTGCAACCGATCCCAGAGTGGGCTTGAACCCCAACTTTTACAACTACATGAGCAAGAAACACATTGCAGAACAGCACCAGCTCAATATTGTGGTACGAAGAAAGCTTCGCCAAAAGCAGTTGGTGCCTAACGACAATAACATCAGGAAATGGTACCGTGCATACGTCGTAAAACAGTACTATTTGGACGCGGACGACAAGTACAAGATGAGCTGGATGCAAGATTTCTACGAAACAGTGCCAGATCACACTTCAAACACAATGTAGTCTTGTCTGTTGGTGTCCAACAAGCATCCATATGAGACCGACTCATTGCAGCTAATGGCCAAGGACTTGGGGCTCTTGAGGCTGATTTGATCGTGGCCTAGTGTTTTCAACCGGACGATGGTTTCAAAGCGAACCTCGTTGCTGCTGGCTTCGAACACTTGTTCTACGTCAAAGAGCACTACTTCAAAGGCACCAGCATCCTCAACCACCACCAAAACTTCAGTTTTGTTCTTGAACTCGTAGTCGATCACCCGGCTCGCAAACCGTATGGTCTTCGTCTCACTAGCAGTGTCCATAGAAAGCTTCATCAAGTTCATTATCCCTTTGGACTGCGACAATCCGCACACCACTGCAGTGTCGTGGATGTACTTGAGCTTCAAGCATTCCACGTCAAGGGGAAAGTCCACTGCAAAAGGCGTTGGTTTGAACACCAAGGTCGTTTTCATGAGCAGCTGAAACGAGGCTACTAGCTCGCCAAATTTTACGTTCAAGGCCTCGTACTGATCAGACACAAGTGATTTACCAGCCGATTTGGGTACGAGAACTTCGTTTCCCGACAAGTCGATCTGGAAGTAATTCCACAACCTGCTGTCGAAAAGGTGGTTGTTGACGTACTTCAAGAGTTCCGAATGATCGTAGGCGGGTTGGTCTGTCTGGCTTAAAAAGGAAGCAATATCGTCCTCTTTAGATATCTTGTCTATAATCTCATGCTTAATCCATGTCATCAAGTGGTTGAACGATTTTTGTTCATCATTGATATCCCAGATTATTTTGTAGAACGTCTTAAGTAGTCCCTTGGATTGGGTAGTTATATCATTGATCAAATTTAAGTTGAGTCCTGCCAGAAGTTTGTTTTCAGAGTCCTTAAACCATTGGCTCAAGCTTCGTAGTTCGTTGAGAATAATCAACAACCTTTCTAGCGAAGCAATTATCACTTTAAATATGATGTTTCTGCACAACTCATAAACCGAGTTGCCCAATTTGTTCAACTTGTTGAAGCCTCTTTCGCCGAACTGGTTAAGCCAATAGTCTTTGAGGTTCTCGGGTATGAGATTGGTGAACAATGCATTTTCAAAGCACAACGTCAAAGTAAGCTGTGCATTCTCGTTTTTTTCACTGATAGAGTCATGCAAGTTGCTCAAGTACTTGTCAAATAGAACAAACAATGGTTTGATTTCGGTCTCGAGAATGCTCAAGTTCTCACGAACATGGTTAAGAATGGCTATGACTTTGCAGATCTTGAGGATCATGTCCACTAGGTGAGTACGGTCGGCTCTGCTCGACAAGTCGTTGTACAATTGTACCATGGCCAACCTGGAATCTGCTTCTTCCACAAGAAAGAATTGGTTGAGTAGATCGTTGGTGTCGAGATGGGCCAAGATTCGCCAGTTTTCGGCAGGAAATTGTATATCGGTAACAGTGAGGAGACTGTTGAAGTTGATGGAAAGCTTGGTGGAGTCTACAATGACCAAGTAGTTTAGGTTGGAGCTGTTGTTCAACTCCAATATATCTTCATGAGTGGAGCTGGCTGTGTTATTGGTGACCGTTGGTGGGAGGGTCGGCGTAAGTTTGGGCAAGTTTTTAAGGAGATCCACATGGAATAAGTCTTTGAATCTCCCAGGACTGGAGTTGTTGGGATCGTGATGATTCCACTGGATCAAATCGACCTTGTCAAACGACTTTTCGATGATTTTAACTAGTTTTCCGTTGTTGGAATCGTATATCTTGATAAGGCCATCAATACCCGCCAAGCAAAAGTAGGAGCCGTCAGATATGGTGCTCATGGAAGTGATGGGAGATTTGTTATTAACAGAATATATTCTTTCGCCATTCAATCGGTACACCCAGAGGGACATCTTATTCATGGAGATGGTGAGTAAGTTGAGTGTAGGGCACCAATTGAGGATATTCCCGTCGGAAAATCCAACGAACTTGTTTTTGGATACCACAGATATCGGGGATTCTACCATGACGAGCACAATTGATGTGGAATACTTGGTGGGGGTGGTGAAGTCTATCTTGATGATATGATTTGGTGGGCAAACCGCGTCGCGAACTTTGGCAGCCAAATCCTGGTGCGATGGAGACGGTGGATAGATCAGGGAGGCCGAAAACAGCTTTAAAAAGGACGAAGTAGAGTCAAAAGCTCAGAATAGATCGAATGATTGAGCTTGACGGTAATTGCACAGGAATACTGTGGATACAGCAGTCTAATACAGGCTTTGCTGAGTGATGAACCGCACACATCCACTGAGGACTAGCGACAGCAGGAACAATTTGCAGCGAGGATTTAGCGAGAAAAATAAGTAGCCATCGCAACGAGAAATGATATGGAGAGCACCTACAGTGCCAGCCACTTGGAGTCAATTGCCTTGGGGGAACAGAAATTTGACTCTCGCAAGCATATACCTGTACATTGTATAGACTGTGGTCTAAACCTGTATCATTTACACCAATTGACATCGTCATATCGCAACCATCTGTCTAACAACCGAGTACTGGTTTCACTACTACAATTATCTTCGACTATCAGGTCTGAATTACTTATATTATATATACAGGCTCATAAGCAAAATGCATTAAAAGTTTCTAAAGTTGATAACGAGAGATGGTCCCATAGTCGAACTTAAACATGTTTGACCAATCAAGTTGGGCTTTCTTGTACCCACAGGCTGTGACTCGTAAATCGCTTGGGATGCAACTTTCAAATTTTCAATGATTTCCTTGTCGCTGAAATCACATCTTCCAATAGGAATGGACAAGTGTTGATCCTTTTGTTTGAAAGGCAAGGCACCTACCGATTGCTTCATCAATGTTTGAATGTCTTCAGATACAGTTCCCTTTTTGGGAGTTGGCATCAAACCTTTAGGGCCAATCTGCTTGGCAATAGGTTTCAATTCCTTTACTATATCGGGAGTGGAAAATGCATGGGTGAGAACATCGAGCTTGACGTTACCCTGTTGGATCAGCTCAATCAAGTCCAATCCTCCAGCATAGGTGGCACCAAGTGATTTGGCCTGCTCCACAACTTCTGGTTGCAAACTGAACACCATCACATGGTTGTCTTTGATTGGTTTGGGGAGGTAGACTGATCCTTGCAATGGTTTAGATCCTTTTTCTGGTATCACAGTCATGAGAATAGAAACTGTGGTCTTTTTGGATGGTTGGCCCACTTCGGCTGCCCTCAAGTATCTCATAGCCAACGGAACATCCATATAAAGAGGGTGTGCTTCGGGATCTTTCTTGTTTTGAATCTTGACCAATTGTTGTTTCTTGAGCTTCTTCTTTCCATCCTTCTGCAGGTCCTTAGAATTTGGCTTGGACGTTATTTGCGATTGTGAAAAAAAACGCAAGCGCGGAAAGCTGCCCATAACGGCGCCGCCGGCCGGTCTAACCGACCTACTTATGACAGTCCTGAACATATTATCGATGTGACACCACTGCTGCTGTCTTGAGTCGAACAAATTTTGTAAATTTTTCATCGTCGCAGCCCACGTGATGTGTCATGTGCTCCGGCTGGTCGTGGGAGTGCGAAGACAGACAGGCACAGGATTAGAATCGAGCACCAGTCATCCACAAAAAATAAAAACCATCTGTCTAATTAAATATTCACCTTCTATCTAAATATTCCCCATCTATCTAATTATATTTGCCTACTTCCAACACTGGGAGGCCTGTGATGCATGTCGTGAGACGAGACTATGAACTTAGATAAAGGATGGTTGTTTTTTCTATTGCTGTACTCTAAATTATATTAGGCACTGTGTTTGTTTGGAATTGACGGGCTTATTATTAAGTGTTGAGACAATTTTATTGTAAACGCAGTGAGGCTATTGTAGACCAAATCCCGCCACATTCTAGTCGAGTCTTCCAATGCGCATGCTGGCTAACCAAGATTTTACGAAGTAAGTCGTTGTTGGGTTTTTCTAGCGGCTCCCCCAAATTGGCTTGCAGTTCATTACTAATCTGGAGAGAAAGTATGAGCTCTGGTATTTGCAATAGCCGAAGTAGTACAAGGGACACAGATCTCAACACCCTGAAATAAGGTTTCGTGCGATACTAACTAAATGCCATGTCTTCTTGGAATGAACCCAGGCTTGGATATGTGTAGCGAAATTAACGCCGAGGATGGAGAGAAAGTTCCCTTGTGCTAAATCTCTGAACAACCATAATGTGCTGCCGTTAATCTAACCTAGTTTGATTGAATGAGTTAAGACTCAATGTAGCTATAAAGAGACGATTGAATTAAACACATGCACACGCCATTAATAATTTTTTTTTTGGCAGATCCATAAGTAAGGTCATAGCGAAGCATTGTAATAAATTTGGCAAATCAATCCTATATTGTCACATACAAGATACCAATCCACAATACTCGTGAGCATATAAAGAAATGCGTTATTTGACAAACAGATAGCCAGATTTAGACATATCCATATGTATCACTCATCATAATTCTTAAATCCATTTTGGTAGCTACCACTTTACTGGAGGCATTGGGATCAAAAGCCAGAAAGCGTGAGGAGTTACCGAAAACGCAAATTTGGGTCCATCGTCTAATGTACACTAACGTCACGCGTAGACTATAACGGAGTAGGTGCGGTAATTCATCCGGATACGAGCGGAATTATTCCTTTCGGACTTATATATACATTATATACATTAGACCTGTGTTTCACAACCGTATATGACGATGGGATATTTACTTTAGTCCAAGAACGAATATTGCGCTTTTTTTCTCTTGCCAGAGGATGTTTTGTGACGGAATTACATGCTAGGCTAAAAATAATCGAGTAACTTGGCACCATGGAAGATACGCCTAGCCGTACATCAATAATGATTGATGACCCGGTAGCCTGACTTTGAAACTAGTTTATATCTGTATTTTAGCTTGGCCTCCAACCTTGGCCTCCAATCTTGGCCACGTACCACATGGAGACCGTCACGTTTGCGCCAGAGCGCCATCGTGCCCCTCGTCGATTTCCGGAACAAAGAATTGCTTCTATGTAGCGAAGGGTGGTGTGCAGGAAACATCTCTTAGTTCCGCACATCAACCATCTCAACGGCATCTTTTATCGGCAGAAACCGATGAAAGATTTTTTTTTTCCCGCTGACAGTTCAGGGGCTATGGGGCTACGACGAGCGAGGGGAAAATTTGCGTATCCTCCAGAAACCAAAACAAGGCCAACAATAGGCCCAGTGCTGATTCGTCAAATGCGTTTCCGAACGTTAGAGTCCTCGAGCTATGGCGATCCAGCAAACAAACGAGAGGCTGTAGTATGGCAGTGCATCATCTATTCAATTAGACAGTCCATAATTAGATAGTCCACAAACTAGATAGGCCATAAAATAATATAGTAGTGTGCTTGGAAGTTTTATTTTAATCCAGTCACTGATAGTCGCCCCCATAAAATACCGATAGCCAACCCAAAAAGCTTGTTATTCGGCCCATATTTCTTTATTGCGATATTTCTTGTACATCAATTTCGATATATTGTTTAATTTTGCTGTACAATATTTTTTAGGATATTTTTTTCCTGAGCGATTTCCCATCCTTCCCCAGAGTCACTGTTATGTTTCACGATGGTACGATTATACTGCCCTCAGCCATCACCGACATTTCAACGCCCCAAATTGACTGCTGATCCCATGCAACCCAAGTCGCAAATCCCTGCCCAACTCACAACGATCGTTCCATTCGGCGGTTCCATGCAACCTTCTCTACCTCGCTTACACCGACACTCCCCTGCCCGTTTCGCCTCTTCTTACTGTCATCTGTTGCTGACCTCCCTCCCATCGCCGCCGTATGACTCTGTCCCTGGTCGCACTTCCCCAATGCAACATTTTTCACCTCCTAACGCCCGTCGCCTGTTTCAACTCTACCTTCGCCCTCGCTCGCTGCCTGGTGCCTAATTTCTGCACCTTCGGTCCTCTCCTCATCTGTCGCATCCGCGCTGTCTCCTCTCATTGTTATATAATCTCCACTTGTTCGCGAACGTCAATTTTAAGCTCCGATATTTCACTCCACATTTACTTCTTCTTTACTCGCCACCACACCACACCACCCATATATATCATAGCATATCATATACTGTCAATACATCATCGATACTCAGCACACCGTCATCAGTATATCATAATATTAGTAATATATGATATATAGCGCTTAATCCTTGGTTTCATAGCAATCTACCAACCGTCTTATGGCACCATGAAGACCAAAAACGGACCGTGGAACCCCAAGTTTGTTCCCAGCAACCCGTCGCCGTTGTCCAGCCCCAACGGGCCCAAACCCGATCCGGTAGACCGTCATGATTTTCCCGCAAGAGTACGACAGCCCAACTACTCGCTGCCCCAGGCTTCCCTGTCTCCCCCCAACCCTCCTCAGCGTGTTTCTGGCGGCCTGCTGCCACAGGATTCCAAGGCTACGCTTGCAACCCAGCCCATAGACGAAAACTACTATGACTATGGTGACCACCACTTCGAAGACACCGAATCCGAGCATATCCACATGTACGTGCCTCCCGAGTTCCTCAACCGCTTGGCTACGTTTCCGTTGTTTATCAACGCCCCTAAATCTTTCCACACCAAGGTGGTCTCCAAGCTCACCCTTATGCAATACCACCCCCAGGAGTACATCATCAAGAAAGGCGATCCTTCCAAGTCCATGTACTGGATTCTAAAGGGAACGGTGGGGGTTACGTCTACTGATGGAGAGTCTGTCTACGCCGAGCTTGCTTCAGGCAGTTTCTTTGGTGAAATCGGCATCTTGTTCAACCGTCCTCGGACCGCCACCGTGGTTGCCAGAACCAAGGTTTTGGTTGGCGTACTCACCAGTGATGCTTTGAACACCGTGCTCAAGCACTATCCACTTATTGAAAGACGTATTCGAGACGAGGCCCAGGAAAGATTGGCCATGTTAGAGAAGAAAAAGAAGTACGATCTTCCCAACTTCTACTCCAAACCCACCAACAACGGCCATTCTGCCTCTGTGGCGAACCACGCGACAGACATGCTGGCTCCTATGGAAATCTCTTCCCTTCCTCCTATCACCAATAATGGCATCAATGCTAGCAACCTAGCAACTCAGGCCTCGTTGGTTCCCGGGCCCTCGTTGCCTCCCATCACTCTTTCTCCATCTCCACTTTCATCCATGCCTATACATACGAGTATCACTAGCAGTTCTACTGCCACTCCCACGGCTGGAACGGGCACACCGGTACGCCCGTCGACCTCAGACAACGTCGATGCCTCTGTGTCTATCCAAGACCACATCAAGAACTTACCCATGTTCCACAACATGCCGTCCAGCATCATTCACGAGGTGGCTTTGGAAGTGGAGCCTCACCATGTTGGAGCGTTTGAATACGTGTTCCACAAGGGTGACACCGACTCCGACATTTACTTCATCAACAACGGTGAAGTTGAAGTCATCGACATCATCACCGAGGATAGCAAAATCAGCGAAACAGTGTTGGCCCGGCTTCAATCGGGGTCGTATTTTGGCGAGATGTCGTTCTTGACGTTTCTTGACCAACACAACAACTTCACCCGAAGCAAAAGCATCAGATCTGTTTCTTCCACCGAGTTGATGGTTATCAAGGGCGACAACTTGAAGAAGTTGTGCTGCAAATATCCATTTTTGGTAGAAGAAATCAAAAAGACCGCCCACGAACGTAACCAGCGCAATGTTTCCGTCCACCAGAAAGACATCAACAACAAAGATGTCGTGGAAAAGCTCTCAATCAACTACTTGATCAACGAGCTGCAGGGTGACTTCAAAGCAAACATGAACCCTCGGTTATTGTCCCATAGCCCCAGTCCCACCGCGTTTGCTGACACCAAGGACACCAAGCAGACGCCAGCCGCCGCTTCCACGTTGCAGCACCCTCAATCCCAGAAACCAGAAATCAACTCGTTGTTCTCCCCCAACTGGGACTTCAACTTATCCAACCAGCCGGTCAAACACGCCAACTCTCGTTCGGTTTCGCCCATCAGCGGTCACGAGCCGGGCTCAGCTTTGTCCAACAGCACCACTAGACGTACTTCAGTGGACGGTAACTTGTATGCTGCAAAACACACCATGCCCGACGCCAAGAAGAGAAAACACTCCATCTCCATTCGTGTTTCGCCCGTGGATGACTCCCAGATGGCCTTGCACGTTTTGCCGTTGCCGTTGAACCCTATCGTGCCGTCTCTCGACAACTTCCAGAACTTCCGCTTCAACTACAACCTGTCTGCCGGCCACAATAACAAGTCCATGTTTCAGTACTTGCCTCACAATAAGAGAATGAGACTCGCCAGCGTGTCCAATGGAAATGGCAGAAGAAGATCGTCCATACTCAGCAACAACGGACCTTTACCCGACCGCATTTTGCTTAAGATATTCGAGTTCTTGCCATTACCCACGTTGATGAAACTCAGAATATTAAGCCATAAGTGGAGACAGCTTCTTTATGTGGCACCCAACTTGTTCTCGATTCTCGATTTGACCCCGTGGAATACCTTGATTGACGACAACAGTCTCATATCTATCTGCAACTTTGTGGGATCACGGCCGCAGGTCATAGATATCTCCAACTGCTTCCACATAACCGACGAGGGGTTCAGTTATATGGTGAATGAAATCGGAATTCTGGGCAGTATCAAAGTGCTCAGAATGAAGAGTAATTGGGAAGTCAGTGCCATGTCGATTATGGATTTGACCGTGCCTAGTGTGGGCCAGTACTTGCAGGAAATCGACTTGTCGAACTGTAGAAAAGTCAGAGACAACGTTTTGGAAAGACTCATTGGATGGGACACTGAAGGGGATGCCAATAGCGACGAAGAGGATAGAGAAACCAAGCCTGTACTCAAAAGCAAGACGCGGACACTTGCAAAGACCAAGCAAGATCTCGTTCAGCAACGTGCACTTGACGATACCAGCATCGAACAAATAGGGTGCAAAAACCTCAAGATCCTTAATGTTGGCTACTGCAAACACTTGACCGACAATTTTATGAATCATATTGCTCATTATGCCAACAAAAGACTCGAGAGTCTTGATCTTACCCGATGCACCACCATCACCGACAAGGGTTTCCAGTACTGGACTTATAGATCGTTCCCCAATTTGCGCAAATTGTCCCTCAAGGACTGTACATTTTTGACCGATAAGTCCATCATCTCCATCGCCAACGCCGCGACCAACTTGGAAATCCTTGACCTCAATTTCTGCTGCTCGCTCTCCAACATTGCGATAGAAGTCTTGTGCTTGGGGTGCCCCAACATCCGGGAATTGGACCTTTCATTCTGTGGTTCCGCCGTTAGCGACTCTTCGCTCGTGGCCATTTCTTTGCATCTCCGCAACTTGGAAAAATTGATTTTGACCGGCTGTATTCGTGTAACCAGAGCCGGTGTGGATGCATTGTTAAGTGGATGTTCGCCACTTAGCTACATCAATATCAGCCAGTGCAAAAACGCACATATATACCCTGGCAGAATCCCGGCACAGAAATTGAACGTGAATAATCAAACTAAATCTGCATTTGTCACGGCAGGGCCCTTCCAGAACATCATTGAAATAGTGATCTAATTTCTTCCATGTATTATTACTTTCATTTCTATTATATATTCTGGCAATAGCAGACTAAAGTTATGTATTAATAAATAATTATAATTACTGTGAGAGCGCATTTGCAGGCTACAACTACACTGGAATTAGGATTGCAACTAGGGTTTACATGAACGACTGTGGTGGACCTTTGATTACCAAGTTCTCTTAAACATTAGCTATAATTTAAGTCGTTTTTTGTCTCATAATGTTGACTAAAGTAAATAACAGTCTAAAATAGATAAAATCAAAAGAGTCGATAGAGTAGAGCTACCGAGATAGAGGCTCATCCAGGCTCGCAGATTGAAACATCCATATCTCATTAAAGTAATACTAGCAGTATGGTTATATAACCAATAGAACCACCACTTAATGTACTAAATAGTATTTAATTGTATTTAGACTAGGAAGACCTTTTCTTGGACTTGACCTTGTTTTCAAACTCAATATACGTGCTAGGCACACCTTTATCTTTGAACATCTCCACGAGCAACTTTCCATGAGGTCCCTGGACAGTGACTTCTGTAATCTTTGGATTCTGAACGCACTGGCCAATGGTAGAAGATCCGGAGCATTTGACTTTCATTTCATCTGAAAGCAAGTGAGGCTTGATGTGGAACGTTTCAAAGTTGGATACTCTGGTGATGATTTTTCTACCAATTTTCATCTCGGTGATGATACTGATCTTTGGAGGATCACCTTTGTGAACAACCCCTGTGGTTTCGCCCGGCTTGATGACTTGGTAGTGAGGTGAACAGTTGGTGAGCAAAGCTTTGAACACCTTGTCTCTAGGCGTGGCCTGAGGACCGAGTCCGGTGATGGATTTCAAGTCGTCGTCAATTCTAATCGATTTCCGGTCTTTTTCATTGACCAAATCACGGATCTTGATATACTTTTCAAGCAAGGATCTGAGTTCGGGCGCAGTGTACATCTGGGAAAAGTCTGCTTGGAGTCTGCCGAAGAATTGCTTCGACTTACTGGTGGGCTTATAGATCTGAACTACCGAGAGTTCGTTGGCTTTTTTGGAAGGGGTGGGGTCGGCAGTCTTGGACTGCTTGGAGCCCATGGTGCGGTGTGTTACGAAGTTCTCCACCTGCTGATTCTTGGAGTCCATAAGCTTTACAATGCTGAGGTCGTCATCTTTGCCTTTTACCAGCAAGTAGCTTAGTTTGTCCATTGACTTGAGGAACTTGGCTGTTTTTTTCCACGACGTTTTCTTGACGTTGCAGTAACTAGGGTCCAACACCGGAAGATTCTTGTAGATGTATGAAGACATAAAGTTGGATGCCTTGATGGGCAATTCAATGGTCTCGGTCTTGATGGTCTGGATAAGTGACCTGACAAAGAAGTTGTCGATCTCATCCACCTTCAATACAACCTTTTCCTCGTCGTCGTCAGAGATGCCCACAGATTCGACAGTTTCACTGGCTTCTTCGGCGACTTCGGTGCTCTCTTCAACTGGTTCTTCAACCTTTACTGGTATCTTGGTGTCGAGCACTTCCGGCACAGGAATATCCACTAGCTTGTTTAGTTTGTATAAGAAGTCATCCATGCAATGCAACACCTCCACCGCTATACCAGTGGTGCCTATTACTCTGTCATATGATGCTACGTTAAGCTTGCACACCCCAATGGCCTTGACCACGGTAGGATTGGCACTGTCTACAATTCCTGCAACACATCCTTTGGTCAATCTCAGATCAAATGGCGGTATGGTGCCTGGCAACATCAAGTCGGCACCACCTTCAAGTATGCCAATGACATGGGGATGTGTTTTGATGGTGGGGACCACGTATGGACACTTCCACAATGTAAATAACGATGGATAAACCTGGGAGTCACGCGACTTGAACCAAAGTGGAGTTTCGTTGTCATCCAAGTAAATGCTTCCGCTATACCCCTGTATACTTTTGAAGGTTGCAAGCTTGGTTTCCACCGGAACAAGACTGATTAAAGCATCCTTTTCAAGCTGGTCCTGTGGAATTTGGTACAATTTGCAGATATTCTCGATGAGTTTTCTTCTTTCCGAGTTCTTTATGTTGGCCGAAGCCTTTGGTTGGGGATCTTTCTTGAACATGGTGCTGCTGCTTCAGAGCTGTCGGGATGGCCATCTCGCTAAGTAGAGGTACGCACGTGACACGTCATCCTAGCTAGGGAGCAGTGGCGGGGAGTGGAAGCCACGGAACTGTGTGTGGGTCGAGCTCAGACCAGATTACCAGCACACAGAGAACACAACTTGCCCATCGACGGCTACTGGCAAGTCGCCTTTCGGTGCCTGGGCTGCATCACTCCAGCCGTGCCAAACCAAGATCCGTCCTGCATACACCGCGCTACACTTTATTCAGATCAACAACAAGACACGTAAGAAGCACCGGCACCCAGATGAAGGAACAGAGCACAGTGACCAGCATTAGACAATTGATCGTGGGTATTGTATCGTTCACGGTGCTATTTCTCGGATACCCGCTTCTCAAGTCTACCACGACCATATACAGGGCAGACTTGCCAGTGGAAGAAGTCAGGACCATAGCAGACAACTTTGTCCAGAACCTTCATTTCCGCATTCCCATCTATATTGACGTGCCGAATGCACTAGAACACTTTATTCCGAACGCTCAGAAGTCGTGGGACCATGATTTGTACTCCAAATACCCCCAACTCCAAAACTTCTGGGCCTTGGATTTCAAACGAAGGACCGCCAACATCGACTCTGAACACCACTATGTCATCAAAATTCAGTATAAGGATGGTCTGGTCGAACCAGAGGCCGTGGAGTCGTTTTTTGTTTCGCCGTTCAGCAAGGAAACCACATTGACCGTCACCAGTAACGTTGTCAATGCGCTCAAGGTCGAGGAGTTTTTGAACATGGTGTTGCTGGAACATATCTTCAGCAGCGAAATTAAAGAGATGGTCAAGTTGGTGGACGGAACCAGCACACCCAAGCATGAAAACGACGTAGTCATTCCGTACTCGCCGCATTACAACATTGTTTTCTCGTTGCTCGTGGAAAATGGAAAGAGTGTCGAATGGGACATCGAAGATTCAGTAAAACTACTTGAGCCGGCGTTTGACCAGTTGAGACACTTTTCCAACTTCTCCATCAGTACTCAGATCCAGTACTACTCTAAGCTGACGTCTCAGCCCAAGCCAAACCCAGAGAACGATGCCTTGATAATTTCGGCCAACGACTTGTCCACGTTCATAAACTTTGGGGACTGGAATTTGATCACCCATGACATCAGTCCCACGATAAATTTCTTGGTGTACTTTCCTGAGTCCAATTACGAGTCTGTTCCGGTCAAAATCGCCAACTCCAAAACAAATTCATTTATTGTACCTAAATGGGGAGGGGTAAAGATCTTCAATAAGAACGCAAGCTCCAAGGATAAACTTAGAATCGACGCATCCGACTTGTTGCCGGTGATGGAGGTGTTTGCATCTCAATTGTTCAAGCTATTGGGGGTTCACGAAATCCCCAAGTCTCCAAGCATCAGAATTGATGTATTGTCGAGAATCATGATATTCAGAAACATCCAGTTATCATTGGACAACTTGAATTCACTTATCAAGTTAACTGAATCATTGAATGAAATTTCGGTCCCTGAATTGACCAAGAGTTTTGTTCATGAAGCCGTCAAGTTAATTCAACAATCCATATCCAGCTTGAATTCGGACCAGGACTACAAGTTGTCGATGAAGTTATCGTCGCAGTCACTCCAGTATTCAGACAAGGCCTTTTTCGAAAAGGAAATGGTGCAACAAGCCTACTTTCCAAGTGAACACAAGTTGGCAGTGTTTTTACCGTTGTTGGGGCCCATTGGTTCCATTGTGTTCTTGGGAGTATTAAAGTTGATTCTGGACAAAAGAAAGGCTAAAGCCAAAATCGAATAGTCTACACACCTTAGGTTTTAAAATGTAACATAGCATGTACATGTAAATTGAGTAAGCCTATAAACGTAACAGCTTAATTGTATAATTACTAATTAGCAACACTTTGACAGATTGGTAACACCTTGTTGTACCCTTTGGGTAACTGTAATTGTTGGGGTCCACCACCATGCAACGAGCACAAGCCATTTCAAGTGGTATTTGCTGTCCAATTTTGCGTGAAATATTCCATTTTACGTCTAAAATGTACGTTCACCAGTGTTTTCTGACGGTCCGGGAAACACTAGAAGTTATATATAATATCTACAAGTCTATCAGTACACCAACGACCCTTTCAATAACGCCCCCTACGTCGCTCTCACCTCGACAGCGTGTGCTACGGCGCCCCGGTTGAGCCTCGTCAGACGCTCCATCGCTTTTTGCACCATAATTTTTATCATCGGCGCACATGGTGCAAAAAAGGACTTAGTATTAAAATGCCATCGAACCCGAACAACCTGGGAATTGCTCTACAGTTATGTCAAAAGTATTGGTAAACACATTAGGATTGGGAACCGTGGGTATAGCCTCATATTTCTGGGGTAAATCCTCGGCTCCAGCCACAACCGTTACCAACGATAAGTTTATTCCAGTGGTTCCTAGTGGAAAAACAGTAGGATCGTTTGATCCTAGCACCATTAGACCACAGGATTTCTTCAAGTTTGGATTTCCAGGACCGATTCACGACTTGGAAAACCACGAAGAATTCGTCAGTTGCTACGATAGAGCCACCAGAAACCCATACTGGGTAGTAGAGCACTTGACCAAGGAATCGTTAAAGACAGGATCGGGAGTGGACCGTAAGAACTCGGTATTTCGTGAAGACGAAACCATTCCATTGAAATTTAGAAACAGATTGAGAGACTACTTTAGAAGTGGCTACGACAGGGGCCACAACGCACCTGCTGCAGACGCGAAATTCACGCAACAGGCCATGAACGAGACGTTTTTGTTGACCAACATAGCTCCCCAGGTAGGCGAAGGATTCAACCGTGACTACTGGGCCCATTTTGAAGATTTTGGCCGTAGATTAACCCAAAAATACGACAATGTCAGAATCATGACGGGTCCGTTGTACTTGCCCAAAAAGGGCGCAGATGACAAGTACAGAGTAAGCTACGAAGTCATCGGGTCTCCTCCCAACATCGCGGTGCCCACGCACTTTTTCAAGCTAATTGTTGGAGAAACTGACGGTCAGAAGGATATCAGTGTGGGAGCATTTGTGTTGCCCAATGAAGTGATTTCCAATTCGACCCCCTTGACACAATTCCAGGTTCCGGTGGAGGCGTTGGAGCACTCGAGCGGTCTTGAATTGTTGTCGAAGGTTCCCTATTATAACAAGAAAGACTTGTGTCGTGAAGTCAACTGCCAGATTATTGTGCGGGAGTTTCCTAAGCAGCCACCGAAGGTTCCAGGCTTGCCAGGAAGTAAATAGATTAGAAATTACATCCTGGTAATTTTGTGCTATAGCATCCTGGTCATCCAGTACTACATCCTGGTAATTGAGTATTCGTTCTATACCAGTTTATATCATTGAATAATTATAAATATTATTACAGAAATGTAATTAGTCTTATTTTGGGCGATCTCGTATTTGATACATAGCTTGGATCTTTGCTTACGTTCATCGTTCTCTTCCTATAATGTGGTCATACGTGACTTACACCACCACTATCATCATTGGAAACTAAATATCTGGTTCCTATCATTATCCATGTGTTTCTATGACTTCCCACTGACTCCTTTCTCAATCTCCTCACTCTTCTCGCTCTGCTCATTTGGCTCTTTTCTACGCGCACATCAAACCATAGTCAAGGCCCAAACTGGTAACATTACGACACCAGCCAAAGGAAGGCTAAAGTATAAGTATGAGCGACGATACCAAAAACAAGGTTTCGTACCTTTTGAAGTTGCTAGGCCGAAAAAGAAGCTCCGTTTCAGACGACGCCGACGACGAGTACGAAGACATGGTTGAAACCACCAACGATGGCAAGAAACTTAAGCTACTTGAAGAGATCTTGAGCAAAACCGGCCCAAACACCTCGTTTATCCCTACTATAGACCCAATTGCCGATTTGTACCAGTCTGAAACCACCGAAAAGCAAGATTCCGCCGAAGAAACCATCTTGGATGCCTACAACAGGTATCCTGAAACCGAGTTTCTCTTTCTGCGTCACTTTGCCTATGTGCAACGATGCTTGAAATCAAACCTTCCACTGGGATATTCCACGTTGGACGCCAATCATCCGTGGATGCTCTATTGGTTGTACAATTCGTTCAATCTCATCGACTTTCCCCAGGAAACTGAGCTCGATATACCTGATTTGACCCACTTGATAGACGACAAGATCGAGCGATGTGTGATAAACAACGGGTTGGGGGGAATAGCTGGCGGTGCAAACCAGCTCGGACACGCTGCAGCCACGTATGCTGCAGTCTTGCTGCTAGTTTTGACCAAAAACTACTCGTTGATCAACCGAATTAAGCCCAATTTATATAAGTGGTTCATGGAGCTTAAGACCCCCGAAGGTGGGTTCAGAATGCACCAGAACGGTGAAAGTGACACCCGATCCACCTACTGTGTGCTAGTCGTCAGTTCTTTGCTTGGAATGGTAACCCCGGAGCTCACTGTTGACACGGTAGCTTGGCTTAATCTGTGCCAGACATACGAAGGTGGGTTTGCTGGAATCCCCAACACAGAAGCCCACGGAGGGTACACATTCTGTGCATTGGCGAGCTACTTTATTCTCTACAACCAGAAGAGCCAGTTCTTTGAGGCCGATTCGTTCGACATCCATGCTCTATTGCGCTGGTGTGTCCAAAGACAGTACTCTGTGGAAGGTGGCTTGAGTGGCCGTACCAACAAGTTGGTGGATGCATGCTACAGCCACTGGATAGGGGCGCTTTTCCCGTTGCTTGAAAGCATTTTGGACAACGACAACTTGTTTGATCGCCACGGCTTGTATGACTATATATTGAGGTGCTCCCAGTCAGAATTAGGTGGGTTTAGAGACAAGCCGGGGAAACACGTAGACTTTTACCATACTAACTATACCATCTGTGGATTAAGCATCTGCGAACACCAGCTCATGCTAAAGGATAGCAAGTCATCCTTAGCGTTGGCATACAGATTCACTGCTCTGTCGCTGCAAAAGTACACCAGGCCATTGAACCCAGTGTTTGGAGTTCCTATCGAAGCAGTAGAGAGCATGCTACAATCAAAGGGTTAGAGTTTACACCTATGTGAATTAACTAGTTAAATATGGACCGATGAATTAAATGAGAATTAAATGAATGACTGGGATGTGTGTCTAGTTGGAACGAACCAAATTGGTGTAACATCTTTTGCCCAGAAAATAGTCGCCTGAATCAGCGGCTGCATCTGGTTTTACTTGGGGCGTAGGGTGAGGTTCAGTCTTGACTTCCGGAATAAGTGGCACTTCGTTTGCCACGTATGCAGAGCCCTGAAATTGTTCTATCTTGGACAAGTAGTAGACCAAGATTTCGTAGCAGAATATGTACTGATCCAAGTTCTGGACCATCGACAATCTTTGTTTCCGCTGGTTCTGGACTGATCTGTAGATCAAGTCCTTTTGAGAATTAAGAATGGTTGCCTTATCAATAGCAAGACTACTGATAAGACTGTCAATGGTAATGAAGACCCCGGTTCTGCCGCACCCTGCCGAGCAATGCACAAGTAGCTTGTTGTTTTGGGGGTCAATGTTGGATTCATACACACTGTTTTTGAATTGTATCAAAGCCAAAATGGAATCAAAATCGTCAGGGACTCCAAAGTCGGGCCAGTTTTTGAACTCAAAGTGATACACATCGTTGTTAATTCTTCTCACCACCGTAGATGGGGTTGTGGAGATTATTTCAATTTTGGTCACGTACTTGGTGTCTTTCAAGTATACCAAGGTCGAGTTGTCCAAACTGACAATAAGCTTGATCTGCTCACTGTTGATGATTTTCCAGAAATCGTGGCATGTATCTTTCAAAGGGTTTTGCGTGGCAATGTAGCTGAACTTGGGAGGAACAATCGAACCCGAGTCAATGTAGTTGGCGTTGAAGTAATCGTCTTCGGAAGGAGTGTCAAGCTTGACTCGAGAATGCTCGTACGGCCAGATATTGTTGTATCTGTTTTTAAAGCCATATTCTATTCCTTTGGGCATTTTGTAATTGATTTCATCACAGTCCGGACACAAACCGTTGGGAGTACACACGGCGGACGAAGGAGTGTTGCATATGTTGGAGGGACTGTGCACATGGATCTTTTTGCTTCCTTCCTCACCATAACTTGAAATAAGGGAGTTCAACCGGAGTTTTTCCAGTCTTTCGATCTTATTAAACTTATTTACAAGGTTGGAAATGAGCCCTTCATTGGAATCACCTAGGATGCTGAGCCATTGTGGCAAGAGCGGGAACTCTTGGATGTTTTCTCGTTTGTATCCCTGGGGATATCTAAACTTGTAGTGATAGTCTCTGGCCGAAATGGCATTGGGAATCTCCTTGTCGACTTTGTCGATGTTGAGGGAGTTTTTCTTGATTGAATTGATGAATTTGGTTTTGTAGTTGGTGGCCGAGGGTAACTTGAAGCCAGAAAGTGAGTGTTTGTCACTTTCGATAGACACAAGCGGCGACTCGGGGAGCGGACTAGTGTACTCGATCAAATCGTCGTTGTATTCCAGCAATGAGTTAGAGGAAATGCTGTCGGTTGGGGATGAAGAGGCTACGGAAATGTCCAGGCTCATCGAGCCCTGCTTCTGTGGAGAGGGTGGCTGCAACGAGTTAGCCTGGAAGCCGCCGTCGAGGTACGAAATGTTGAAAACATCGGGAAATTGGTTGAATTTAGTGATGGTTTGCGTCAAGGTGGTGTTGACGTGGCCCTCGGTGGAGTTGCAGTCGTAGAACAACACATGAAGTCTGTCAGTGCTGTCGACGGGAGGGGACGATATCTTGGACAAAAGAAGGTCTTTGTAGTGTTTGGGGATGCTGACCAACTTCAAGATGTTGAATAGATCGAGCGACGATCGTTTGAGAAGCGTGGTGGGAATGCATATGTTGATGGAGTTTCTGATGTGCGATTGCGAATAGTTGTTGTATGGCCTGATATCGATGATCAAATCAAACATCGCGAGATTCAGAATGTGGGTGATTTTGTTGATGTTGGAGGGAAGCGTGTTGCACTTCGAGCCAGGCATGGTGGAGAAGTTCAAAGGTTTTGCGGGTGGGAATGCAGATATTGCTAAGGTTTGCAGCTGGATGTTGCAAATATTGTTGGGCATGGGAAATTTAGAATATACGTGAGATACTCCAATGTGTTATATGCTGATGGGGAAATAAATGGAGGAATGAATAAGCACCCTAGATTTGACAGGTGCTTTGATGCTTTTATACAAATAATTATAGAATGATAAATTCAAAAAGCAAGAAGCAAAAGGTGATAAATGGAAAATTCAACCCGCCTTTATTTAAACATTCTATTTTTTATGCTATTGTGTCAGCAACTGGGAATGTGTGATGTATAAAATTGGAGCTTCTAGAACTTCGGGGGAGTGTGACGTCAGGAAACGGTAGCCGCGCCTTTAGCGATTGCCAGGCACCGATGCAGGACACCAGCCATATGGGGGGGAACGCGCAGCCAACAAAGAGTGATCAAGACTAACATCTTAGCAGGTGTGGAGGAGGGTCAGGCCCAGTGACTGCGTAGCCCGCGGGACCAAATAGAATTGGTGGTCAGGATATTGTGGGGGAATGTGGCAGGAGGGAATAAGCCGACGAAACCACCAATTTCACAGTCTGGTTATTTAGGTGGTGTTGTTTTGGTCGGCAGCTTTTTAAGCCTCCCTCTCCTTGAAACTGTCGCGAGCCTTGGTCAGGTGTTTGTGACGTAGCCCCATATAGTATTTTAGTGTGGGTTAGTAGCGAATGCTTTTAGGCTAGACCAGATATTTACAGTCTTTGTTGCGAACCCGCGGCTCGGTTGTAGGATACTCCTGCTAGGTATTGATTATATTATTATATACCATACTATGTAGTTTGCGGTCCCTTCTGGCACGGACCAATGCGAGCCTGCGGAGTCGCAGTATAAACACCGCCATTACAAAGTATTTTTTCAACTCCGCAGCGGACCTGCTTTTCGACACCAGAACACTGCTGTTGCTACTGGGGTGATAGTGTCCATTGATCAAATGCGCCGTGGTGCTATCTTTGTCACCATCAAGGAGCATCTCAGTATCGTCTGCAACAGGATGTGCCGACATAGGAGATAGGACATAATCGGTACCCGCCTCTATGCACTCACTCTCCTTTTCCCCAATGGGATGTTTATGGTTAAGATCCTCAAGATGGTGGAAATTACCTGTTTCTGGAAGGCCATGGCTGCACTCTCCCAAGTACCGGTTAATAGAAATTAACCCGTCGTTTCTCGATTGCAAGTCGTGAATTTGCGCCTTGTACGTAATTAACTTGTACGAGATTCCCCTTACTGTTTCTTTTAAATTGGTCTCGCGAGCGTTCGCAGCACTGAGATCGGTTCGGTGGTGGTTATTTTCGGCAACTGCTTGGTCCAACAGGCGGCGCAATCTTTGTTCTTGGGTCTGGTGCTGTTCAATTAGCCTGGCCTCCCTTTGCTGGTACTCGTTTTTGGTTTGTTCCAATTTATGGAGGTATCCCTTAAACTGGTCCGCCTCTTTGAGCTGAAACTCCTCTATTAGTTCCTGCTTCTGTCGAACCTCCTGTTCTAGTTGCTGCTGCAATCTAGCTATGGTTTCCTCGTCACCTGCCGGCCGATTCGCCCCGTGCGCGTCCCCATGCTTTTTGGCTTGCTTCGTTTCGTATCCGTTTGTGTCCTCTGTAAATGATCCTTCAACAGGAACGTAGGCTCGCACATGACCAGGACGTGTTTGCGTACTGGGGGGGTGGTCATCCATCTCGGACGCTCCACTGCTTGCACGCTGGACAGGAAGCTCATACTGTCGATTCTTGATCCGTGCTACGCTTTCACGAAGTTCATCCAAGTACTTCTGTCTATTTTCCTTATCTTCTCCACCGTCTCTGGGCGACGCTTGCACTGTGTTGTGAGCTGTGTGGTTCCAATTGCTCTCGCCCTCGTTCATCAACCGGCTCAATCTCTCTCGAAGCATCTGATTCTTGTGCCGCATCCTTGTAATCGTCTGGTCCTCTGCCATGTCTCTATAACTCAAACCCTCTCCTTTTTTGATCGCTCGGCTCACTTCTTGTTCACTTCTGGTCCCCTTCCAAGATATGCTCATCTTGTTAGTATTATTACGTAAGAAACACGCGGGTTTTACAAACATAAACAACCGATTCGTGATACTTTGAGGGTCACCAAGGATGTCGACGCCTACGATCAAGAAGCAGCTGTTGTTGTCGAAAGTTAAGGCGTTTCCGTTTGATCTCACTCTTTATCTTAACGAGATCAGATTGTCAATCGACTGGGATGATTACACCGGCTCGTTGGCATTCCCCATAGGCCTCAGTCTTACAGGCCTCAGTCTCATAATCAAGACGGTGCTAAGCTATTACGAGTCGATTAACTCCAAATCCAGCAACATATTATTCAGTTCAGATTACCACCAATATGAGCAGATCAAAAGCTCTTTTTTAAACAAAAGAAACCGTCAGTTGATTGACGAATTGAATCACAGTGTGCCCATCACCACCTCGATCATTTGGCTTCTTAACATCGTCACCTCGTTGATAAACGTGGTTATGTTGATGAACACTTATTCAATCATCACCAAAAAGAAGAATTACGGCTTGCTTTACTGCCAGACCAAACCGAAATCTCCTTCAGTCATCAAGTCCTCCATCGAGTCCATTTCCTACGTTTCCAAGGCCTTCAATCTTGTAATAACCTATCTTTTCGATAAGGAAACCGACGTACACGACACTTCTGTGGACTTGGATGCCCATGATCAAGTGGATGATGGAGAAATATGGCAGTTGAACGTGTGGGATCCTTCCAAGTTTTCACTATATGTGTTCATATCCCTCAATCCGATAACTTTGTACATTGTGCACAACTTCAATCCGTTTGAATCTTCGTTGCTCTACGTTATACTATTGCTCGTCAGCGTATCGGTCACCCTTTACTTTTTCATTGAGAACTTCTTGGATTTACTCCACGACAAGCAGATTCTCTACCAAGAAATGTTCAGCGAATACAACAACAAGTTTGTGAGGCCAAAAACCTCCATTCTAAAGAAAGACGCGCTTATAGATGCTACACGCGGGCCCTGGGAGTCGTCGATATTGACCGATGTGAGACCGTATGCATTCAACAAGCTGAAGGTATGGGTAACCCATGATTTGAAGGGAAATCAAGTGGTTGATTACGGGGATTCTTGCGATAAGCCAGATGGTTTTTACAAAGACCAACCTCAGTTTGTCGATGTCAACGCCATGAGTGATTCTAACCACTTTTTGAACCAATTGAGATCAGACTACGACGAGCTTCAGTTTAAGAACCAGGAGCTATGCAAGCAACTATCCCGTTTGACACGGAGTGTCGGCTACCACGAGTTTGATACCCGTGATAACTTTAAGCAAACTGACAATGATGATGACAGCGACAGCGACCGCAGTTGGTACACTTCATCCACCCCATTTAGAGCCAACAGAAGACCTAATACATCCTTGAGATCCAGACCCGACAGAAGCGAGCATTCTATAGGACAGCAGTCTTCATATGGACCTAACGAGTTCCGCAGCCTGCACCCATCCATACCCAACAGGTCGCCCAGCCCTGTCAAGTTTCTTGCACGGTCGCCGTCTTTGAATAGAGAAAGACAAAACTCACACACCAGTTTGAACAGTGCGGCTTCTCGTGATAGATCACCTACCCATCACAGCTACAGAGAAAGATCCCACTCTCAAACCAGCTTGGGCAGGTCTCCCAGCCCTATACGGGTAATTGCATCGCCTTCAGTATCGAGAAGTAGATTTGAATTCAACCGTCCTCAGAACAACGGTTTGTTCCCGGCTACCAATTTATTTGGCACTACTCCCTCGAATATACCGTTGAGATCGCCTTCACCAACAAAGTACCCACAGTCACAGTCACCGTTCAAGTCTCCGTCACCGGTAAAGAACCACCCACCGTCGCCCAAACGGTGGAGATGAACCTATTGTATGAATATAGAGGACAAGTTGTTGTAAAGCTCTTGTCTTGATGAATATGGAACGGCTAAAATGTACTGAATTAATGTAATAGACCTAATTAAATATAAGATGATTGAGGAAAGTAGATGAGAGTAGAAAAATGAAGCTGGAACTGGTATAGTCTAATATAGTGGCTGTCAAAGTAGATTATGTTGACAATTAGTCACACTAGTCTAGGGAACTACAAAATAGATTAAATGACTCAATGAGAGTTGCCAGGTAACATACTAGTTGACCAGTGATTATAGATAGTACCTTCTTAGATCTCCTAGTTGTGACAGCTGAAAACAGCTAAATACTATTGCAGAGTCAATCGAGGACTAGAACATATATCATGTATGTAAGAAGTCACCATACGAACGCAATTATAACGGGTTCTCTCACTACTTATATTTATGCTATTCCAGTCTTCATGTTCTAATTCTGTTTATTATTAGCATACATAATTTACAATTCATGGAATCCAAACATAAAGTTGGATAAGGTTCCCAAAAAGCCAAGCGGTTTTTTATTTGCATTGCCATTGGTCTTGGTCTGATCTCCTTCTGCCTTCAAGAAAAATTGGGACCCGTCCTTGATATCGAGCCTATTGATGTATGGAGTAGATTTAGGATCAGATGCAGATCCCGAATCAGAGTTTGCACCTGCAGCACTGGGGTTACTTTCAACTTTACTGGTGCTCAACAAACTGATGTTATCGTTTCCTCCAATATCCTCGCCCTCGACCAACTTTCTCTTTTGTAGTTTTTCAATGGCATGTTTGCTGTATGGAATCACTCCCAACAACACTCCGTTAAACACAGACCCATTTTCTTGAAGTGAGTCAAGAGCCGATGCAGGGTTGTCATAGGTGATTTTGACCCAATTCTTGCCGCAGAAAATGGGCACCAAGCCGTGTTTGCTATTGGCATTTACTAAGGTGTAGTTATTGTGGGAATTCTCAAAATCCTCCAATACCGGCCCAAATTCTTTGAAATACTGCAACACTTGCGTAGATAACGCTTCTGGGTATCCAAAAACCAACACTGCAGATTCATTGCTGGTCAAAGGGTTGATTGATTTACGTTTTTCTTGAGGTGTGGACAATTGGACATTGTTGGCTAGATCTTCGCCGGCACCGGTTCTATTAAACACATTGGTGAAGTTCTTGGGATCTTTAGTAATGAAAGAGTCGATTTGCTGCGCTGGTTTGTTTAATGATACCAATACTTCGTCATTCAAATCATAGATAGATCGGGTTGGTGGTAAATCGTCCGGACCGAAATCTTCATTAGTCTCATTAATGGTATCATCGTATCTTATGGAATCATTGGTAGTGGTATCAAACAAATCTACGCTGCCATTACGATCCACTATACTGCCTGAACTGATCGCTTTTCTCTGTTGGTGTTGCTGTTGACCAAAAGACAATATGTTGAATTGATCTTTTGACGCTACTAATGATTGTGGAGTCTCCTTTGAAAATGACGAGCTTGAAGTTACTCTTCTTGCACCAGAGTTTGTAGTTGGTTTATTGGTGGCAGACGAATTAATGTGAAATCCAGCCTTCTTTTTGGGCGCAAGATGGTTTGGAATGGTTCTTTTCTTTTGGTTTTGAAACCATTCTGGCTGCGACCCATTACCCAAGACCTGGTCCGTAGGACGGCCATTTGATTGCCCAAACAATGCAGACATGGTGGTATAGAGTGTTAGGATGTGATCGTGGCCTTGAGATGTTTGGTGTTTTCATGAAGTGCAGGTCACGTGGGGTAGTGCGGTGTCCGATGGTGGAAAGACGGCTATGGCAGATGGAAGAATAGGAATACGAAAGATGTGAAGGGTGAAGAGAGGGGAAAACTACAGTTGTAGGCTTCGAGGAAGGATCAAAGCTTTAAGAATTAGGAAACCAACAAACAGCAAAAATTAAATGCAAGGAATAAAAATCTACTATACTTGTGCTTCAAGTAATTAAGCCGAGAAGAGAAGAGCCTTGCTATTCAAGTTCATGCCCACCATCGAATCTACGACTATTAACGATCCAAATGTACTAATTCGTCATTTATGTACTCACCCGGAAGCTAGGGTTCTATCGGTAGCATGAATCTGAGTACTGGAAGAGCCGCACGTAGAAAATTTGCACCCAAAGGTCTTACCAGTCTAAAGGTAGATTTAATGTCTTCCAAACATGTTTTCCAAATACGACAATTATTTTCCAAAAAATAAACTTCGTCAACTAGAATGCAAAATGATTTGACAGGTACCCAGAGCTCTAGCCATCTCCTGAGCATGTGTAGTGGATAGAGTTGATGGGAAAAACTTTTACCTCGAAAGATGAGAGCAAACAAAAGGGTAAATAGTCGGTAGATTAAGTAAGTATGGGTAGAATTCAATTTCTTAGGAGTTAGACAGATGCATCCAAGGGTCTGAATAATCAGTCCCATCTCCCACGAATCACCAGGCACTTTATAACTCCTTCATTACAGTTGCACGTGACTGAAAAATAGCCATAAGACCTCTGCTCAGATGAGCTCTTCGTAACTCCAGCTCTAAAGCACCTACTACACCAATATGATACTCTCGCCTGCAGAAAGGTCATACCTATACGAATCGTTGATTCAGAAACCATGCATCCGTCCGGACTCAAGATCTGATCACCAGATGCGGCCCTTGGAGGCCAAGACTTCTTTCCTTCCAGGATCAAATGGATCTGCCAATATAAGGCTATTGGACGGTAGTGAATGTATTGTTAGTGTCAAAGCCAAAGTGGTGAATGCAGCCAAAGAAAACTCATTGATAGAATGTGATGTTGATGTGGTTGGATTCCGTGATAACTCCAACTTCGTATCCAACCTTAAATTTAACTTAACCAATCTTTTACAACAAAACTTTCCTATGGAGCACTTGAAACTTACGTCCAAATATTCATTTAAACTTTTCATTGACTGTATAGTTATCAGTCATCTGTCTTATCCACTTACATTGATTTCCTTGACATCATATTTGGCCCTTAAAACCACCAGACTCCCCTTGTTAGTGAGTGAGGTCAACGATGAAGAAGTCGCAGAATTGCCTACCTTCTCCGACGATTGGGATAACGCCAGACTTATCGGTGAAATCGGTGGATCCAAAACAGAATTCCAACCTCCTATCTTTATAACTTTGGGTTACGTAGGGACCAATCTCATTTTTGATCCGTCAGTTGAAGAAGAACAGGTCTTGGAAAATGGACTTCTTGTCAGTTTTTACAAACACAAGGTAATTACACCTATCTCCAACATAAACCTTGCTACAAACTCCAACAATTCCAACTTCAAAGGATTGGATCAAAAAGCCGTTGTTAGTAGTATAGCCTTGTGCAACAAGTACTGTGGATCTATTCTCAAAGCTTTGGATATATTGATTGAGCTGGACGATGGAACTTTAGTATTTTAATTTAATATGTACCATAGAAACAGTAATGACGAATATAGTTATTATAGCAATAAATTTCATGAAGATAAAGATTGAATGAATGTTTCCAAGCATCAATATTTCAAATATAAGAACAAAACGTCAAATAGACCTCATTTACATTAATAAAATAATGATATTGCAATTTCTTTACTTCTTACCTGTTGGTTTGCTTAAAACCTGTGAATGTCTGAAAATTCAATCAAACTCTCTATTTAGATACTGATCTGATAATGCGACATGAGCGTCTTTAACTTCTCATTCTACCACAACGTTTCGAGGTGTGATGATTACTACTACGTAAAGTATTATTCTTCATTGTTTTATATGAGTAAGAATTGTACAATTCAATTCGAGATTTCTATTTATTATTCAACAATGTTGCGAAGAGTAAGCATGTACAATAATAGCAGTAGCAGTCTGGATATTCATTGACCGAATCACACCAACCTGTTTGATTTCAACGCACATGTCTAATTCTGCAAGTAAGTCACCTGGAACACCTTCCTTTTCTCTTCCCAACAAGATCAACGACTTTTTGGGGAATTTTAATTCAGGGTTCAACTGGACAGATTTGTCAGTTTGTTCCAAACCAATTAATGTATACCCTTCTCTCTTCTTTTCCTTCAAGTAGTCCTTGATCTGTTCGACCTTTACTTCGATCATTGGCATCCACTGGTCGGCTGTCACAGCCACGCTCTTGAACTGAGCGTGGTTTTTGACCTTTATATCGTTCAACGTCAATAAACCTGCCCCCAAGACGTCCGACAAACGACAGATTCCTCCTAAGTTAGGTGGTTTGTCTACAAGCGACGAAACTACGATCAAATCACTTCTGACAATGTCGTGGCCTCTGGCTGTGACATCAACGTCCATAATGGTGTTCCACGCTCCACTCTTGGTTTGTAATGGGGACTGAGTAACCAATTCTACCGCTCCGGTAACTTTGGCTGGAGCTTTACGTTCCTTGATCCACAAGTCTTTAAAGTCATGGCCAACAGGATGACTTAATCCTCGGATCTGGGATTCGTTCAAGTGCTCTATAAACGTTTCTCTGGGTATGAAATCGATGTCTTCACGATCTGAAAGTCTCAAGAAAACACCACCAGAGACACCTACCAAAGTCAAATCCTTCAGGATATTCCACAACAAGGCATCCCCACTACGGTATTGTCCATAAGATTCGGATTTAAGAGCAGTTTTGAACATGTTGCCCAACATGGCAGCAAGATGTGATTCAAGAACAAGATTCTTAAGCTTTATCTCTTCATATATAGATACCGATAACGACAAGGCGAAGTGACGAGTAATGGCTTTATTGGAGGTTGCACCAGGAACAATAACGGTCAAGAACCGTGAGATAAGATCAGTTTCCTTTTCGGTATCCGTTTGCTGTTGAATCATCAAGAACAATGCTCTTTCGTAGGACGCAACTACCGAAGGCTTCAAAGTATGCAAACGATTCAAAAGAGAGTCAAGCAAAAGCTCTGTGTACTTGGTGTTGGATACCAAATTTGTGGCAATGATCCATTCCACGTAGACACGAACCAATGGACTAGGGTCGGTCTCAAGAAGTCCAAGTAAGGTATCTAATTGGCTGTCGTTAAGATCAATTTTATCGACAATACTTACCATAAGCGACATGAGCTGAATTCTGGTCCATTCCTCCAAGCCATCAGTGGATTTGTATACTTCCAAGAGGTAAAATTCTCGTTCGTTGTCTAGAATAAAGTTCAACAATTGCTTAGCAAACACTCTTGACTTGATAGAATTAACCATTGAAACAAGATATACCTTGTAGCTTATTTCATCCGGGCCGTATATATCCTTGTAGAGGCTGGATTTGCCTGTGGAAATACACAGATCGAACAACTTGCCAATCACAGCCTCCAACTTGAAGTTGTTGCTTCTCAACTGGAACATAATGCTGGCACGAACAAGAAATTCAACTACCCACAGATTGGACTCGAAAGCTTCGATGTTAGCGGTTTGGAACAACGATAAATTACGAGTCAACGCTGGCAACAAGCTTCTTCTTCCCTGTGAATTCTGAATGATGGAAAGTGCTACAGAAGCAAGATTGACACTAAGAGCTTCAGAGGACACTGACAATACCTTGGAATGATACAAGGAGTTAATTATCAGCACATGGAGATCCTTTTGATGAAGCTGGAGTCTCGAGGAGTCTAAACTGTGCCACAATTCGGCTAAAAATTCTACTATCTCTTCAGTTTGACCAGTAGAAACTTCGTAGCTGGTTAAGTAATTATTGATGATTTTGACCATGGCATAGTTGCCCTCGTATCCAGAAGAGCTGGCGCTCATGAGCTTAAGTACTTGTCCAATATCGTAACTTTCAAATAACCCCTGGGTAGAAGCCGTTTCCAAAGCAACAAAGTACTGGCCGTAGATATCGTCTTTAAGCTTATAGAACTTCTTAATCGATTTAGATAATTCAGTAGCATTGGAAAGCAACGATGAGCGAACTGATATAATTGGTTCGAACGACTCAAACACCGATTGACGATGAAAACGAGAGAGATTATTAAAAAGGCGAAGTTTCTGAGCTGCAAGTGTCAAGACAAGGTAATCGCTGGAAGCGAGAGAAACGTCGATACTAGACCACAACTCTTTCAACTGTGGCATAGGAGAGACAAGCTGAGGAAAATTGGTAAAGTCAGCACGAGAAAGTGATTCGAAGGTGTCGTCGCTGGAGCTGCTGTTGAACAGCTGGGACAATAAATGCTGGTATTTGTCTATAATGGCAGGATGAGACAAGATATTTAATTTGAAACCAGACTCGAGAACTTTAGCCAAGAGCAGTGGCAGTTGTGCCAACAAGTACTCAACCATTCCAGGATAGTCATCAATTAGCGCAATCACAAGCACCTGAAACTCTTCTGGCAAAGATGGAAGTAAGACGAAGAGAGTTTCTGGCGAGGTAGTGGAGAAGTATTGCTGTATAATGCCCCAATTCCTGATCACTAGAGGGTAGCCGTTGAAGCGAACGAAACGATTCAAAGTTTCAAGAAACTTGCCGATATCTAACTTGAAGTGAGTCAAGAGCTTAAGATTGAGGGTTTGGCAGGAAGTCTCATATAATTCGCCTTCCGAAGTATTTTCAAAGAGCTTGAAAAGTAGGTGTTCGTGCTTTCCAAAAGACAAAACGGCACGGTTGTGAAGCCCAGCAACGACACCTTGAGTTACATAGATTCTAGCAGGATCGTATGAATCATTGAGGTTCACCAAAGCCTTCAAGATAGTGCCTACAACCAGAGAGAACTCCAACTCGGTATTCAAGTTTGACACCACACTAGCAATAAAGGCAGTAATTCTGGTGCCAAATTCACATTCGTTAATGCCATCGGCAGCTCTAACGACATAGTGGGAAGCAAGCATGGCGTACGGCAAGTATATTTCCTCCAAAAAAGGCAATCCATACTTAATAAGGTGCAAATGGGCCGGAGGTATGGAAAGTAAAAGGCCCAACGAGAACTTACGGACAGAGTCCATGCTAGCTTTGAAACCGGTGGACAACAAACAGAAGCCCCAGGACGGGTGGATGAGCGAGTCTGGCGAAATTAGCCCCACGATATCCTTGGATCCAGCATCAGCCTGGTGTAGCGACGTATCGATTCCCAAGATCTCAAACAACGTGATATAGCGAGCCCATTGATGAAGATGGTGGTCTTTTCTAGTGACATCCCACGAGATGTACGAGTTATCAAGCAGCACTTCTACCTTTTGAACGGAAAGCTGTAATATAGACAAGCAGAACTTACGGTGCTCGTGAGACGAAGATATAAGACCGTTCTGCAAAATTTGCCAGTACTGATCTTGTTTCAAGCACTTGTTAAAGTACAGAGTTTGCGAAAAGTTGGTATCGTTTAGGTATCTCAACCACAAGATGTACCCATGGCCTCGGTGGGACTTGACATTAGTTCCATACAAACTGAAGATAAGATCCCAGATAACGTTTTGCGAATTGACAGAAGTTTCCTGTACAATTGATGATATTCTCCAGCGTAAGATCTTCGATACGGATGAAGCGATTTTGTCTTCATTCACTCCAAGCAACATTAATAGACTAGCATTGAGGGTAGAACTTTCAAGCTCAGGCAAGTGCATCAAGAGGTACTCCAAAACTTGCAAAAGAGAAATGACGATATCTGAAGATTCAGAATAAACGTCTTCGGAAACATTTGAAACTGCAGGTACTTCTAGTTGAGTCGAGTAGCTGCTTAATATTTGTTTAAAATCAGGGATAAACCAGTTGGCATTGGACTGGATATAAGACTGCAAGGTCGAGTTTATTTGGGCCAAGATCTCGTGGCGGAGCAAAGGCACCAGACGAAGGTACTTTGCAGCCGACTCGTAATCAGACCACTCGTTGTCATATATATTTTTGCTAAAGTAGTTTAGGATATTAGTGTAGACATCGGTATGATGAGACAAGTCTATGGCATCCAAAAGGTCGTACAATGCATGTACATTTTCGGAATTTTGCAGTAATTTAGAAGAAAGGTCCACCGCTAGCTGTGCTTGAACGTCAGCTCCCAAATGCTTGGTGAGGTACGAGATAGATATCGACATGCCGTGGAGCATAATGAAGAGGCGATGGGCGAAATTTTTCTAGACTATGCGATCACGTGAATTTGCAGCCATAATAAAAGGTAACTGGAAAGTTTGAAGCGTTAAGAGTGCTAGGAAGATAAGTCAATATTCTTCCTTTTTGAGAGCGGATGCTCCTTTACTGCAGTTCAACGTCCAACAATCCACCTCTCTCCACTAAACCACCTTTATTACGTACAGTTGGTTTATTTATCGTCGTAATAGAAAAATCAAGGTTGTGACACGGTTTAAGTACTTAGTCCTTTGAGATACTCCAGTTCAGCTCTAGCCTGTTGGACTAATATTTGAACATTGAAGTTTAGTTTAAAAAATACCACTTTCAGTTATAAATTGTTGATTGTTGGACTTGCTTCTAAATGAGGGGTGCCTTGACGTTCGACATAGTCCGGCGCAATTATCTGGGGTACTTTACAGTAGAGCCCGACAAAGTACTACACATAACAGTACTATATATAACAGTACTACATATAATAAATACTTGTCTTAATCCATCGCAATTAATTGGCCAATGGTCCTTGTTTAATGTGCCCTGATTGCCAAATTTCTCGGATAGAAATTCCGCGCTTATCGCTCGCCTGAATTAGCCAAATCAGTTAAGCCCACTTTAGTGATTTCAGATATAAAGGCAGGCCAATCTCGGTCGCACAGGATATATACTACAATGCAAGTACCAGAGCAATTGTATAGCCTAATAAACAGGTGGTCCAAATATGAGACCTCACATTTTGCTGTGTGGGGCATTTCTATAGGACTAGCGGTGGCCATCTATAGCACGGTGAATCGAATCTTGAAACCGAAACCGACCACGACGACCAAAAGCGGATTCTACTCTCAGAAGAAAAAATTCCTGGCCCCCAAGATAAAGTCAGTAGAAGAAGATTTTGTGTGGAACAAAACGGACATTCTCAAGTCGTATCCTTTTAAAAATGCCGAGTACAAGCTTACTATGGGGATCAAAAGTGTAGATGTTCAGGACTGGCTTTTGATAGAACCGAACTACTTGAACCAAATCGATGAAAAAATAAAACTCATTTCCAACACTCATCCTTCCTACAAGGGAAAGAACATTCGCGGCAGCACCTTGCTAGTGACACCTGAAGCCATTCCTGCAGTCCGAGAGTTTTACTCTGTAGTCATAAACTACATGTGTGACAAGTACCCCATGTGCATTAAGAAACAAAATGATACAGTATATAACCTGATCACCAACAAGTCGATACCAGCATCTATGGAGGAAACGTCCGAAGTTTCAGTGGCTGAAAAATATATTGAATATCTTGCCGAGACTATCCAGGAGGACTTCCTATTCCTCTTCAAAGATCCTAGTCGCGAGCACGAAGAAGATGGAACAGAGTACTTCTTCAAAGCGGGGCTATTTGCATTTGCAGCTGGCTTTGATCCTAAAGATAGGTTCAATGCACCTCTCTCGTTTGTCCATCATCCAATCCCAGGATACAAGGAGAAACTCAAGCTTTCTATGAACCGGTTCTTCAATCGTATTTCCGCGGGCCAGTTCGTCACTCGCAGTAATTTTTCCGTCCAGACTCACGACAAGTATTTTGTAGATGATTCCAACAAGGGCCACAACTTGCCAAAAGGTTCGATACAAGAGCCTATCGATATCAATACTTTAGACTTTGAACACCAAGTCCACTATCGTAGTGAAAGACAGATTCTCACTCGGTTGCCAAAAACGGGAGCAGTAGTGTTTACCGTCCGCACTTATTTGCACCCAATGAGCCAAATCAAGCGGGAGGGACCAGAAGTGTGCCAGAGATTGGCTGGTGCCATTCGTGGTTTTCCACCTGACATAGCCTACTACAAAAGGGCAGGCGAATGGGGTCCTCCGTTAATACAGTACTTATTAGATGAAAAGTCTTGATGTCCCTTGTTAGTATTTAGATCCGCACACAATGGTACTATTTAAAGGGGGAATAATAATCATGAAATCGTGAGCTAAATTCTGTTATCTTAGGATATACAATAAATTCAAATTATATAGTTTCTTCAATTAATATGTGACATATCTGATATGAAATCACTATAAACGTGTTTCGCATATCTTGGCTATACAAATATACTCTTCTTATGTTATTCTTGTTGATTTAAGAACTATTGCCTATATGGTGAGAGCGTACTATAATTTCTGGACCTCTTCGCGGACTTCTTCCCAGATATCGACATTCTTCTTCGCCCAGCCGATTAAAAACCGATTGTAGCTTAACAAAATTTCATAGATCATCTTTAGTTGCTTAGAGTGGAACACCTTGAAGTTCTTGTCGATTTCATCGGCAATGTACGAGATGTCCTGTAGCATGATTTTCTGACACTTTTCCAACGTTTTGATCTTGGTCTGGAGGTACGATATCTTCTGCTTGCGTGTCTGTTCTGGGTTCTGATCTATAATATCTGAAACGTACTGGGTAATTTTCTTGATACTGGGGAATATCTTGAACTTGCTCTTGGTTCCTTTGATACCATTTGTTCCATTGGGTACTTTGGTTGTATCTACAGGGGCTGGGTTGATACCTTCGAGCCTAGCACTATCTTCTTCTAAGCGAAGCAATTCTTCAAGATCACTCTTTTTGATCTTCACTTCTGAGTCGAGTAGTTGTTTCTGACGAAGTTTCTTCTGCTGATACCTGGCTATAAACTGGAGAATGGTGCTGAACTGGACGGCTTCGCCCAATGGTTCTGAAAACTTAGTTTCCAAGTCCCCAATAAGCGAGTTGATCGTAATGTACGATCGATCAAATACCTGGCCGATCTTGTCGAATATAATATGAAGCTTGACTTCATCTTCCGGGCTGGATTTCTTAAGATCTCGTGTCGTGGTGTCGGCCAACACCAAAGAAAACGAATTGAAAATGGTACCAAGTTCGGTATAATCGTTGGAAAGGCCAATGTAGTTTTCCATGATCTTCTTGTTAATGTCGTCTAACGAGGAGGTATTTAAAATGTAGTCTGTTTCTTCGCTGGGCGGATGGTTTGCTGGCACAGATATGGCCTCGGCATTAGTTCCTGAACCACCTGTGGTTTCAGAGGACTCGTTACTACGGCCATTGTGCAAAAGTTTACTGGTAAACTTCTTTTTGTTTCCCTTCAAAAATCCCATGTGTCCACTAGACGGGTTGGGGAGTTTGGAGTAGATGGATTCAGTTCGCAAGCCATTCTCGGGGTTCAGTTGGTACACGGATTTGGGTAATTGGTTGGTGATCAAAGACACCTCGTCGGTCCAATTGGAGCTGGGATCCAAAAACTTGGAGAAAAACTCCAAGCTACGGATCTGGTTGATTTCCAAGCAATTATTAAGGAAGTTGGTGAGAAGTCGCTTGCGGTGTTCGATAAGCCGGCTTTTGGCAAGATGAGTGGAATTGATATACGAATAAGTGGCTGTCCCTTGCATATTGAGGGCACCATTAAGCACGTTAGGTCCTGAACTGGCTCCTGAACCAGTTCCCGAGTTCGTTGCGGTGTTTGCCCCATTACCACCACTGCCTACACCAAGAGTCTGGCCACCAAATCCATTCAATACGTTCAAATTCATGTAATTTTTGGGAGGGATCGGTGGAATGATAACCAATGGGAATATCTTGGTCAAGACCTCACGTAAACTCTCAAAATCACTGTACCTTCTTCGGGTCTGGATCTCTTCATTGACGTCGCTAATATTGATGAGCTTGATGGTGTACACAATGTACTTTTTCGATGAATTGTTCATGCCTTCATTGGAGTTACCTGCCTCTGTGATCTGAATCTTGACTTTGCCGGGACTTTTGAGAAGTTTACTGACTCGACTTTCGAAGTTGATCTGTACTGTGTGGGAAAGATCTCCGCCTAAGTCGTTGATGATATTACTGCCATTTTTGGCTAAATTATTGCTGAAACCATTAGCTCCGTTGCTGCTGCGTGTGTCGGACGATTTGGAGGTGGCATTGTACAATAAAATGGATCCATCGTCGTCGTCCTCTTCGTCATTGCCCTTCGTGTCTTCCAGCGTCCCCTGATCGCTGGGATGGTGTTGACTCATCAAGCTGGCGATTCCTTGGTGAGGGAAAGGATTGTTGTCTTCATCATCAAAATTGGGCTCGCTACCATCGAATTCCGCCATGTTGCTGCTCTGTTGGTTTAAGTCGCCTTCTCTTGTAAGGAGTTTAAATGCGGAGCTGCAGTCACGTGCTCTCAGATCGTCTTGGTAGCAGTGGTGATGCTGGGTGCCTGGGAGGTCCCCTTTACGTAAGCGATGTCTTGGGCAGACACGTGACGGGCACCCGACTTTTCAAAACATCCGCCGACTGCAGCCAACATAACAGGCCAATGAGTGTGGTAGGCAGCAATGCTTCAATCGAAGTGCAGTTTGCACAGGTGCTTCAGGATTTCCATGCGCAGAGCCAGTACCAGAGTCCGTTTGAGATTATTTCACAGTTCAAGTCCATCGCAGCCCTGAAAGCCATTGAGGTGGGCGAGAAGTTGGGCCAGACTGATGTTCCAGAATCCAAAGTATTGGAGGAATTTGAGAATTGGGACCTCGAAACCAAGTTGTGGAACTTGGTGGAAATATTGGCCAGTTTCCGCACGTCGATAGACCCTGTACTTCTTCAGGAATACCCGTTTTCGTCGCTTACTACCAAGCAAGAGAACTGGTTGAGAAGCAATCCCAAGATCCGTGAACTCACCCTTATTATCAGTTGGTTGCAAGCAAACTCCCATTCTGATGATTTTGACATTTCCAGTGACGATTTCCATGGAAAATGGTCCAATACCAAGCTGGCCATTTACAATAAGGATCTTGGAGTATTGGCCAGTTCCGGCTCCACTCATCCTGATTTGGTACAGTATTTGGATTCGGACGCTCCTTTACGTTCAGACAAGAAAATCCACCCTGCTGACGACAACGTAGACTCCAAAAACTTCAATATTATCTACCAGCTTTTGCTTGCCAATCGTATCCAGGAAGCCATAGAGTTTGCCAACTCTACGGGAAATTTCACATTGGGCCTTATCTTAACCGGATCCACACAAGACTACTACGATCCTGTGATCGATAAGGACCATATGGACGTAGATTCAGAAGAACCTTCAGCCTCGGGCTTGAAACACAAGTCCATGTGGAAGAAAACCGTGTACAAATTATCACAGTCTACAAGTTTGAACCGTTACGAAAGGCTCATTTACGCGTTTTTGAGCGGGGGAGACATCTCGCTTAACTTGGAAGAAAGCAGAAGCAGCTGGGAAGACAGCTTGTTGCTCTATTTGTCTCAGTTGTATGAGTACCATTTTGAACAATTTGTCACCTCCAAACTAAGCGAAACGTTGCCTATTTCGATACCAAAGCCGCAAGTGTCATCTATCAGCGAAATACTCAACATATTGCTGAAGTCGGGCCCCAAAATCGCTTCCAGCAGTAGTCATCCGCTCAGGATCATCCAGGGTGGTGTCATGATTAACCAGGTTTCGTCCTTGCTTCACAACATAATCCAGTCTTTGGATGAAGAAGTGGAGATAAAACCATACTTGGTCAGGGTGGTTACCCATCTTTCCATTTTCCAGCTTCTAATCGGTTCAGACAGTAACACCGAGCCCATTGAGTCCTCTGATTTAACCACCATAATCACCCTTTACATTTCCAAGCTTTCAGATTACAAACTCACCGAGCTTATACCAGTATACCTTACTATCATCCCGGACGAAAAGGATGCCAGAGAAACATATTCGTTATTCTTGTCTTCAATCACCGACGCGAAAGAGCGTCAGAAACAGCTTGAAATCTCCAAGAAGCTCACCAATCCCTTAATGGTCGACGAGCACGATCTCATTGTGGTAGATGACACCAAAGAAAACAAAATGATCAATGTGCTCCGTAGAACAGTCGAGAGAACAATGAAAAAGTCCGAGGACCACTACAAGTCACAGTCGAAAATCACCATTCAGGACGACATTGACCAGATCGATTTGGTAGACTCCGAGTTGTACCACTCTGTGGAATGGTTCTATGACAATGAGATGTATGAAGACTCCATTTCTGCCACATTGACCATCATTAGAAGGTTTTTGCTTAGTGGAAGACTTGCAACATTGCAGAAGTTTGCTCTCGGTAAGAGCTTCAAGCAATTGATTCGTAACTACGATGTTGAACTACACACCAAGTCTCTCACAAATGATAGTTATCAAGGCAATATCACCGACCTGAACAAACAAGAGTTGTTAGAATATGATGAGTTGGTCGGCGGCTTGAACTTGATACATGACTGGAAAAAGTTTTTGGGTTCTCAATCCGACTTGATCCACAAGACCTCTAGTGTCTGGGATTCTAAAGAGGTGGAAAATACCATTGAAAACATTATTGATACCTTGAATGGATTAATATCCAACTGGTTCAATAAGCCAATCCATAGTCACGAAGTGTCTGTGCAAGATAAACAGGTGTTTAAGGAATTAAGAACCATTTATATTCCGTACTTGATAATAGAGCTCTTACAGATCTTCAAGATTGCAAGATTCAAGGACTGGGCCTTTCTCAAGGGAGCTTACAAAATCATCAATGACATTGCCAATGAAAGCGAAAACGATTACTTGAGATGCTTTAAGGACTGTGGTCGGTTGGATGAGTTTTTGGTCATATCGGGAGAGATCTTTGTGATTGCTAGTGAGAAACAGGATCGTTTTAATTAGACTGTATAATAATATATCACAATAATACTGTTGGGCTTTATAATAATCACATTCTGGCATCTTATGACAACGTTAGATATTTATTTGAAGCCTACAAATCTATATAGGCCAGCTAGTGGTCCCATTAGTTCAAGGAAGACGCTTTTTCGTACAATAAATCCACCACGTTGGACAAGTTTTTGACCAAGTCCAAAGAGGCCTCGTAAGCAGCATCTTTTCTTGGTTCGTCATATATGATTAACCAGCCATTACCCTGATCCAAAACACCGTAGAACACCTTGTCCAATATCATTTGGGACAATTTTCCTTCAACCTGTTGCAAATTTAATCCAATGGTCTTGGAGATGTGTGATAGTTCAACTGAACTATAGGATTCAATAATCTTAAGCAAATTTTGTTCTAGTAAGTTGTCGTACAAAGCATTGAAATGGTTTTTGATAATTGGATCTGACTTCAACTCGGTCGAGTAAGTGACCAAGGAAGTCTCAAACTCTTTAAGGGATCTGTTGGAGTACGCCAAAGAAATGGACTTCATGGCATCGATTTCCTTGGAGTGATATTTGGCAACATTCTTGTGGCTCAACAAGTTGTTCACATCGTCGATCAAGTTCAACATGATCTTGGTCAACAACATATATTTCAAAATGACAATGGCTTTGGCATCGTCCTGAGAGTTGAAGCCTTCGAAAGATTCATAAAAGTAAGAAAAGGCGGTTTTGTAGTCCTTTTCTTCGGCATTTAATATACCACTTTGGCAGTCCAATTCGGCCTGAAGCAAGGTGGGACAGTAGATGGAGTTGGCTGAGGTTCTGGCACTGGTCAAGGAAGCTCTTGACTTAGGAATGTTTCTCAATGCATGGTAGATTTTAGATTCTAACAATTGCACTTCTACCAAAGAAGATTTATCATCGAGTTTCTTGTATTCGGTCAACAATTCGGTTATGATTTTAAGCGAATCTTGATGTAAGCCTTTCTTGAACAACAAGTCCGACAATTTGAGCTGGAGAGATTGTCTTAAAAACGACAACTTGCTTTCGATGGCCCATGTAATACTTTCTTTGGTTGATTGGATTTGCAAGTCTAAAACGTCAGCAATGGAGTCAAAGTCTTCGATCAATGTCTTGACGATTTTGGCGGTTTTTGATTTGGCAAAGTTTCCCAAAATGGCTTGCGACGAAGTGATCAATCCTGCAAGCTTGGTGGCTTCTTTTTGGTTCTCGTAGATTTTACCAAGTTCCAAAATGGCCGTTTCTTGTTCCTGGAGGGTCTTGGAGGTTTTGGGGCTTTGGGAGCCATTGATGATTTGCTGGTATTTGGCTTCGGACACGTCAAACTTCTTGGCTACAGCCGCATTTCTGGCTTCTTCTAACAATGCTGAAGGCTGTGACATGTTGTGTTGTAAGGAGTTGAGTTGATGGTGGATGCCCTCAAGCTGCTTTTGCCATCAGTTTTGAAGTGGACGCGCAGTCACGTGGTCGGTCTCGAAGCACCAGTCGATTTGGAGAGGATGGGGAGATGAGACTGAGGGTAGGACACGAAATGTTTAGGATCGGGCTAAACAAGGGAATTTCACGGGCAGTTGCCGTGTCTATGGCACCTGTTTCTCGAGTTCTGGGAGTTCAAAGGTCGGCGTTGGTGAGGTTTTCACGGAGCTACGCCGACTCACCGTTTCCTATCAATCACAAGGACGTTCAGAAACAGCGAGAGATTGAAAAATTGCCCAAATGGAAACAATGGGCTATTTATTTTCAAAGTGACAAGTTCAAACGATCCATGACGGTGTACTACATCTGTGGGTTCGGTGCTACTTGCGTGGCGTTTTTCTACTACATGAGAGATCGGTTCCATGAAGACAAGCAGATTCAACATGTGAGGAAGAAGTACAAGGAAGACGCCAAAAGTTTGAGTGAATACGAGTTTTTAATGCTTAGAAAGTTGAGTCAGGAGACCTTGAGACCATTGGAAGAGAAAAAGTACCGGATTTACCAGATGATGAGGAAAGAGTTTCGTCGTAAGAACTTGTTGGATCTGAGTGTAATGTTCAATCCAAGTCCGGAAGAGTTGGAAGAATGGTACAGCAAGCAACCCAAGAGAACAGTAAAGAAAGCTCCTGTGTTAGACAAGCCTATTGGAGAAAAAACGGCCGAGGAAATCAAACAGGAAGAAGAGGAAAAGGCTAAAAATGTCGCTCTTGCAGAGTTTGAAAAGGTGAGCAACGCCCAAAACCCCAGAATTGTTCCTGCTGAAGATACTACCGAGTTCTACGAGCAGAAAGCGGCTGCTTATGACGACGAAATCAAGTGGGAAGAGCGTGGTATGTTCTTGGGAAAGCGTAGAAAGTGGCTTATGAAGCAATTGAAGGGTGATGTTCTTGAAGTTGCATGCGGAACAGGAAGAAACATTCCTTACTTTTATCCTGAATTGGTCAACTCGATTACTTTCCTTGACTCGTCCCGTAACATGGTGGACATTACCCAGAAAAAGTTCAGAGACTCGTACAAAGACTTCAAAAACGTTGGATTTACTGTTGGCAAGGCTGAGGACTTGGCCAATTTGGCTACAGACCAGACTTTCAAGTACGATACAATTGTCGAAGCGTTTGGATTGTGTGCGCATGAAGACCCTGTGAAAGCATTGAAGAACATGACGTCTCTCCTTAAACCGGGTGGAAGAATTGTGTTGTTGGAGCATGGCCGTAGTTCATGGGACTTCGTCAATAACCACTTGGACTTTAGAAGTGAAAGAAGAATGAAAACGTGGGCATGTCGTTGGAATCTCGATATAGGCGAATTGATTGACGAGGCCGGTCTTGACATCACTTATGAGAAAAGAGTTCACTTGGGTACCACATGGATGTTGGTATGCAAAAGACCAGAAGATAGTATTCGGACTGACGAAAAATCATTCTTGAACAAATTGTTTGGAAGAGAACCCAAGCCAATTAGAAGAGAATAATGTATATATGTATATAGTAAATAATACCTATTAGTATAATTAATACTAGACAAAATTGTAATAGATGATACCGCACTCTTCAGATTAGCAGTTAATGGTAGAGTTCAACATATATACCAATACAGAATATGATCTGTGATGCATTTTTATACTTCAAATTTTGACTTGGAATGATTTTAGATCTACAATAACGCTAGGAGAGTATAAATTTTGATTGAATCTTAATTAAGCAAATATAATGATGGTGGGAATTATTGTATTAATTTCTGGGCCTATGGTGGCACGAGAGTAATATAAATACAGTTAAAAGAAGTAATAGTCCATTATATACAAAAGTTTAAATAATTAATTTACCAAATTGTATAATGGTAGACAAATTGGACTGGCAAGCTACATTGTTGGCTATAAATTTGATTTAAAAGATACTACCTAGATAAAATCATATAAAAGCTGCTAAGGTTCCTTAAAGATAGACACCCTCTTTTGTGGTGGCTGTGGTTTCGGGTTCTTTAGTTTCGTCGTAGTCCAATTGCTCAAGTAGCTTTTTCTCACGGTCCACATCTACAACTAGGCCACGGGAGTGGAGCTCGTCCACCAAGGCCAAAACTCGTTTTTTCTGGTCAATAATCACCTTGTTGTTTTCCTCAATCGACTCTGTGAACAAGAGCCAGTCTTGTTTCAAGTGGTCGTGGGACTCTTCGGGGGCGAGCTGGTGCAAGCTGGAATTGACCTTGGCTATCTCATCGCGAAGGACTGAGTTCGTTTCGTATAATTTAGTGAGGGAATTGAAGAGTTGATCCTTTACACTGTGGATGTTTTCCTCTGAAATGTCTTTTATAGCTGTTTTGAACTGCTCAAGTTCTATTGGATGTGACATGGTATAATAAGAATAGCCGTAAGTTGTGCGGAGAGATATTTAGCGAGGATTTTAGCGGCGTGTTTAGCGAGGATTTTAGCGGCGTGTTTAGCGAGGATTTTGGGGCTGAAAAATCATCACCAAATTTAGGTGCCATCGAGATCACCAAGCTATTCAACGCCAATAACCAAAGAATAGCATGTCAAGAATACGAATAGCGCTCCGTGGGATATCCAGAAACATCTACTTGCAGCGGTATGTGCTGAGGAGCCCGATTTGGACACGGCTTCATTCTACAGCAGTCCAAACAGCATTGGACAGCATGAGCAGCGTGGCCACGATCCATCCATTGCTTCAAGAACGAGCAGAGGTGATGAAAAACGAGTACGCTGCTCTTGAATCTAAAGTCTCTGCAGGTAACTTTGAGCCAGAAGTTAGTATACGTTTCTCGAATCTTTCAGTAATACTCGATAATTATGGTCGATATCAAGCAGACTTGGCGAGTGTCGCGGAACTTCGTCAGCTTTTAGAAGAGGAAGACGACCTCGAATTGTTAGATGAAGCGATTACCGAAGTAGAAGCTACCCTCGTACAGTTACAAAATTCAGTCCAGATATTACAGAGAAGGTTACTCCCCGCCGTAAAGTACTCTGATAAACCATGTATTCTTGAGCTTAGACCAGGCGTTGGCGGATCGGAGGCCGCACTTTTTACTGAAGATTTGATGCAAATGTACATCAACTTTGCTAACCACAAAAGATGGAAGTACAGTATAGTTTCGCGACAAGAGGGGAACAACGGGTTTGTCAATGAAGTGATTCTTAGTATAGACACCGCTGAAGCTTACCAGGCATTGAGACACGAGAGTGGTGTCCATAGAGTTCAGCGGATCCCCCAGACCGAAAGCAAGGGCCGCATCCACACGTCCACGGCAGCGGTGGTGGTTCTCCCTAAGATATCCGACGGGACCGAGAGCTCGTTGCGCGAGGACGAGAGGCTGTTCGCACCCGGAGAAGTGCGTATCGATACCATGAGAGCAGGAGGAAAGGGAGGTCAGCATGTCAACACCACTGACTCTGCAGTGAGGTTGGTACATCTTCCTACAGGTATCACGGTAATGCAGCAAGATGAACGGTCACAACCTCGAAACAAGGCCAAAGCGTTTTCCATCTTGCGGGCACGGTTGGCGGCCCTCGAGAGAGAGAAAGAGCTCGTGGAACAGAAAAAAATGCGTACCGATCAAGTTACCACCACAGACAGATCCGACAAAATTAGGACCTACAATTACCCACAAAACCGGGTGACCGACCACCGATGTGGCTTTTCGCTTCACGACTTGACTGGATGTATGGGGGGAACCAGGTTGGAAGATATCGTGGAAAAGGTGGAAGCGTATGAGTTTGAATCCCGACTCGAAGAGTTGATCCAGCTCGAGCGCCAGAAGCAGGGTCTTTAGTCTTACAGTTGTAGTTCTGGAAACGCGGATCCAGATCGAGATCGTTGAAGTCCTCAATAGGACGCGAGCCCCACACCAAAAGTCTCCGAGAACAATGCCTTTATGCCGGGCATGTGCGAAGAATCACTACCACGAGCCCCGGACCAGTGTATATAGAACATAAGAGCAAAAGCAATAAAAGATTAGACAACCAGATGGTACCAACAACATAAGAATCTCGGACAAACACGCGATCAACACGGGTCTGCTGCCTGCGGGGCATCCCACTCTTGGTGCCTCGACTTGATATATCTGCCAAGTTCTCGGTGGTTCCGGCTGCGTCTCGCGGGACCTCTCGCGGGACCCACAATGCGAGGTACATTGCTGCCTACTGCCCAGGCAACAACGCGCTTTGTCTCTACACATTCTATTCTTCCACCACCTCTACCTACCACTTCTCTGCACTACCGGCTACAAGCTGCTTACACGACAGTCTCGTAGACTGCTTATTCTGTATCAGGTTTTCTTTGATCTATCTACTGCTGACTTGCTGACTTTGGACTAGCATTCCTTGCCCTCACATTCGCCGTGCCGCTTTCCCCAGTCTTTTCTTGACCTACATTTTGTCCTCTTTCTCACTGAAATTTTAGTCAAAAAAAAACTCGAAACTTCCAATCCTTCATTCCACTTTATTGCATCTGTTCGACCTTGGAAACTAAGGTGGAGTCTATTACTTTCGTTCCTTGGTGTGTTGTTGATCTACTACCAATAAACGATCATGGTTTTAATACAAAAATCATGGTGCATTCTAGCATTGATCGCTTTGGCCAACGGGCTAGGGTTGGCAGTACCACCCGTTAAAACCGGAGATACAAAGAAATACTCGTCCAAAAGCTATCTCCTCAACTGTATTAGCTATTCCACCGTTGCTGACGATGTTGTTATGGTCAAAATCCAGTCTGGTGATCGCATTCGATCCCACTCTCTTAACTTGCATGTGTTCGATGACGATGACAACACCATTCGATTTCAAAAAGATGTCAGCGGAGACGTGACATTCATGTTCAACAACCTCAACAATCCTGCTCCAATATCTGATCATCCCACTGATAGAAAACGATCTGGTCTTCTTCACATGCCCCACTTGGGATTGCATAGGGCAAGTGACCAAGACAAAGCGAAGGCCCAGGAATTACTCAACTCGCACAACGGCAAGTCATTGGTATACTTGTGTTTCGACAACTTATTCCTGGACAAATCTTGGTCATTTACTCCCAGTTCTCGAGATGTAGAGCTACTGGTCACCATAAAAACAATGACGGCATTGAAAGAAACAAACTACAATAACTATGCACATTACTTCAGCAGGTTGAATTATGAGGAAGCTAAACTAAAAGAAAGCAAAGAAGCTCCTGATTCCAACAACGTTGACCAGGAGCAACCCACCACTAGCTCGGACTATCCCAGCGAGGAGCATAAAGACTTTACCGAGGACGACTTTGAAAACAGCATCAAGTTCGTTAAAGCAGAGCTCAATAATGTGGTGGATACGCTACACAATTCGGAGTTGATCTTGAATACCTTACTTGAACAGGAATCCAAGTTAAGAGACACCAACGAAGAAATCTTCTCAGGATATACTCGCATCTCGATTGTGTTTCTTGTATGTATATTAGTTTTTGGGTTGATTCAGATGGCTGTAATCATAATTTACTTAAAGAAAAAACGAATCTTATAGTTCAAATTCGAGCCATGTCATTCTAGTTCTATTTATGCCTTAATTTAATACATTATTTCGCCTTCTATCCTCTCATTTTCTCGTTATTCACCACGTCCTGACATATGCTTTCCATGCTCTCCTTGTCGATCATGCTTCCCACGTTGGAAAACACCAACGAAGCTTCATATCCCATGACGATTCTCTGCTCGGTGATGCCCAAATCTCCATGAGCCAATGCCTTGATCACATTGTTGTACCTGGTGATGTTAGACCTGACAGAGTTTGCGATGTTCCGGTCGTTTTTATCAGAGTAGATCTCCCATGAGCTCTCTTCTTCGAGCCTTGTGATGGCCACCGACCCGGCTCCTGGCATGTACGAAGGATCTCCCGACGCCTGTATCTTACTGGCATTGGTGCTGACACTGGTATTGTTCTGTGATTTTCTGAGGGGCGTTTTATAGAGCCAGATGTAACCATTGATTCCCAATATCACACTGACATTGCCGGGAAGATCATATGAATGGTTCTTGGACTTGACGATTAAATTCGAAGGGACCCGGAGGAATATCCCATTTCTTAACTTACCATACTTTAGAGATCGGGTATGCAACGACGCTATTCCGCTGTTGAATACTGTCTGCACTTCGGCATTAAGCAAATCTCCTTCTTTGAGGAAGTTTCTCATTTGTAATTCATCACTTTCGGACTTTCTTCTCAAAACTCCTCCCGGCAAATTAACCGATCCCAACATCAAAAGTGCATCCTGCTTACAACCAATGTCAACTTTCCATCTTTTATTGCCCACTTCAGTGATTCTGCCAATGATATGATCTCCTGTTTCAGCCTGGTACCGACCCTTGAGAGGGATCACACTGAGCAATCTGTTCACTCTGGATATGTTTCCTGCTACTGAGGAGTATGTCTTGTCGTTTAAAAAGTACGTTCCGTGTCCTTTCATCCATACTGGGTCATCGGTGACCATTTCACCAGGTGTCACTATCGACAGCTTGAACCCGCTTTGAACTCCGGTTTCTTCGTTGTCGGACATATCTGTATCAGAATCGATGTCATTTGTAAGACTGGACGGTTTAGTTATACTAATAACTTCTGAAATGTTCATTGTGTAGAGTCTTTTACTTGCCAACAGATGTTCTTTATCTTCGCTTCCAGATTCATTTTTCAGTTGGGGCAACAAAAAAATTTGGCGATGAGACACGAAGTGAAGATAAAAAGAGTACGCAGGCAAACATACACCTCAGACACATTTCGGGCGATTAAATCACTCGAATGAACTTGAGTCGACACTTGAATTGGACCAAACATATTAATACTTCACTCAAGATGACTACTACCAAGTTTTCTCCGCCAGTTAACCGGTCCATGAAGGTTCTTGACCGAGGGTTTTTCAGAAAAGACGTCAATTTGTTGGTGGCCAGTTTCCCCGATCCTAAACACCTTGGCCAGTTTGTTAAGTTGTGCAAGGAGGACATTTTGTATAAGCCTTCTATCAAGCACATTGTAGACATCAGTGCATCTACCGCAGACACATCGGGTTCCACGTCCAGTTCTGCTGGTACGACCGCCCAAGAAGCTAATGAGGATGCGCGCGCCGTTACCGCCAAAGCTACCACAAGTGGGCCCCGTACTAGAGGAGTTTTGATGAGAGAGGATATCGATGATATCAAAACTTACACAGACAAGGTATCTTCTATCACATTAGCCAAGATAGACGAGTTCGGAATCAAATTGTTACCTTATACCATGAAACTCACCTACGACTTTTGGAAGTCTGACGATATTCTCGGTGCAATTTTACCAGAACATTTGCTTCAGGAGATTCCTGGAGGCTTCGCGCAGGCCGGGCACATTGCTCATTTAAACTTGAAAGATGAGTTCAAATCTTACGATGAGTTAATAGGACAGGTGATACTAGACAAGAATCCCAAAGTAGAAACAGTGGTGGACAAAATTGACTCCATTGGCAACAAGTTCCGTACGTTTAAAATGAAAGTATTGGCAGGTAAAGATGATTTTTTGGTGGAACAGAGTGAAAGTGGGTGCAAATTCAAATTTGACTTCAGCAAAGTGTACTGGAACTCAAGATTGAGCACCGAGCACGATCGTCTTATTGAATATTTCAAACCCCAAGAAGTAGTTGGTGATGTTTTTGCGGGAGTCGGTCCCTTTGCGGTGCCGGCTGGCAAGAAAAATGTACTTGTTTTGGCCAACGATTTGAATCCAGAATCCTTCAAATACTTACAAGAGAACATCGATTTGAACCACGTTAGCGACTTTGTTAAACCATTCAATTTAGATGGTCGTGATTTCATTAAGGAATCTCCGAAATTGTTGCTTGAATGGTCACAGCGTGCAAAAGTCATTGAAAAGAAGAAGGTGGTCAAGAAACGTAAAGTAAATCCTGAAACTAAGGAAGTGCTGGTCTCGCGAGATCAACAAGTTACTTCGATTCCAATTCCATCATTCTTCTCGAACTATGTAATGAATTTGCCTGATTTGGCCCTTACATTTTTAAACGAGTTTGTTGGCCTTTACTCCCGCGATCCAGAAGTAGAGAAATTGGCCTCATCCAACCCTGAATTCCGTCTTCCTACCATCCATGTGCATTGTTTCGAGAAATATTCTCCTCTGGAGCTTCCTGAGCCTGAACTTGAGGTTCTCCATCAGAGAGTACTTGAAAGGATAAACGAAACCATTGGTTACAAATTGACCTTGGAACAGTGCCAGTTCCATTTGGTGCGCCGCGTAGCCCCCACCAAACCAATGTTTTGCGTTTCATTTGTATTACCGAGAGAAGTAGCATTCAGAAAGGTTGATTGATTTGGGTGCAAAATACATTAGTGGCTTTGTGTAATAAAAAAAATTCCGCGCAATGTAGAAATGATCCAGTATAAATGCCCCGATTACTGCTGATTTGAAGATGGGCAAGGCAAGATGTCGAATCCACTTAAGATTGTAGATATAAGTGAAGAGACCCAGGCAACAGCAGAAGAACTTCTAGGAGCTGCTACGTCACAGGGATTTCTATTTGTCGACGGACATGAGTTCACCCAATACGAGGTCGATGAGATGTTCGAGTTATCTCGACAATTCTTCGAATTGCCAGTTACATACAAGGAGCAATATGCCCGAGTTGGATCTAACCATGGCTACGTGAGTTATGGTGGAGAGAATTTGGACCCCAAATCAGAGCAGAAGGGAGGAGATCCTAAAGAGGGACTCAATTTTTCCGGGCTCAACTTTCTAACTGGTTTAAGTGAAGAACAGATTCCGCCATGGTTTCACGAACAACCAGATAGAATTGAATTAGTCACTTCCACCATAAAAAAAATGTATCAACTCTCCATCAAAATCATGAGACTATTGGCAATTGGGTTGCAAATTGAAGACACGGACCACACCAAAGGTTCCGAATGGTTCACTTCCAAGTACGATGCGGCCAAACCGTCGGGATCGACGTTCCGATTCCTTCATTATCCCGGCCAAAAAAGCTTGAATCCAGAAGCGGTTATACGCGCGGGAGCGCATACTGATTATGGATCGGTTACACTTTTGTTCCAAAGGAAGAACCAAGAAGGGTTAGAAATATACTCGCCCGTGAGCAAATCGTGGGAAGCTGTGCCATATGTGGCTAGCCAGAACTTCCCAGGTAAGGCTCCGCCTATTGTAGTTAATATAGGAGATCAATTGAGTTACTGGTCAGCGGGACTTTTGAAATCAACCATTCATCGTGTCAAGTTCCCTCCTCATGTGCAAGAAACAGGACAAGATCGTCACTCGATTGTCTTTTTCAGCCATCCTAACGATGATACCTTGCTTACGCCGTTCCCTAGTCGATTAACCCGGTCAATTGTAGGGCGAGGTGCGAACAAAGATAAGGACGCAATTACTGCGAAACAACATTTGGACAAGCGGTTGGCTGCAACCTACAAATAGACCTTTTACTTTCAGAATGCGAAGTTAAATACCGAAATACTACAAATAGACTTACTATTGTAATGACAATTCTCTCGACCAGCACTGTGGTCTGCACTGGGGGTTATTGCCTTAACTACTCCAATAATACGGTTGCGCAATATCTACAGATCCGCTATCGGCACAGAGCGAGTTCCGACAACCTTCCCCGGAATTGGGATTCCGCCCTATTTCACTGCTGGTGAGGTGAAGATATCTCGACAGGTCAATGGAGTCGAGCGAACCACCGGATTGCTTGAGTAGAGATGCAAATCTTTCAATTGACACAACTGATTCTGCTGATTCTTTAGTTAGTGCCAAAATGCCCCAAAATTACAAATATACTTCTCATCCTGACCAGGTTGTAGTGATCATCAACAACAACGAGCTCCAAAACTATAAGCTAGGAGTGTTTTTTATAGTAATAGCACTCACTACTTGGATTGTTGGACTTGAATTGGTCAATGCTGTTCTCAAGGGTGATGACTATAACAAACCATGGATGTTTGCTGTGATAACTGGCTCGTGTTTTCTGCTCTACCTAATTCCAGATATCTACCGTAAGATTTTAGGAATAGAAGTCCCAGATCCGCTATTTTCTGGTCCAGATCACATAGTAGAACCAGTTCAGCTTACTCGTTCTGAGATAGCGTCGCTTGCGGTCCAGATCGCTATTGCCTACTTTTTTTACAACTTGTTCGTCATGGAAAGTTTGCAATTTACGTCTGCCTCTAACCAGACAGTTTTGAGCAGCACAACTTCCATATTCACGCTTGTAATTGGCGTGTTAATCAAAATAGACCACTTTTCATGGAAAAAGGTCTTTTGTGTTAGTATTAGCACTATGGGAGTGTTTCTAGTAAATTTGAGTGAATCAGGAAACCAAGGTGGAGGTGATAGTAAATTCCGACCTACTAATCCCATGTTGGGTAATCTTCTTGCCATTTGTGGTGCATTCATGTTCTCTATCTACCTTCTTGTTATGAAAGTAAGATGTGGAACAGGTAATAAAACCACCAATGAGCGGAGATTGTTCGGTTTGGTGGGGATTATTACTTTCTTAATGGGTGTTCCAACGTTGTTCTTGGTGCATTATTTTGAAATTGAGCAGTTTGAATTTCCTCCGCCTTCTAATGCCATTCTAGTAATGGTGTTGGTCAATGGAATCTTCTCGGTAATCTCTGACTTTTCCATCATCCTCTCGATGCTTTTGACAAGTCCTTTGGTTACTTCTTTATCATTAACTGCGGCTATTCCTATTACAATATTTATTGACTTTGTCATCCTATACTTTGAAGATACAGAAAACTTGAGTGGAACCAAGGACATCTTTTATGTTCTTGGAATCTCGAGCATATTGGCTTCTATTGTACTTATCAATGTGAATATATCCTCTGAAAACGAGCACATTGGCCAGGTTATTGAAAACAATTTAGAAGAAGCTATCAGGGATGACGAGGTGTTGTCTCCGGTCTTGTCGCCGTACTTAGGTCCCGACACTGGCCCCAATTCTCGAGTTTTTCAGGTCGGAACCAGTGGTTCGGAGATCATGGCCAAAATCTCGCCGCGACTCATGGCAAGACTAAATAGCCCGCTGCCCCCTGCTCCAAGCCCGTTATCACAGACTGAAGCGTTTAATCTTAATAGGACACAAGGCGAAAACGAACCTTTGGTCAATAAGAATCATTCTAAGAGTCTCTATACTGTCAAAACGTCTCCGGAGAATTCAGAGAATTCAGAAATCCCACAGGCTTCTGACCAACAACGTTTTCTTGTTTACGCTGGCCCCAACCATCTGTACCAGATTCGTAACCTCGACCAGCTGGAATGATAGCATCCGTTGGAATTATTATATAAATTAAATCTATACATCAGTTATATCTATGCAGTCTATTCACTCTTCTGTCTCCTCATCTCTATCTAAAGAAGTGGCTAGTTTGTGTTCTTTCATGCACATAATAGCGACATGCCCCAAGATGATCGTGGTTATTGTTAGCACAAAAACCCCTTTGCAACCCTGAGAATAGGATTGAACTATAGCATCCTTAACTTCCACAGGTGCCTCGTTGACGTAATGAGCATCCTGCAATGCACTCTTGATAATACTGGATGCCAAGTCGAAGTCAGGAACAATATCATGGATTCTATCGTATAAATTAGACCTCAATACCGACTGGAAAATTGCCAGGGCTACAGTCACCCCCAAAGTAGAACCGGTGGATCTAAAGGTGTACTGGATTGAAGTGGTACGTGCCTGGTATTTGGAAGGAACGGCCGCAAGCAAACCAATCAACGTACTGATTAACATCGCGGCGTAGCCAACACCAGGCAATAATGTCACTGTGTATTGGGTGAATATTGAACTGGTGTCGTTTAAAAAGAGTAATCTGAAAGACCCAAGCACTGCAATAGAACTACACACCACGCCGTATCTGTAGTACCGACCGGTTTTCTTGATGTAAAGACCCGAAATCAAGGTACCTATCGAAACAGTTGCCGAGCTAGGAATCAAACGGAGCCCGTTTTGAAGTGACGATAATTGCATTACGGTTGCAAAAAATATAGGGACGTAGTAAATGTATGAGAAAACTGACATTGAATAGAACCAGTTGGCCATCGAGGACGCCAATATAGTTTGGGTCTTTAACAATTCGACAGGAATAATCGGTTCGATTGAAACGTAGGCTTCGACATAAAGAAATCCAGCAAAGAACGCAAACGACAATATAACCAAGCCAATAAACTCCTTGGAAGAAAATGCAATGGTGTGGCCTCCTAACGAAGCACAGGTCATGAAAATCATCAAGCCTGTTACGAGGAAAAACGATCCCAAGAAGTCAACTCTCTTCAACTTCTCTTTCATGTTCTGGTTACTTCCCAAACCTGGAGATCCCTCGGGCATTTTCAAGTTGAAGTAGACTATCAAAGTAGCCAAAACCGTGAAAGGAACTTGTCCTATAAATACGTATTTCCAGCCCCACAAGTCTGATACAATTCCACCGATAATACCACCGGAAGAAGCCCCCAATCCATAGCAGATGTTGGATATACCTTGGTACATACCACGATCTCTCAACGGAATAAGGTCCGACAAAGTAATGGTGGCGAGGGCAGTAAACCCTGAGCCTCCAAACCCAGTGATAAACCGACCTATGATCAATACCGTTAAAGAGTCTGTCAGACAAATAGCACAGCCAACCGAGAAGGAAATCCCACATACAACCAAGAAGAATTTTCTTCCAAATATATCAGATAACTTGCCAAAGAGAGGCTGGAATGCAGCCGATGCCAACAAATATGACGTTGCAATCCACTGAATATTTTCAACCTGGTGCAAGTCGGAAGCGATAACCGTTAATAACGTGGTGACTACTGTGCCGTCCAATGCCGCCAAAAACGCTGAAAAATTAAGCATTGCAACTATCAAGTACAATTGGGCTCGAGGTAACCCATAACCGCCGTAATCTTTGGCCTTTGTCTGATCGGTGGTGCCATAGTTGTCTCCATTGGCCTTGGCCAACAACTCGGCTTCTTCACTAACTAGCTCGCTGGCCACGATTCCGGCACCACCTGTACTGGAGTCTTCTAGAAGACTCTCATGATGTAAGAGATGATTACTCAGACTGTTATTCTGGCTCATCTTTGTCTAGGGCCTTGTCGTTCCAAATCTCTGGGCATATCCTTCATATATATCCCGACGGGCGTGCGCGCCCCAGGAACTCACCCACTGTGGCGATAAGCAATATGGAAATGGCGAACTATTTCGATCACCGAGATCACCGATTCACACAAAAGCGAGATAGGCCGATCCTATTCTATTGTACAGTACTGGTATATGTATCGGGCGTGTATTTAGTGTATGTATGTCTTGCACATCGTGTACATCTTGTACATCCCGTCCATTGATGGTTGCCTCATTTGAATTGCAATCAATCTGTGTGATAGACGCAGGAAAGTTTAGCATGCGAATGCTGCAAATCGCTTTGTGGGCGAGCTTCCTGTCTGGCTGCTGTTTCAAGAATATTGTGGTTTTCTCTACGCAATATCATCTATCATGCTTATTGTGATCTATCATGCTTATTGTGTCGTAGGATTGCTTGACTAGCATAAATCGTAGAGGTGGTGTGCTTGTTGCCTGTCGGTTGTGGAAGTCGCGTCAATTCGTTCCAATTTTACGCGCATCGCCGTTTTTCACACTGATAAATCACCTATTCTCAACTCAATTCGATACACATACTCATCCATGTCGGACTCTATACAAATACCTAAAAGTGTACCTGTGGTTACTGCCAACTTGGTGCCTATACTGATAAAACACAACGGCTCTGCAAACACCCACACTTTTTTCACCCCGACTCGAGACTCTGAACACTATGGAGACAAGCAAGTCGACGTGGTGTACTTCAGAGGAAATAGACTATTGGGCCAAAATGCAAATTTGGGGTATTACACCGGTTACGTGCTAAATTCAACGGAATCCTTGACTACAGACACAGACGATCAAATAAAAACCGTTCGAACCTTAACTCCCGTGGCCCAGTTTGACCACTTATCCATCTACGGTCACGATGCACCACCCGAACTGGATAACCAATGGTCACTCGTTGGAGAATGGTGTGACATCGCCAATGTTATCCACGACGATCAATGAATCGTGCTATAAATATATAGAATATACGGCTACAAATGTGTCTGTATCAAAAGTCGCATCGAATTTTCGGGCGATGATTAAATCACATCTCTGTCAAACTCGATCGTTTTCTTTAGCGGTGACCAGCCTCATGAAACATGTCCAATCTATTCCTAGCAGATTCTGAATCTGAATCCGAATCCGATTCCAATTCTCCACCAGTCCAGAAGTTACGGAAACTTGTCAAGAAGGAGGTCATTGATGTCTCCTCCGATTCAAGTGATTGGGATGAAGTGCCCTTGGAAAATGAACCACAACCTTCCCCAGACTCGTTCAACATTTCAATAAACACCCATGTAGTTCAGGATGACGAAAAGAAAAATAGAGCGGAAAAGATTAGGCAAAAACATGTACGAACCTCTATACATTATTTGGGAATGGTGTCAAATATGATTCATTTGGCCCGCAGAAACAAACTTCTTTCCGACCATAAAGTATTAAAAACCCTCAAGAAATTACTTCCAGAATCCTTTTTGCTGGGCCCGTTTAAGAAGTTCAAAAAATTAAGGGCTTCCCCAAACCCTGATTCATCTGAATTAGATACTCTTTTTATTTATTTGTTAAAGTACTTGATTAAATGGTTCAGGCTTAACTTCAAATTTGACTCCAATGGGCTTAGAGTTCTAGGTTATTTACCGAAAGACTGCAATGCCAACGAATATTATCCTAGTCCAGCCCCTACAGTAGCTTCTATTCAAGACCTAATATCAGTAATCAAGAAGTTTAAGCATAATAGAGATGTAGCAGCTCAATTATTTACTTCTTTGCTAAGATCCCTTGGTTTTGAGGCTCGTCTTGTGTACTCGCTTCCGTTGTTGCCCATTTTTCGCAATAAATTATCAAAACCCCAACCCAAAGTCAATCACAATAAATTACTCACAAACAAGGACAATGACTTGTTATATCCTTATTACTGGACAGAACTTATTAATCCCTTAAATAAAAATGAAATAATCATCTTGGAAGTTTCCTGTTTCCACGATGAAGATAAAAGATTAACTAGACTTGCTCGTTTTTGCACCCACAACTTCTTGAAGATTTCGAAGGATCTGCTTCATAAATATTATACCAACCACTTTTACCCTATTCCTACACAACTCAATCAAATGACGATGCACACGGTTTTGGCTATAGATAATAAAAATATTGTATTAGATGTGAGTTCGCGATATATGTCAGACGTTTCATATCGATGGTTTAATAGATTGGATCTACGAACGGATCATGGTAGATCGGCCCTTCTTTTGCAAACTCTTATACGAATTTTCAATAGAAATAAACAGTACTCATTGGATATTAATTCGGAATTAGACTGTCTTAGGAAAGTTGCTTTGACAAATTATACCGTTCCTGATTCAATTGCGGCCATGAAAAGAAACCCTAATCTAGTGTCAGAATTAAATCTTAGGTATAACGAAACAATTAAGAGCAATACTTATCCCATCAAAACTATCAAATTGGGAGGTTCCAACAAGAAAATCAAAATTTATTTTCGGAACTCGATTGTAGTTGCAAAGTCAGAGAACCAATGGAAGTTTCTAGGCAGATCAGTTATGCCAAGTGAAGTGGAAAATCCGATCAAAGTTACAAGTGCTATACTCAAGAGAACAGTACAAAATAAGAGGATATACGAAATGAATTTGCTTAACAATCAACCAAAACTAAACAATACTAATCTATATTCATTTGAGCAAACTTGTCCATATATCAAATTGCAGATATCCAAAGATGCCAATTCTACAACTCTTCCGAGGAACAAGTATGGAAATATTGAAATATTTAGGAATAATATGATTCCTGATGAATGTTGTTGGTTGAAGCTATCAGAAATTGAACCAATATTGCAAGCCTATAAATCAAACAAACTTGTAACTCCTTTTACGGAATTGATCCAGTACGTTCCAGTCGTTGTGGGGTTCAGTTTCGGTTCAATGCCAGTTCAAGCAATTCCAATCAAAAATGGAATATTAGTATTGAAGTCTCAAGAAGCTTTAGCTAAGAGAATTTGGCTATATGGAAAGATACAGGCTGATAGGGAAAAATCTAATTTAGCTTTAGTTGGGTGGGCCGAGATGATTGCACGGCTTAGAATAAAGTCAAGGTTGAACAATATCTATGGTGAAATTTACTAAAAGAATTCATATTTTTTAGAACTGGTGTTCATTTGTAACCAGGTGGAGAATCGAAAATTTTAATTTTAAAGTCAAAATATGACCACTTAAAATCAATTGAAGCTCCCTTAGTTAGTCCCCCTTTTAAGCAAGATACTTTTTCCTGTGAATAATTAATCTGACTTTCGCTTATTCCCAAGGGATCTTCTGGTAACCAGAGGGAAGGGATCTCGTATTTGAAGGCTGGATGAAGATAAAGTAGCTTTTTATTCAGGTAATAATCATCTATTTCTTTTATCTGATCCTGATCTTCGCCGTGATTATTTATTACGCTAGATGAATTCTGTTCAACATTTGACTTTTCAGGAAGGACTGGAGTGTACGAGAAATATCTAGAGTAACGTTTATAAATGATCATGTTACCACAAAAGGTAAGTAAAAGGGCAATAAACATTAAGTACCCTTGTACGCGTAAGGGACAATTTCCATTCTCATCTTTCAGTAAAAAGAACATTCCGATCATACAAGTCTCCAAACAGTAGATTCCTGAATATAGCTGTAACAAAGCAACTGGATATAATATTCCATGAGTTTCGGAATCGTTGACGTGACTATAAATGAACTTCAATGCATATTTATAGTAAAGCAAAACCAAAGACAAAATTAGAATTAAAAATACTGAAATTGAAGGAGAAATAATAGTATATACAAGTCCAATGCTGCAGTAAATTGAGTAAACCGGATAAATCGTTCCCCATTTAATCTTAATTAGGCTAGTAAGTCTTTTAAATTTTTTCCTTGGTGATCTATCGTAGATTTTATGTACCGTCAATCGTAATATTAATTGATCAATCCGCAAAAAATTATTGCCGCAAAATGTGAGTGCTTTGACTGTAAGATACTGTAAGAAAAAAGTACCAGCCTTTGGTAGATTTACAGCTAACAAAATTGGAATTGATGTAGGTTGATCCATTATTTGCTTAAATATGAAAGTAATACTCGACAGTATAGTTATCACTAAGAACTGTTGGATAAATAGGAATGCAAAATACCAATTCTGTAGATCAGCTTCTCTTTCTGCTCCAGTCTGTTTTCCCTTGAAGTAAGATAAAAATCTAAACGTAACCATTACCAATTCTGTCAAAATTGATAACAAGATTGATGGAAGTAGTTTGGAGAATGTATCTCTGACTTCTTCCGGGAAGTTATTTATCCAGCTTAAAAAAGGTAATATATGGATTATCAATGGGATTTGGGATACTAGCCCAATAAATGAAACCGGAATGATATAAAGAATGGTTATGCAAATAAATAGCATACTCGCAAGGTACTTCTCTAGAAAAGCAATGATAGAACCTTTTCTTGCAATATTTTCCCAGAGAATATCATTGGGGTTTACTTCAATCATACACTGGTTTAGGGACCCTTGTTCTTTACTTAATAAGCATTGAAGAGCAATGGATGCACCTATTTGACTACCAAATTCAACAATCACTTTGTCGTGGGTTTTCAAAGCGTAGTTATTCAATAAGAATTTTTCTTGTTCAATTTCAAGATGAAGCCTTTGAAGTTTGTGAGTCGCCCATTCGACCATGAGTTGCCGTGATTCTCCTGCCAAGATTCGAAGGCATCCTGGAAACTTGAAACTAAACGTACGGTCCAAATAAGGTATCTTTATTGGATCAAGGTAGATTGGAGGATAAAATTTATCAGATTTATTTACGTCATAGTCAAATTTCTTTCCTTTATGAGCGTCTACTATTGATTTTAGTTTATCATCATTAAACTTCTTCCAATATAAGAGGTTATTGCCTAATAACAATTGTTTCATGTGCTTTTGCAAATATTTGATGTGTGATGTTTCCAAAAACTCTACAGCGTCGTTGGCTTTGTCCACTAAATTTTTAATACGAACAAAATCGTAGGAAAGCCAGACCGACTTGATGCCCCCAGGTATTACTGCAAATAAATCGATGATAACCTCGACATCTCTCAAGTTTAATGGTACATTGGCAATTAGTAGCGATTTTGCAACAATCGAATTCTTATGGATTGGTGACATCAAGTAGGATTGTCTAATGTTTACAAACGTGTCAAGCTCATGAATCAAAAGAATATGAAAGAAGCCAATGGTTATAATACTCATTATTAAATGGGCGTTAAGTCTCCAGACCTTTGTGTTGGCGATATTAGAGATACTTAACTTGTCCATTCCTAAGGCTGAATACTGATAGTTACTGCCAGTCCAATTAATTGGTAAAAGAACTAACATATTAAGTAGACCTATGGTGATAAAATAGAGAAGCTGAATACTGATAAATCTCACAAAAAAGTAAGTATCCAACCCCATATTTAAATAATCATTGGTGCTATTCTTTACTGTCGGAAGAATCCAAGATAGTAGACCTTGAGGCAAGGGTTTCATTCTTTCGCTTGTGGGTACATAATAACACCTTGGCTGATAGAGACTTTTCATAATAGGCCTGAAAAAGCAAAATAAAGTCAATTGTAAAGTACAAAGACATAATGCCGTAAATAAAGCTTTTGAAAGAATAGACACCTCTGTTCCTGACAATTCTTGAGCGAATCCGGTTTGAGTTGTGTTGAGAAACTGATCTAACTTGGAAGAAAAAACGCCACTAACATATATGTTTGTGACTCTACTAAGATCTTTCTCCTCGAATGTATCTATTCTCAGCATTATAATTGATAAATCAAGAGCCGCTAGGTTTAATCAAGTCTTCTTAATTTCAACCGATTTCGCACCCAAGATATTTTGCGCGCTTGCAAAAATGGTCTTTCGAGAAAAATAAGGATATTACATTACAACATTAGACACCAACGATACAAATCTCGATCCCGGACACTCTAATAGTACATCGGACATGTTTAGGTATGATCTTAAGAACTTGCGTGACGGCTGAAACTTACAACTATGATACACTGTACCAGAATATGCCTTACGAATTAGATGATGCGTCCAATCAATAATGTTGCAAGGAAAATAAGTAGAGAATCTTAAGCTTCATACAGTCTATGTTTTAGATTTCGAAGGGTCTATATATCGTGAGAAGTTCTTAACTGGATGGCTATGGCTCTCTTAAGCTTATTGCGGTAATTGCCCTTCGTAGCGTTGATAACTTGGAGAAATCGGATAGAATTAGTTATTTTTGGCTTTAGTATTACGGGATGTACTCCATATTCTATAATACTGATTGTAGATTGAATTTTTACTGAAAACATTATAGAACAAAGTATCTATAGAGAGGAGTTGATTTATATAGCACTCGGGCTCGTATGTAAATGTGGTGAATAAACGGACGCGGTAAACGCATCAAGGCATTATGACACGGTCAATAGTCCTTGCATGTTGCCCACTGCTTGGCGTGTGATCTTTATCCTTATGCAATGTATCCAGTATGTGGTGATGTGTTGGAAAATGTATATGCTGCATCAGGTAGTGATTAGATTCTCGGGATATTCGAATATACGAGGTGCATAACCGCATATGGTGAAGAGTACACATACGAGTTGCGGGATTAGGGCCAATACCATTTGATTTCTGACACTATGCCTACTTATGGGAAAGCTAAGACTCAAATTGCACAAGATAAAGCGCAAATGGTTTAGTGGTAAAATCCAACGTTGCCATCGTTGGGCCCCCGGTTCGATTCCGGGTTTGCGCATTTTTTTGCAATTTTAATTTCCTAATTACTAAACTAAAAATTTCATTTGATCTTAGCTTGGAATTCGTGCTGTCCAATTTAATCTTTAGTCCCTTAACTAGTATCTACATTGCGTGCAGTCGAACATTCCAGAATTAATATCCATCACCAAATTTTACCAATACACATTAGAATATATTATTCCGTTTGACTGATAGATTACTACCTTAGGATTATTTAATCCATGCCATAAATAGATTGATTATTGAAATTTTCGCGTTCCAGAACAATTTAAAGTCTAGTTTGAATTTCCTTAAATTTATTTTAGACTATAATTCGAAAGGAAATTTCAACTATTTAAGTGGAATTACTTTCTCTAGAATTATTAAGGTCCATCATTTCGGATTGTTCTCAAGAAATTTGAGGACAGATTTGCAACACGTATATCCGGTGCAAAGGTTAGTCGCATGTTCTGTTGATAGATGTCCAACCAGCTGATATAAATACTTACAATTAATTTTGTTGGACAATAGTAATCTTCAGTATAACTGCTCCGATAGGTAATTGATTTATCGTCAAGTGAAATTATTTTGGGTACGCTAATTAATTCCGTAAATTTTTGGCTGCAAAATCATACGCAACACTGAAAAAGAATAGAAGTGCGATACTTACATGTTCATAGAGATAGATCTACTAAACTAAAAGACTATGAACATCATACTTATTGTAAGAAATTTCAATTTGACAAGAATAATCAATTAAAAAAGGTTTTCAATTTCGGAGTTTAAAAATATGAATAATATATAAATTTAACAAAAATTATAAAAATTAATAAAATTGAAATTCTTTTATTTTGAATGTCTAATTAGTATAAATAATTAGTTCTTTTCTAGCCGTAGATAGTTTAAACCCTTTTAACAAAAGATATATGCATTTTCTTGAAAACCGCTTAGGGAACTTATTAGAACACCTTAACTCTTGATTGGGCCCAAGTTATTCAAATCTCTTGAATTCCAAACCAGGAACTTTTGATTCCGATCCATAATTTATTTTGTATAAATGGACTAACATTCTAATTACAGATTGCGCATCGATAAACCTAACTAGAAATGTAATAAATAATAGACATAATTGATTATTTGATGAACAAGATATTGAAAAGACCAGAAATATGAACACTGGTCCCCTGAGTCGTTTAGGGCTCACGACGAAGAAGCCACACAACTATATTTACCTATTACAAACAGTATTAGACTGGTTATTTCGTAACACTGAGGGACAGGTAAAAGGAAATCGTACTATCTGATTTAGTTAAAGGGAATTCCGCCATCTCGCGTGTGCTTCAAGTAATTATCAAAGCCAGCCTTTAGTCTTTTGTGGACACATTCCAACAAATCATCTAAAGTAACCAGATCTGGGTTATAAATTTTATTTAATGACACCATATTGTAATCCTTTATATTGCGAATCTTGACATCATACGCTGTTAATTTATTGGCATTAATATATCTCTGACTCAATTCACCTACAACGGCCACTTCCTCATTCTCTGTGAGTATCACAATAAATGACGAATCACTTATCTTGTACACACAAGAATTGGTATCCAAGTAACATACTTCGTCCATAGACTTAATGTTAGCATTGATTCTCTTGAACTTAACGTATACTTCCTCTTTCTCTCCAAAGGTGTACAATTTTCGGTTGTACAAACTAATGTTGGGGTAGATGTTTTTGTCTTCTACCTCAGTAAAATCGTCATATGCAAACCATTCCTCCATGTTTAAAGGATACTGATTGGATTCGTAAGAATTTATACTGCGATCCACAAGTATAATTATATTATGTTCGATTATATTTTTTTCTTTCGTCTTGCTCAGACTGTGGTACACTTACTCTACAAAAGAATATTTTTAAGTTCAAAAATTCATAATTTTAATATTGATTATCCATATACTTATATATAAAATTTAATTGTCTTCACGCTTTAATCTCGAGCATCAGATTATTCATTCACAGCTTATAATAGGTGTACAAAATGAATCTCTATCTTCCGTCAACACACTGTCTGCGAATAACTTTTCTTACTAAGTTTAATTTATCGCTGTTGCTATGACTTTTGAGACAAACCAATTCGTCGTTACAATCGTTACTTGTAGTACAGGGACTACCTGGACCTCCACTAGATACTACAAATTTTATTAAGAAGGCCGTTAACACACCTAATACTTTAAGACTTGCTACTCTATAAAACATTACTCTTGAGTCAAGTTCATTTGCTTTACTTTACTCCTTGTTTATTACAAAGAATTATGATATCTATTTATTACGCGGAAAAATTACTCGGAAAGATTACTCGGAAAGATTTTGTAATGTAAAGTTTCACACTCTTCATATTAATATTGGTAAAGTTTAATCTAATTCAATCCGCACGAAACTATGTTAAGGGGAGGGCCAATAATACTAGTTAGTTATTGAGTATTTGTTGAACAAGTCCGTGAAGGAGGAAATATACAAATTTGTTTTACAACAATAGTGAGTATATTATCTACATAATATAAATAATGCATTTCTTAGTAAGGATAAAGTGCAGTATTTAAACATAGAAATGTCAATTTAATAAACTTTTTGCTACTTCGCCTTCTCTAATAAGGAAGAATAACAAGGAGTGTTCCCTAGAGGAATAATAGCTCTATTTATTCTCAACTTGGTATGTCAATCCTATAAGTCTCAAGGTCAAGAAAAATCCGTGATAGTTTAGTGGCTAGAATCCCCGCTTGTCGCGCGGGGGACCGGGGTTCAATTCCCCGTCGCGGAGCTCTAGCGCAAATGGTTTAGTGGTAAAATCCAACGTTGCCATCGTTGGGCCCCCGGTTCGATTCCGGGTTTGCGCATTCTTTTTGTCTCTAGAATCTGGACGGTGTAATTTTTTTGATAAGTTCTTCAAAGCTTCTTAAACTGTTATGATCATGAGGTAGGTAAACTCTGCTTCCAAGCGCTCTAATTAGGAGTAAAGTACGACATTCGAGGTTATTGGGCTCACATTCAGGAATTCTAGGGGTTTCTTCCAAATAAGTCTAAAGTTCTAAGAAAGTTTGAATGAGAGAAATAACAGAAAATATTCGGTAGAATGGGTGACTGTGTTGAATCATCTAAGTAAATGTGTTTATAAATGATATTTGTAAAACTTACTTAGCTGTAAATACTACTACACTTAAGTATAAGCGTTATCAACAAAAAGGTTGTATAGTGTAGTGGTTATCACTTTCGGTTTTGATCCGGACAACCCCGGTTCGAATCCGGGTACGACCTCACCCTCAAAGGTTGCGTAGTGTAGTGGTTATCACCTTTGGTTCTGATCCAGACAACCCCAGTTCGAATCCGGGCGTGACCTATCTTTTTTGGATTCTTTATTTACCTACCTACTCCTAATGTACTTCCCAGACATATCAACTTGTACCTAGATCCATGAGCTACATCGGGCGCAGGAAGTCAGCAAGTCGTGCGCGCACCAAGTTTCCCCAGTTTTCCGTCTTTAAGGTGAGTCGATTACGACGGAACACCAAGCAATGAACAGGTAGGATGAGCGAGACACGTAACGATATTGACAAGGATAAAGAGTCTATTTTTGTCGAAGAAAGCGTTTTAGCCATCAAAAGTATAGAAATAAATGAGAAAACCATCGATTACGACGATTCCCAAACAATCAGTGACTATCCATCATCATTCAATATAATAGAAAGAGGTGACAAGCCAGATGTCCGAAACATAAAATATAAGAGCCCGAGTGAAAGCGTGAATTGTGCTGTATGTCAACAACCATTTGTTGAGCCGTTGACCACTGCTTGTGGCCACACCTTTTGCAAAGAGTGTATCTACGAGTGTCTTAAGATGAGCAATCGGTACGAAACATCGAGTGACGAGGAAGGTAATCAACTCGAAAGAGAACTTATTGGATTTTGTCCCTTAGATAGAACTCCCATAGACAGCAGGAACATCCATGACTTGTTCCCCACCCCGCTAGTGATTGCCAATCTCATAGATGATCTCAAAGTATTTTGCTTGAATCATGAAAGAGGATGTGAATGGGATGGATGTAGATGGGAGTTAGAGCATCATGCAGTGGCAGACTGTGGCTATACTGGAGTCAAGTGTAATGGCAAGAGAGAAAATGGCAATTGTGGGTTGCTCGTAGAAAGGCGGTATGTCGAAAACCAAAGCGGATGTATCCATCAAATCATCAATTGCGAGCATTGTTCACAAAAGATCACGATATTGAACCAAGACGACCATTTAAATCAAGAGTGCGAACTCAATTATCAAACATGTGAGTTGTGCGCCAATGACATGATTCCCAAAAAGCACTTGAGCAAGCACGAAGAAAACTGCTCCAAAATAGGCCAGCTTAAGTGTCCGGCACACGACATTGGGTGCAAATGGATAGGCACCAACGAAACCAGCTTGGAAATCCATATTCAAAGTAACTGCCAGCTCAACCAGTTGTTGCCTGCGTTCCAGAAACTAGAGGGCAAGGTAGACAAATTGTCGGAAGAGAACAGCTTTTTGCAGAGACAATTACACAAGATCCTTAATTCGGTGATCCAAGGAAAGATCACCAACCTTGGGTACCACGAGGCCATTGAGGAGATCAACAAGTATGGTATTAAGGACCACGATAGCTTGGTGTCATTGAAGTACGACCTTAATAGGCTCAAGTACGACGTGGACGAGAAAGTGATGCCGTTTATCAACAGTGGCCGAGACCTTGAACATGAGACAATGATGAACAATCTTATTAATGACAACTTTTTAATGAGAGAAGAAATGAACTTGCAGCGAGTGCTCATCAACAGTCTACGGAAACAGACGCAGTTTTTGTTGTTTGCCCGGCGGAGCGGTCCTATGAACGGAGGAGGGACAATGGGAGGAATGGGGACGACACCAAGTACAATGCACGATGATATGGGCGGATTGTTGGATATCCTGAGCCGTAGCAGTTCAGAAGAACGGTTGAATTTAAAGTTGTAATATATTTTGCACCCAAACGGCTGTAATAAATGTGTAGAGTAGCGAGGGAAATAAGGTGGAAGAACCGTAATGTAAAATCAATGATAATGAAGGAGACGGCCGAGCGACCAAAAGGCCGAAGCTGGCGGTGCGAAAGACAGCAGACTAGATAGTGTGGGCATGGAGTAGTTCAGAGGTTTCTTCAACAATAAGACGGCTGAGACTCGGATCAACGTTTCCAAGCGGATAAACATACGTATTGTAAAAAAGGTAAATGTAATTATTATAAACGATAAAAGTTCCCGTTTAGGCATTTAGGCATTACCAAAGGCACTAGCAAGTATTTCCGTGGGGACAACTACCGTCGTTTCGTCTGTTGGGCTACCCCACGATTACGAGTCCATGTGATGCGGCGCGTAATCTCCGCAGCCAGAAGCCAGGCCGCTGCACAGGAGACCACAAGCCTACCTCCAGTCTTAACACCTCCTATTCTGAGTTAGCCGGGCGCACCCCAAGAGGGGTCACCCACAGCTGACTGTCGTCTTCAACCCCAATACCCACGGAACTGGTGTCAATGCCTGTGGCCGGCTTTATTTCATGTGCACCAGCTTGTGATTATGACGTACTCGCGGCCAAATTTGGCAATCGCTGGCCATAAATAAGACAGAATTTCGGCGACTCCACGTGATGGCTGTAATATATTAAGCATAATTAGAATTAAGCGGTTGTTTTACACCAAATACACAACGGTAATAGTTGGAATTAGAATAGATAGGTCAGGATGGAAACCCTTGAAGTACACTCGAAAGATTTTCTTGTGAAATGGGTGCATGCCCCGGACAATTCTGCCATTGACTGGCAAGTAAAACCGCTCAAGAAGTCTATCAATTTCGCCATATACCGTAAGAAAGACGACGCTAGACCGACCTCAAACTCAACAACCACTGTTTCTGACGAAGCTGCAGACCCTCTTACACCACCTTCACCTACTTTTGGCGACGAAAATGAACCGCCAAGCTCCAAATCACTGACATCGTCGCCCACTTCGTTTCGTAACCGTTCCAACTCAATAGCGTCTGTCAACAAGTTCACCGACTCCAACGTATTCAGATCCAAATCAAGATCGTCAACGTTTTCGTCCAATCTTACCAGTTCTGATCTTACTTTGCTCAAGAATTACAACAAGCTTATCTCAGACGAGTTGGTTCATGGAACCTTTGAAGTGAGCACCGGCGGCATGTTTGCGTTTATATTTGACAACTCCTTCTCGAAAACGACGGGAAAGAAGGTGTATTTCAGTTCCAAGATTATCAAACTGGCCCAAGAGCCTCCTTTTCCAAGAAGGCAGCCGTCGGTAGTGGGCAGAAGACCCCCAACAGGCAGAACACCCAGCTCAGTGCCTGGCTCTGCCGCTGTGCCAGTGACCAATGGAACTCTGGACAAAAAGAGCAGCGAGCCTACAACTCCAGCAGCTGCTTCAAATGCCCCAAGTGGTACCAGTTTGGCCACTGGCTCTATTTTAAGACCCAAAAACGGAGAGCTTTTGCAGTCAGTGTTGTCGAAAAGAAGGCGGAAAAAGTTGCAGGGTTTCGTCAAGAGATACTTTGTGCTTAACTTCAAGTACGGAACGTTGTCGTACTTCCGTGTCAACGACAACAAGCTCCGTGGCCAGATGCCTATCAAGCATTCTGTTGTGAGTGCCAACCCCAAAACTAGGCAGATTATTATCGATTCAGGAATGGAGATCTGGGACTTGAAGGCATTAAACAACAAGGAGTTTGAGGTATGGGTTGAGGCTTTCAATCAGATCAAGAAAGACAACCTTACTGGTGGTGTCACCTACTCTGACGAAGGAGAGGAGTCGAACGACACCTCGTTGGTAGAAGATCTTGAGTCTGTTTCGTTGAAGCTCGACCGCTTGAAGCTCGAGACGTCTTTCTGTCCTCCTGATGTATTAGCAGGAAATATTTCCTCCATATCCAAAGATGTGCACAAGTTGTTATCGAGATTGAGAGGAGAAACTGGCGAAAGGGCAGGCAGTCACGATTTAGTTTCTGTATTTTCTACCAATGAGTTCTACGATGCAAACGAACAGGTTGATGCCTTGAGTTCAGGTGTGGTATTGTTGGATTTGCCCAACGACAGTAACCAGTACCGAACCAAAATTGACGACGAGGAGGAATTCGATCAATTTGATTCAGTGTCATCTTCGTCGTCATCCTCAGAGGAGTCCAACAATGAGCTAGTTCCAGATGCCTTGTTGTCCAACAAGGAAGAATTGGGTTCTGAGACGGCCGATGAAAATCCTGACGATCTTTACCCGTTACCCCACGCTGCGGTGAAGAGAGAGTCAGACATCCCAGTGTGTAACCATTCACCTTCCAGTATTATATCCATAATAAGAAAAAGTGTTGGCAAGGATATGTCAACCATTGCCATGCCAGTTGACACCAACGAACCAATTAGTGCTTTACAGAAATTCGCCGAGATGTTCGAGTACAGTGACTTGATCAACAATGCACTTCAGCCTAGTTTCTCCGAGTCATCAGGTGAAAAGATCTTAAGAATTGCTGCCTTTGCCGTGAGTTACTTTTCATCAGTTAGAGCCAAGGTCCGTAATATTCGTAAGCCGTTCAATCCTTTATTGGGTGAGACTTTCGAATTGGTTCGTGAGGATCATGGCATTAGACTTATCAGTGAAAAGGTCAGTCATAGACCATTAGTCTTTGCGTTCCATGCTGAATCTGCTTACTGGTCGCTAGACTTCAGTCCGTCGCCAAACCAAAAGATTTGGGGCCATAGTGCCGAAATCATCACCAAGGGAACGGCCAAGTTAATAGTTAAAAAAACCGGAGAAACATTCACTTGGAGCCACCCTACTACTTTAGTCAAGAATCTTATTGCTGGTGAACAGTACAGTGAACCATCTTCCACCATGACAATCAAATCTTCCAATGGCTACAAGGCAGTTGTGGAGTTTGCCAAGAGTGGAATGTTCAGTGGCAGATCGGAAGACTTGACTATTTCAGCGTTTGATCTGAAAAAGCTGAAGTTATCTTACAGTGTAAGTGGTAAATGGTCTGAATCGTTAACGTTAAAAACAACCACGACGCAAAAGTTAATTTGGGAATGTGGAAAGTTGTTGCCAAATCCCAAGAAAAAGTTTGGTTTCACTGAGTTTACTGGAACCCTTAATAAAATTACTGAAATAGAAGACGGTAAGTTGGCACCTACAGATTCAAGATTAAGACCAGATATAAAAATTTACGAAGGAGGTAATGTTCAGAAGGCTGAAGGAATAAAGGTGCAATTAGAAGAAGAGCAAAGGATGAGAAGAAAAGAATTAGAAACTTCTGGAAAGGAACATATTCCTAGTTTCTTCAAGCATGTTGGAAACGAAGGACCCGACTCCGGCGAGTGGGTATACATCAGAGGAGACCAAAGTTACTGGAGTAGAAGGAAAAGAGGTGACTGGGACGATCTTAAAAAGTTGTGGTAAGTACAAGATTATTGACATCCACAACAACATTTCAGTTTATTTACTTCTATATATTGCCAATAAATTATATCAATTACGCAGCGCAATATAATAGTTTGTTTAGATATCTACAAACGATGTTTGTATGTACCAATCAAATATTAGTAATCTTGCCTAAGTATGGCATTGTCATTGCTTTAAATCTATGCTGAATTGTAAGGATAATGGTGTCGGATGGATTACTATTTGGCTGCGAAATTCGAAGGAATTGAACCATAGGAGTACTTTATGAAGAGTAGTAATTAATGGACATTAGAAGATCAATACTATATTAATTACTCCGTCACGACTCTTGGTCGAACCAACAATGACAAACAATTATGTGTATGCAAGTGCCTAGCAGACTAGTCATAATAACAATAGGCTTTCATTTTGAAAGAAACCGTATCTTGATCTTGCACAATACATGATATTTCAAGTGAAATACACCAGTTACTCAGTCCAATTGTGTAATCATAGAATAAGACAAAAACAGGAACAACGACAGTTCCAAAGAGAGTTCGAAGAGAGTTCCAGAGAGTTCCAGAGTGTTCCAAAGAGAGTCCCAGAGTGTTCCAAAGAGAGTTCCAAAGAGAGTTCCAAAGAGACCAGAGAGTTCCAAAGAGACCAGAGAGTTCCAAAGAGAGTCCCAGTCAGTCCCAGTCAGTCCCAGACAGTCCCAGTCAGCCCCAGACAGTCCCTGTCAGTCCCAGTCAGCTAACAATTAAACTACGCCATACGCTACTGAATGCTCCACTTGCAACACGCCATATCCGTGAAATCCATCGCTCAGGTTGCACTGCACCACCTCGCATCACTTTCAACCTGTTCTTCTACTTCAGGAATTTTCCTTGCATGGTATTGTGTTTGCTCTCTTTGACGTGCCATGTCGCAATGGAACGGATGGCCCAATTAACAGCCAATACCACTGTACACCTCCATTCTGATCCCAGCTACGTCTCAATATAACTATACACCGAACCTCCACGTCCGCTTCTACCCTCTCAATCTCACGACCCCCTGCCTGCACACCTCACCCTCCCCTTTGCTACTTTCTTCCCTTCACACGCTTTTCATTCTCCTCTTCGCATCGCCGTTATTGACAGACACACTCGTCCGTTTTGGGCAAAATGTACACAAACTAAATCCATTTGCCAAAAACAGACTTTTGATTCAAGTCATTCTTGTTCACCATTCATTTATAACGACAGGATTTCCGTATAGAACCCAAACATAAACAAACCAGCATCAAGATTGGGTTTATCAGGTACTTATACATCATTAATATACCTAAAACGCAGCAATAAAAGTAGGTGAAAGTTCATTGACTTTGACATTTTGATTCCATCACCGATTCGACCATGACCTCCAAAATGGCCAATTTCTTCAACAGATCACCCAAAAACAACCAGGGAACGTTCGATGACGTTGCTGATATCTCGCAGTCTATGGAAAACGTATCGATTTCCAGCAACATGATGGATATTGACACCAGTTTCAGAAACGACCAACCTCCAAGAACACCGCAGAGACAGCAGATTCCCACCAACTACTTGAACAAAGAAAACATCACACCGTTCACGTCTCCTACCAAGTCTATTCTTCACAACTCGCCGCAGCAATACAACCAGGCCCGCTTCCCGTATGGCCAACAGCTTGCAGCTGGCCAGGTCATGCCATCCACACCCACTGCCAATGGCACCCATGGCACCCACGGCACCAATGCTACTCATTCACAGGCTCAGAATATGCACCAGAACATCACCCAGCTCCAGCCCAGCAACCAGAAAAAGCTCTCCAAAGACGAGTTCTACAAGCGTGCCAACTCACCCAAGACCAAACGTCTTGCGTCGGTAGCCCAGCTCTATTTCCTCGACTACTACTGCGACATGTTCGACTACGTGATCAGTAGAAGAGAAAGAACCAAGCTCGTAGAGTCCAAGCTTGTCCAAGACCCTGCTTTCAACTCCCAGCCCCAAAGACAGCAGTTGGAGTGGAAGAACTACATTGGACGTGAACGAGCGCTCTTGAGAAAGAGAAGACTCAAGCCCAAGCACAAGGACTTCGAGATGATCACCCAGGTTGGCCAAGGTGGTTACGGCCAGGTGTTCTTGGCCCGTAAGAAGGATACCAAGGAGATCTGTGCTTTGAAGGTACTCAACAAAAAACTCTTGGTGAAATTGGATGAAACCAGACACGTTTTGACCGAGAGAGACATCTTGACCAATACCCGAAGCGAGTGGTTGGTCAAGTTGTTGTATGCGTTCCAGGACCCCGAAAAGGTGTTTTTGGCAATGGAGTTTGTTCCTGGCGGAGACTTCCGTACTTTGCTCAACAATACTGGCTATTTGATTCCTCCCCATGCCCGATTCTACATCGGCGAGATGTTCAGTGCCGTCAACTCGTTGCACGAATTGGGATTCACCCATCGAGACCTTAAGCCAGAAAACTTCTTAATCGATTCCAAGGGCCACATCAAATTGACTGACTTTGGGTTGGCGGCCGGTACCGTGTCGAATGACCGTATTGAGCTGATGAGACTCAAGTTGAAGAGCTTGGAAGACTTGGACAACTACGAGATTCCGTCTCATCTCATGATGGAGAGACAAAAGTTGTTCAAGCAGAGTCAGGGGCATCACAATTTGGCCAATTCCATCGTAGGGTCTCCCGACTACATGGCTTTGGAAGTCTTGGAAGGTAAAAACTACGACTACACCATTGATTACTGGTCTTTGGGATGTATGTTGTTCGAAGCGTTGTGCGGATATCCACCGTTCTCGGGGTCCAAGCAGGACGAAACCTATTACAACTTGAAGCACTGGAAATCGTGCCTCAGAAGGCCCCAGACTAAGGACGGTAGATTTGTATTTAGTGACAGGACGTGGAGTTTGATTATCAAGCTCATTGCATCGCCGTCCTCGAGATTGAGAAACTTCAAGCAGATCCAACAAATGGCATATTTCAAAGATATAGACGACTGGGAAGACTTGAGACAAAAGACTCCTCCATTCACACCTCAACTAGATAACGAAGAAGATGCTGGCTACTTTGATGACTTTGAAGACGAAGAAATGATGATGAAATACAAAGATGTGTTTGCCAGACAAGAGCACAACGAACTGCTTTTGGAGAAGGCCAACGGTAAAGGAAAGGTATTGGGGCAGAACAATTTTATAGGGTTTACTTTCAAGCACAAGTTGAATCCAAACAACAAATTTGCTAACGGTGAGGTGAACTTGTTGAATATTGGAGGTACGGGAAACAACCGGTTGGACCCTTTGGCTACTTTATACTAGTGTATTTCTTCCTGGGGATCTTTAGTTCGTTTGTATTTGATTTGTCTGTCTTTGGTTTGGAGTTAGCATCGTTGTAGCTATTAATACGATATCATTATAGTAAGGATTGTAGGATAAAACGGACTCCTTTGGAGTTCTGTTTGCACTGTAACACAGTATGGAGGTAATGCAACGATCAATTTACCATTAGTAATAATAGGGGGCCAAACTACTTATTTAATTTACTATATTGGGCTTTCAATTGGTTCAATACAGCCCTGATATTTGCAGAAAAGGAGCAAACAGGCGACTTTGCTCCAGCTAAATTAACTTACTCTACATTGAGCCAGAGGAATTCATAATTTGATTCCTTGACATTCAACACAGATATTAATCTCTTGAATCTTTATCCTAACTAGCAATCTAGCTTGTGTATTCCGACCAGGCTATTTCCATATAAAATCTCTTTCAACCTTTTCTCCTATATACTTTCTTTGGATTTGGTGCAACTCTTCACACTCAGAAATGGACTTTGAAATTAAATCAAACACCTGATCTTCGGTGAAATCTCCCATACTTTCAAGCATTAGCAACTTTTCAGCCTTTCCTTCTACAATATTGAAGCATACGACGTGGTTGGACTGGCTCTTTTTCAATTGTTCCAAGCTTGGCGTGGTTATAGAGCTTCCTTCGTTGATAGAAGCAGAAATAGACGCAAATGAATGATATAATGCGATGTTAGCATCTATTAATGCAAAGTAGGCGCAGTTTATGGCGGCACTAAGCTCATTATTGGTATATTCGTTGGATTGATTTCCTCCATCAGTAGTGAGAAATTGCACCACTACTTGTATAAGTTGCCTTGGATATTTATACCTGACAATCACACTTTGCAATAAAGACCGGAGCTTGTCTTCTAAAAGCTTTTCTCGCGTTGTAGCCAAGCCGGACGATGGCCTTATGATTATTTCAAGACTGGCAAGATTGGGCAATTCCTGGCGGGCCTTGGGTTCTATCGGTCCAGAAATCGAGGCAATCACCTTTGTGCGTCCCACAGTCAACTGTGCAGACCCATCCGAATTCTTGAGTAAGCTGGTTTCCACTGCTATCGTCATCGTAGTTATTTGCTGGTCCAGATGGGCATCGGAATTTGAAATTTATCACTTGGCCACTTCCGGCCCAGACTCGTGCACACCCAAACTTCCGACCAAGCCCATCGTGAGCACGTGACCACTTCTACATCTCGATGTGGTCTGGTCTTGGCAAGAGGGTACGACCAACATGGACTACGAACGGGATTTGCTTGAAGATTTGGGCAGTTCTTCCGACTCAGACACAGATGTGAAAGAAAATTACCATTCTGTCGATTCTGGCGACAAACCAGTTTCTTTTGAGGACAAACTAGCTCATGTTCTTGAGACTGACCAGTCCAGGATCGACACCCTTCTAAGCAGCGACAACACCGGTTCTATTTCGATTGAGGAGTTGTATGGACTTTCTAGGGTATATCTGTTGATTCCCCTGCTCGAGAAGAAAATCGATCGTTTTTCGAAAGAGGAAGAGTCCGATTATTCAGACTTGATGTCTTTTGTAAATGAAGACAACCAAAGCGAAGAGTACCGGTTTATCCTAGCAGTAAACGAGATATCCACACTTATTAATCAGGACATTGAGAACTTCCACTCACTATTGAAGATATTTTACAAACCAGTATTTCCTGAATTGGAGTCTTTGGTGCCCAATTCCGTAGATTATGCCCGTATTGTCAATGTAATAAGGCAGGACCTTGTAAATATAAAGGCATATGAAGAAGAATTAAAGAAACTAGTACTGAACGAAAAGATATTAGTGATTACTATGGGTGCCATATATCAGCTGGCTCAATCTGAGCTTTTGGACCTGCAACAGTTAGACAAGGTTCTCACCAGTAGCAAGATCTTGATGGAACTTGACGATGTTCTTGGGAAACTTTCCCGGTTTATTACGCAGAAGTTGGCCAAGTTTGCACCCAACGTCAGTGCTATTATTGGACCTATAACAACGTCTCAGATTCTCATCGCTACTGGTTCATTGCGGCAATTGTCAGCGACTCCAGCCTGTAATCTAGCCAGTTTAGGAGTCCGAGACTTGTCATCACAAGCCCGAGCTGCAAATTCTCGTACAATTATCCGTCAACCGGGGTATTTGTATCATTCAGACCTTGTAAAGTACTTACCTGGCGATATTATACGATCAGTATTGAGAATTGTCAGTGGAAAGATAATATTAGCAGCTCGAATTGATCTTTCCAAGTCTAAACCTGGCGGAGAACAGGGAAAAGTTTGGGCAGAAGATATCCAAAACAAGATTGAAAAGCTCTTGACTCCTCCGGAGCAACTGGCAGACAAAGCCTTACCTGTTCCAGTGGACCAGAAGTCGAAAAAGAGAGGAGGAAGAAGGTTCAGAAAGATGAAGGAAAGAACACAGATGTCAGAGCTTCGGAAAGCACAGAACAAAATGGAGTTTGGGAAGGAAGAAAACTCCTTTGTAGATGCGTTTGGAGAAGAAGTTGGGCTTGGAATGAGCCGTTCAGGTGGAATTGGCCAGATAAAGGTCAATACCAACACCAGTGCCCGAATGTCCAAGGCGATGGTAAATAGGCTCCAGAAGCAGCAGCAGACTCAAAAAAGTATAGACGACTTTGATTCGATACTCTTGCCTACTCCCGAAAGCAGTGGCACATCAAACCCAGTTAATTCATTTGAGGCAAAGATAAACGCTTCGAAACAGAAATGGTTTACAGGTATGGCGAAAAGAAGGCTCGAGTTAGATGTGCCTGAAGCAAAGAGAGCCAAGGTGGACGGTCCGAAAGCAGATGAAGGTAAAGACAGATGATGCATGAGAATAAATAGATTCATGCTAATCGAGTGCTATGTATAGAAAAATAATGAAGGGGTTCATTCTGACTTATAAGTTAAATAATTGTATAATTACTGGAAAAATACATTGTACAAGTGGTACAGAAGAGAGCCAGGGGAGAGTTATTAATAAATATCCTTGCTTACTTGGATTTGCTTCTATTCCAATTAAATGGCATTTTAAAACAACTACGGAGTAAGCACTTGAACTATTAGGCAAACAATGCAATAATTCACCAAGTACTAGTGAATAGTGACTGAAGTAGGATAAGACCAAAGAAAGAACTTTAATAGATGGGAAAATGAGGAAACCGGATTAATTAACTTTATTCGTATTAACTTTATTCGTAATTATATCGATTCGTAGAAAATTTAGGAATAAGATGGAAAAGAGATTGGGGACGTGTTGAGAAGATCTAATTGCGTTTGCTATGATACTAGCGGCATCTGGATGCTTAGTTTACTTTAAAGGAACACTGTAGAAGGATCCTCCCGGAAGTGAAAACCAATTGCTGCCAAAACTAACAAGTGATTGCTATATTCCAAAAATAGACCAGATCCAAAATAATAGAATCCTTGTACTTACACGGCTATCCCATAGCTGCTAGGCTAACATCATCTGACCACTGCCTATGGGGGCCTTCACTAGTGCCTTCAGATGGGGCACATCCGAGGTAAGCACGTGACCTTTGACTCATCAAAATTTGCCTAAACTTTTCAACCAGAACGACCGTATGAATTTAAACAGGTTTATACTACGAACAGTTGCCACTAATTTCCGTCCACGTACACAGATTAGTTATTCAAGTATGAGTAGTCAGCCAGAAATTAGTTCTGAAGCCGCAAAGGCAGCCAGCCCTGCACCCGAAGCCATTGCTGGCATTGGTGCAGATGGCAAGCCCAAGACCGCCAAAGAACTTGAAAAAGAACGTAAGAAGGCGGAAAAGCTTGCCAAATTCAACGCCAAGAAAGCTGCTCAAGCACTGAAGAGTGCAGTGAAGTCCAGCGAACCTAAAAAGGCCAAGAAGGAAAAGAAGGAAGCTGAGCCAATTCCAGTATTCATCGATGCCACCAAGCCAGGACAAAAGAAAGTTTTGGTATCGTTGGAAGACCCAGCGTTCAAAGCATACAATCCTAAGAATGTTGAGAGCTCCTGGTACAGTTGGTGGGATTCACAGGGATTTTTCAAGCCAGAATTGACCGCTGATGGCAAGATCAAGCCAGAAGGTGTCTTTTCCATCCCTGCTCCTCCACCCAACGTCACTGGAGCATTGCACATTGGACATGCATTGACAGTATCCATCCAAGATGCCATGATTAGATACAACAGAATGAAGGGCAAAACCACGTTGTTCTTGCCTGGCTTTGACCATGCTGGTATTGCTACCCAGTCAGTTGTGGAAAAGCAGCTCTGGGCCAACGAGAAGAAGACCAGACACGATTACGGACGTGAAAAGTTCATAGGCAAGGTCTGGGAGTGGAAGGAAGAGTACCACTCGAGAATCAAGAGCCAGATCAAGAAGTTAGGAGCCTCGTACGATTGGAGCAGAGAGTCATTCACGTTGAACGACGACTACAACCGTGCAGTTATTGAGAACTTTGTAAAGTTGCACGAAGATGGTACCATTTACAGAGCTTCTAGATTGGTGAACTGGTCCGTCAAGTTAAACACGGCTATTTCCAATTTGGAGGTTGATAACAAGACCGTGGCCGGAAGAACGTTGATGGACGTTCCCGACTATGATGAAAAGGTGGAGTTTGGTGTTTTGACGTCGTTCTCGTACCAGGTGGAAGGCTCGGACGAGAGATTGACCGTGGCCACCACCAGACCCGAGACGATCTTTGGAGACACTGGTGTAGCTGTGCATCCTAAGGATGAGAGATACAAGCACTTGCACGGCAAGTATGTGCTCCATCCCTTCTTGGACAGAAAGTTACCTATTGTGACCGATGCTGAGGCTGTAGACATGGAATTTGGAACCGGTGCCGTCAAGATCACCCCAGGCCATGACCAAAACGATGCTTTGACAGGAAAGAGAAACAACTTGGAGGTCATTAACATCTACACGGACAACGGGCTTTTGAACGAGACCTGTGGACCTGAATGGGCCGGCACACGTAGATTCGATGCCAGAAGTAAGGTGATTGAGCAGTTGAAGCAGAAAGGATTGTTTGTTGAGCAGAAGGACAACGAGATGACCATTCCCGTGTGTTCCAGATCTGGGGACGTGATTGAGCCACTCTTGAAGCCTCAATGGTGGGTCAAACAGGCAGACATGGCCAAGGAAGCCATTGCTATCGTCAAGAAGGGGGACATCAAGATCACCCCCAAGACTTCTGAGTCTGAGTACTTCCTGTGGTTGGAAAACATCCAGGACTGGTGTATTTCCAGACAGTTGTGGTGGGGCCACAGGTGTCCAGTGTACTTTGTAGTATTTGACGGCCAACAGGACGGCGACCGTTTGAACAATGAGTTGTGGATTGCTGGCCGTGACCAGGCTGAAGCACAAGCCAAGGCCGAGGCCAAGTTCCCTGGCCAGAAGTTCGTGTTGGAGCAGGACGAGGATGTTTTGGACACCTGGTTCTCGTCAGCATTGTGGCCAATCGCCACCTTAGGCTGGCCAGACAAGAACGCTAAAGATTTGGAGTTGTTTGGACCATTTTCCGTTTTGGAGACCGGCTGGGACATTTTGTTCTTCTGGGTGTCCCGGATGATCTTGTTGGGCTTGAAACACACCGGTGAGATTCCTTTCAAAGAGGTGTTCTGCCATTCATTGGTGCGTGATGCCCAGGGTCGGAAGATGTCCAAGTCCTTGGGTAACGTCATTGATCCGCTCGATGTGATTGGCGGTATTCCTTTGCAAGGGTTGCACGACAAGTTGAAGATCGGTAATTTAGATCCAAGAGAGTTGGTACGTGCCGAAGAGGGCCAGAAGGCCAGCTATCCTAACGGTATCCCTGAGTGTGGTTCTGATGCCTTGAGATTTGCTCTTTGTGCCTACAGTACTGGTGGTAGAGACATCAACTTGGACATCTTGCGTGTCGAGGGTTACAGAAAGTTCTGTAACAAGATCTACCAGGCCACTAAGTTCGTATTGGGTCGTTTGGGCGAAGGCTACAAGCCTCCTAGAGACGTTATTTTGACTGGCAATGAGTCTTTGGTAGAGCAGTGGATCTTGCACAAGTTGACCCACGCAGCCAAGAACGCGGCCGATGCCATCGACAACCGTGATTTCGGTGAGTCCACCAACCACATCTACAACTTCTGGTACGAATTGTGTGACGTGTACATCGAAAACTCCAAGTCTTTAATCCAGGATGGCACCCCGGCCCAGCAACAATCGGCCAAGGACACCTTGTATACCTGTATTGACTCTGCCTTGAGATTAATCCACCCATACATGCCGTTTGTATCGGAGGAGATGTGGCAGAGATTACCTAGACGTGAGGGAGAAACCACTCCTTCCATTGTTGTGGCCAAATATCCTGAATTCTTGCCTCAATTCGACAACCCTAAGGCCTTGGAAGCCTACGAATTGGTGTTGGAAATCACCAAAGGTGCTAGATCTTTGTTGGCCCAATATAACATCTTGAAGAACGGACAAGTTTACGTTGAGTCATCCAACCCTGAGGTCAATGCCATCGCTGAACAACAACAAGATTCCATCGTTTCGTTGATCAAGGGTGTAGAGAAGATTTCTGTTGTTAAGGACGTCAAGGACGTTCCTTCTGGGTGTGCTTTGCAAGCCATTGGATCCAGCTGTACTGTCCATGTTTTGGTCAAGGGTCAAATTGACTTGGATGCTGAAATTGCCAAGGTCAACAAGAAATTGGCTGCTTCTAAGGAGTTTGCCGACAAGACCAACGAAGGTATCAGTAAGTTTACCGAAAAGACCAAGGAAAGTGCTAAGGAAAGTGCCTACAAGAGATTGGAAAAGTTCAATGCCGAGATTGAAGGTTACGAGCAGACCATTGGAATCTTGGAGAAGTTGAGACTTTAGTGTATAGAGTAGAACCATGATGTCACATGTAATTTCGTATAACGGGTTTGTAGTTTCGTATATTGATACCATAATACCGTATTAGATGTCACACGAGCACCTGTCAGGAAGTTTGGCTGCAATTGAGATCAGTGACAGATAGGTGCATGGTGCCAAGACTATCAAAGGGCGCCGAGGGGTACCGAGGGGCACCGAAGTTTACCGAAGGGTGAGGCTAGCACAAAATAGTAATCTACAGGTTAACCAGGCACAGCAGATCTTTGCGCTAAGTAGAGATTAAAGCCGGGCCGGACTACCAATGAATTGGGACAAAACACTAATAGAAGTAGATGTATATGCATCATGTACATGTACATGTTCATGTACATATATTATATAGAATCAACCACTGCCTCGACAGTAGCTATCAACCAATCATGCACCCTTCTCCTATTCCAGATTCAGCCCCAGATAGCCTAAAAAACAATAGTAATCTACGCGGCGGGATAAATTAGGATCGCGCCAACAATTGTCCCGAGTAGCGAGCATATGAAGCGGAGAATAGCTAGAATTGTTTACTATTTTAGCTCAATTGACCGCTGGTTGGACGCTTTAGGATCTTGTTTGGCTCTTGGGTCAGTTTGGGTGCTTATAGACGTGTCTCATTGATGCCTCTTTGATACCTCTCTCGTCACCTCCTGCACAATAGAGGCAGTGGCGTCTACTCAAAGCCGGTTACGTCACACAGGTCCTACCCCCAATCGATATTTTTTGGATAAATGCCCCGTGCTTGATGCAAACGGGCATACAAATAGTTCCCCGTTACGTAATTAGATGTAAGCATACAATGCAATAATTTCAGGTCGACAAAGGTTGACGAAGTCGAATATAAAAGGCCCCAATTCCTCCCTGATTTCAAAAGAAGTTTAAAAGCATAATTGATAAAGTATTATAATATGGGTTTCGACGATTTATTAAAGAAAGGACAAGAATTGGCCGGTGGTAAGGACGGTAAGGTAGACTACAAGGCCTACCAAGAAGATGCCCAAGATGCCTACTCTGGATACAACAAGCAAGAAGGATCCTTTTTAGACAAGGCCAAGGCTGCTTACGGTGAAGTCCAAAAGAACCATGCTGGTGATTCTAAATCTGACACCAAGACCGATTCTGACAAGAAGGAATAATCTAAATAAACCATAATTATTGATCAATAGAGTCAATACCGATTGTGTATATATACATACATACAATAAACTTAAAAACTCGACTAGGATGTAGCGATCTTACCCATAACTTCTTTAAATTCGTTAGGATACCATTTCGCAGCCACGTCTTGATGAGACTTGATTCTGTTCCGAAATACCGAGTAGCCTACAGGATGCGTTTCGACGTCAGGATGATACTGGAAACCGACATCGACAGCCCAATCTTTGATAAGCAAGTCTCTCTTGTCCTTCAATTCAATGATTTCACGTGGGATGTCTTTCAAGGCGGATTTATGAGAGTCCAAGTCGATTGTTTGGAAGAAAGGCACGGATATTCTGGTTCCAGAGCCTGGTTTGGGCGTAAGAACTCTGTGTATAGCGGCTTTACATACTCCCTGGGTGATGGCTTCGAGAGTCTGACCTCCATTTACCACCAAGGTGTTTGGAATGTTTGGAACTGTGATCCATTGGCCCTGGAAATTTTGCACCTGAAGCGAGTCAGTATGTTCAGTAGCCTGGTATATATAAGTAATTAAGTCCGAATCACGATGAGGACCTACGCCTTGATTAGTAGAGGAATCATCAGCCAACGCTTGTGACTTCTTACCCAATAACGCAGAAGAATCAGGATAAGCTATAAGCTTCATTTTGCACTGCTGGTTTGGCTTAAAGTAGCCGTCCAAAGTTGAACCTTTAAGACCGATAGACTCGAGCACTAAGCCCCTAAATACAGTACTTAAACTGGTCATTTTAGATATATAGTCGGTTATGGTGGTTCTAAAATGAGGAATTTCTTTCTCATCGGGCCATAAATTAGGACCTTCAACGTTTCTATAAACGGGTTCGTCAGGGCCAGGGGCAGGTAATTCAGTAGCCAAGTCGATCTGCTCTCTCCAATCAGTATGAGAGGCAGTAATTTCGTTGGCAAGTCTGGTATAACCCAAAAAGTGGGGAGACTTGATCATTTCCACATCAAGTTTGACCGAATCTGGCAACGAAAAGAATTCAGTCGACTGTTTCTTGACACCTGCAAGAGTCTGAGCATCCGGACCGTGGCTCTCGTAATTCTTGAGAAGTAGAAAGCCTACATTAATGAATGCATGGCGAAGGTCAAGAAGAAATTGCGGCTTGGTTGCGGGGTCAAACGCAAGATTGAGATCAAGAATTGGGATCTGAGTAAATGACATGTTAAATAAGCAGCAACTAGCAGAATTGATGGCAAGACGATAGTGTCTTTCTTAGGTAGAGATGTAAATTACCAAAAGCAGCAATGATAATTTATCGAATGAATTAAATTAATTGATTATTCAATACGGTTGCAACAATGATTAAATCAAGTAGTTAGCTTTAGACTACCCGGGTATTTAAATAGTAGATCCGGGGTTTGCAAGTTCTGGTCAAGACCCCGACTTCAGTTATTTCGCAATTCTATTATCCGTAAATGGACTACTTTGACAGGTCTTCAAAACTATGGCTCAAATGACCTCTAAAAGAAAGTTCTATGGGTAACCTTTTTTTAAACTGACAGTGACAGGCTTGTAGTTAAGGTCACGTAGGTGCTGAAGATTGCCCTTATATATCTACAATGCTGAGTAATGGTTAGAGCAATTGATGATGTACTGTACAAATAAAAGTCGGGGTTAAGCCACAGTTTTAAAGTCCAATTATGTGTCTAGGGTCTAGGATTTGAACACAGTGTTGGCAAGAGTGCTCGGATGTTGACGAAGTGGGGGAACGAGTAGGGGAAGGACATGAGGCGAATATGCAACGAACAGGTAGATCGGCTGCTACAGATGCCTTTACTCTACTATGTAGCACTTGTTGCAACCACTGGTAGTGTATGGAAAGAACCTCAGCAGAGATTGCGCCATACGATGGAGTAATACGGCGGTGATAGAATGAGCAGGCGAAAGAGAGCAGCGCCATGCGTGATGGTGCAGAGAAGGAGCAGACGAGTGAAGGTGTTAAGAAGTAGCGTAGCAAGAGTAAACGGCATTGAACACCCAAGCACCAGACTAATGGTAGGGAGAGGAACGCAGGAACCTGGCGTGTTAAACAGGGCCAATGTGCGAGCAAAAGAAGATACACGGCAAGAAAGATATTTAGGTAAACTCTGCTGAAAAGGGGAGGCATAGAGATCTCAATAGTGATTATCTTGTTGATCTGGAAAAATAGGACTAAATTCCAATTAGGACTCATCGAGACTGATTGAATTATAGTCAATTTAGTGAGACATCAGCATAACCTGAGTGCAGTAGTGGCCAGGCCACGACACTCCGTCTCCAAACTAGCACCACGAGTTCTGTCGTGTCACCACAATCATATCTCCAGCCCTACAGACGACACCTTTCCACTGCGTTGCTGCTGCCATCGCCAACTGTCATTGCCCTGACCACTGCCTTGCCGTACCCTCTTCACCGGAGATCTCAATGTTCTCCCCGCTTCTACCGACCTGGTGTCCGCAGCACTATAGCAACGTGCTTGAACGGCACTGTCGCACGCCGGCGCAGCGTGATCTAATTTACTGATAACGGAGCCAAGGAAAGACCTCGTCTCAGGATACACATAAGGCATGCATCACACAGACTAAGAACGTCACAGAAGAGCGCTCTTTCTCTAGATGTCCTATCTCCAGCTGTCCTGTTTCTATTTGTCCTATCTCTATTTGTCCTATCTCCAGCTGTCCTATCTCTATTTGTCCTGTCTCTAGCTGTCGCCTATCTCTTGTCCTGTCTCTAGTCGTGTCTCCAGTCATACATCTCTTCACTGCGCTAGATAAAATGACTCTCCCCTATCAGGGTCTGGTCTCCCCGGCCATCTCTTCACCTTCGCTATTGCACGGCGCCATCTCCCGCCTTACACCACCGTACTGCCATCTGCCATCCTCTCGCTTGTCGCACTTACCACGCACTTGCCACGCGCTTGCCACGCGCTCGTTCCTTCGCTCTCGCTACGTCGCCACCAAAAAATTCATTTCTTCACCACTTCTCCTGAACTTCACTGGTTATACGATGTCAGATATCGTCAACAATGCCGCTGTGTTGTCAGCAGACTTGTTGGTGCCTAAGAATTACCTTCTAAGACCTTATGTATGGCCTTTTACCATAGTATATCCCATCTTTTTGGAGGTCTACTTCAATCGTTACGACCAATATATCGGTGGATCCGAGTGGACTTTTGTCTACTTGATGGCCATTATTTCGGTCAATTTGTTATTGTGGTTGATGCCACATTGGAACTTTGATATTGATTCCAAATTCAACTACTCCAAGGTTTCTTCCATTCCCCAGGCTTCCCACATTAAAATCTTCCCTGCTCCCAATTGTGGTGTTGGGCTGATCTGCAAAATTAACCGTGAAAAATTCGACGACGGTGAGTTCCAGGTCAGTTTCTTGTACCAGAAGAGAAGACACTTGTTCCATGAATCGTCCCAGCAATTTAGTCCCCCTGAATTCACTTTTGACCAGCAACCACTTCTCAGTGCCTTCCAGAACTCCAAAGGTTTGGTGGGCGACTTGGAAAAGGACAAGAGAAACTACGGCCAGAACAAATTCGATATCCCTATTCCTACCTTTTTGGAGCTCTTCAAAGAACATGCGGTCGCTCCTTTTTTCGTGTTCCAGATCTTCCTGGTGGCTTTATGGTTGATGGATGAACAATGGTACTTTTCGTTGTTTTCCCTCTTCTCTTCGGTTTCCTTTGAGATGATGACGGTGTTTCAAAGAAGAGGTACCATGTCGGAGTTCCAGTCTATGGGAATCAAGCCTTATCCCATCTTTGTCCACAGAGACGGCCACTGGCTCGAATTGCAAACTACTGACTTGTTACCGGGCGACTTGGTGTCCATCACCAGAACCCAAGAAGAATATGCCATTCCTTGTGACTTGTTGTTGGTAGACGGTTCTGCTATCGTCAACGAAGCCATGTTGTCCGGAGAATCCACTCCGTTGTTGAAAGAATCCATCAAATTGAGACCAAGCAACGATACGTTGCAACCAGATGGGATGGACAAAAACGCTTTGTTACACGGTGGTACTATGGCTTTGCAAGTCACCAAACCTGAAAACCCCCTTGTTTCTGTGGCTCCTGACGGCGGTGCCCTTGCCATAGTCGCCAAAACTGGGTTTGAAACCAGTCAGGGTTCTTTGGTCCGTATGATGATCTTTTCAAGTGAAAGGGTCGACGTAGGTAACAAGGAAGCTTTCTTTTTCATCTTGTTTTTGTTGGTATTTGCCATTGCTGCTTCGTGGTACGTTTGGGTCGAAGGTACCAAGATGGGCAGAATCCAGTCCAAATTGATCTTGGACTGTATTATTGTCGTCACCTCAGTGGTTCCTCCTGAGTTACCTATGGAATTGACCATGGCCGTCAATGCCTCAATCTCCAGTTTGTCCAAGTACTACATCTTCTGTACTGAACCATTTAGAATTCCGTTGGCTGGTAGAATTGACGTTTGTTGTTTCGACAAAACCGGTACTTTGACTGCTGAAGACTTGGTCTTCGAAGGTTTGGCCGGTTTCAAGAACGACGACATTAACCACTTGTACCTGTGCGATGAAGCTCCAGACACCACTTCCTACGTTTTGGGTTCTGCCCACGCTTTGGTCAAGTTGGACGACGGCGAAATCGTCGGTGACCCAATGGAACAGGCCACTTTACAGGCTGCCAAGTGGACGGTTGGTGCCAAAGACACGGTTGAAAGAGAGGTCGAAAAGGGCGTCAAGACCAAGACCGACAAAATCAAGATCTTGCGTCGTTTCCAGTTTTCTTCTGCCTTGAAGAGATCTTCTGCTATTTCCTCAGTTTCTGCTGTTCCTGGTAAAAACCTTATCTCTGTTAAGGGTGCTCCAGAAACCATTCGTAATATGATTATCGATGCTCCTGCAAACTACGAAGAGATCTACAAGTCCTTCACGAGAGCAGGTTCTCGTGTTTTGGCTTTGGGTTACAAGTATTTGGATACCGGAGTCAATGTTTCCAAGATTGCCAGAGAAGATGTCGAATCCAAGTTGTTGTTTGCTGGTTTTATTGTATTCCACTGTCCTTTGAAGTCCGATGCTGTTGAAACCATCAAAATGTTGAATGAGTCTTCTCACCGTAGTATTATGATTACCGGTGATAACCCATTGACCGCCTGCCATGTTGCTAAAGAAGTTGCTATTACCACCAAGGATGTTTTAATTTTAGATGCACCAGAAGACCACCACGGTGTTTCTGGTGACGAAAACTTGGTCTGGAGAAACGTCGATGAATCTGTAGTAATTCCTTTCAAGTCTTCCGACAATTTGAACTTTGAATTATTCAAGAAGTATGACGTCTGTATCACCGGTTACGCTTTGAATTACTTGAGTGAACACCACCAAATCATCGAATTGTTGAAGCACACTTGGATCTACGCCAGAGTTTCTCCTAACCAGAAAGAATTTATCTTGACCTCGTTTAAGGATGCTGGCTACAACACCTTAATGTGTGGTGATGGTACTAATGATGTTGGTGCTTTGAAACAAGCTCACATTGGTGTTGCTTTGTTGAACGGTACTGAAGAAGGTATGAAGAAAATGGCCGAAAACAAGAAGATCGATGCTCACAAGGCTATTTACGAAAAACAAATCCAATTATTCACCAACTGGAACAGACCCCCTCCTCCAGTTCCTGCTATTATCGCCCATCTTTACCCGCCAGGACCATTGAATCCAAAGTATTTGGAAGCAATGGAAAAGAAGGGTCTCGAAATCACTCCAGAAATGAGAAAGGCGGTTGAAGTTGCCAACAGAACCCAATCGGTTGCACCCGACACGAACAAGAAGGCCCAGGCCCAAATTGCAGATACTATTTTAGGTGCTTTAAACGATGCCGAAGGAGAAGACGAAGTTCCAGCTTTAAAGCTTGGTGATGCTTCTGTCGCCGCTCCTTTCACGTCCAAGTTATCTTCTGTTTCCACTGTCACTCACATTATTCGTCAAGGTCGTTGTGCTTTAGTTTCCACCATTCAAATGTACAAGATCTTGGCATTGAACTGTTTGATTTCCGCTTATTCTCTTTCCGTCTTGTATTTGGCTGGTATCAAGTTTGGTGATGGCCAAGCTACTGTTTCTGGATTGCTTTTGTCTGTCTGTTTCTTGTCCATCTCTCGTGGTAAGCCATTGGAGAAATTGTCCAAGGAGAGACCACAAGATGGTATTTTTAACAAGTATATTATGGGATCTATTTTGGGTCAATTTGCCGTTCACATCATCACTTTGATTTATATCACTAGAGAAATCTACATTTTGGAACCAAGAGAAGCCCAGGTGGATTTGGAAAAGACTTTTGAACCTTCCTTGTTGAACACCGGTATGTTCTTGTTACAGTTGGCCCAACAGGTTTCGACTTTTGCCGTCAACTACCAGGGTTTACCATTTAGAGAAAGTATCAGAGACAACAAGGGTATGTTCTACGGTTTGTTGGGAGTCGCTGGTTTGGCAATTGCCGGTTCCACTGAGTTCATGCCAGAATTGAATGAGGCCATGAAGTTTGTTCCTATGGACACGTTGTTCAAGACCAAATTGACTACATGTATCATTCTTGATTTGGGTGTTACCTGGATCATTGAGATAACTTTGAAGCATCTCTTTATGAATTCAGCCCCTGCTGACATTGCTGTTAGAGATGATTAATGCTCTACCGTTCAATTTTATAGAAAATTGTATATATAATAAAAGATCTATCTACATTATTGTATTAATTGAAGGCTTTGACTATTCCATTAGCTGTAAGTCTACCATTCTGTCAAGTTCCCCGATTTTAACGACTTTTACATCGTTTCTCTCTATAATTTGCACCTTATCTATACCGAGCCGTGTCTGTACCAACTCCAACACATCTGCAACCTCCTGAGCCTCAATAGGGTAGTCAAAGCTGTCAACAACAATCTGGGTAAGCTTGGCGTGCGAAAACGTCCGCGTGGTTTCCGAATGACTTCGGTTAGATACGCTTTGCTGGTATAAAATGTCATATACCGATTTAATCTTGCCTACCAAGTACTTGTTGTATTGCACTTCGGGTGAATTTGCACCCAGTTCTATCTCCTGTTTGCGCAACTTCTCTTTAAGCTTGATTCTTTCCAATAAGCTTAGGCCCTGGCTCTTCTGCTGTTCAACCAATTCACTTCGTTCTCTGTATGTGAACTTGGACGAATCGTTCTTGAGTGAAAGCGAGGGCTTTTTCTTTAATACCGGCTTGGTTACTCGAACCGGCAGTTGACCTGTGCGTCCTGCGCTATGCACACTCAGTTTGGCTATCTTCTCTACCGTAGGGCCTGAAACATGTTTGAGGTCCTGGTTTTGTCGTATCCATTGAATCGTATCTTGAACAAATTGGGTTTTACGGGTTTGCACCATCGATTGGGTGAAGTTTGCGGGGAATTTTAACCAAATCTTGGAAAATTCGGTATTGCCGTCTTTGTAAAGACAGTATATCTCAGGACTTATCACCAAAATGCGTTCTATATCGGAAGTATTTATTCTGCATCGAGCTAGATCAGACGCAGAATCCAAAACCTTGTACATAACTGGATCAGTAGTATGGTTAGCATAGTGCAACGTCAAAGTATTGTCCAACGCACAGAATTTCCGATGTAAATCTACGAATTGACTCCGAGGAACATGGGGATGAACCGGTATATTCGCAATATTCGACAAGGACATGGCAGATGATGGTTTCACCTCATCAAAACGCGTCCATGTTTCGGCCATCGCACCTAAATATCACTGCGATCATGTCGTAGCTTTCCTTTGTGTCACTGTCTATACGCTCGGACTCTGCTTGCTGAAATATCGCCCTGCATGCAGGAAGCCATATGCAGGTTGGACGTTGTGTTAGATATCCACTCTCTAAAGGACGTATAACGGCGATGAGCAGAGAGTGGACCGCTAATGACATCCAGTAGTCGTCAAGACTACCTAAAGAAAGGATCAGATGTTAGTGTTTACGAGGCACTTGTCGCCGGAATGGTTTCGGGTGCTGTAGCACGGTAAGTTTGTGGTCATCTGGTAAGATCTCGCGTATACTAACCGAATCCAGAGCAGTAACTGCACCACTAGATACCATAAAAATACGATTACAACTTCAGGACCACACATTTGCCAACAGACCTACCGCTCTGTACGTTCTCAAAAATCTCTTGAAGCAGGAGGGCGTCATGGCACTCTGGAAAGGAAATGTACCTGCCGAAATCATGTATATACTCTATGGAGGAATTCAATTTACCAGTTATTCCCTTCTTAGCAAAGGCTTAAATAATATAGAAAAGGGTTACAATTTTTCACTTAAAGATGCCAATCATTCATTGGTTGTGGGTATAGGAACAGGGATCATCAGTACGTGTGCGACGTATCCATTCGATCTTTTGAGAACGAGACTAGCTGCAAATTCGGAAAGGAAGTTGCTTTCGATGACCAAAACCATTGGCAGAATCTACCACAATCAAGGATTACTAGGGTTCTTTGTAGGAATTAAACCAGCTATGCTTCTGGTGGCTTCTACTCTGGGAGTTATGTTTTGGGCCTATGAGTATGCCCGGGAATTTTCAAGTGCTTACAAAGAAGTGCCATTTATAGAAGGATTCTGTGGGTTTGCAGCAGGTGCTACATCCAAAGGGATTAATTTTCCTCTAGATACTATTAGGAAAAGAAGCCAAATGCACTCGGCGAATAAAAATGCTCCTGTTATTTCGGCATGGAATATGGCTCTCAACATTTTAGCCAAGGAAGGATTGTATGGTCTTTACAAGGGGTTTGGCATTAGTATCTTGAAAACTGCACCTACCAGTGCAGTTTCATTGTATATATATGAGACCACTCTTCGGAGAATCAAGAGTAATTAGTACAGGTGTAAATAATAATTAGTGATTGGCTGAGTAGTCTGACGTGTTTATCATGGAGCTAGGTTTGTCTTGACTGGCCATTGTAATACACAAATGCTATAGTTAATAATACATATTTTGCAGAAGTGCAAGAAAGGTTCCATTCCAACTTGTTCAAGTCGAAATGTAAAGTATTTTAATTAAGAATTGCTTCAACTGTGCTAATTTAATTTCAGAATGGGCAACAGTCCTCTCGTTAAAAGAAAATGACTTACACCAACTAGCGAGCTTAAAATAAGACGTTGATTACTGTTGTATGCTGAGGAATTGAATTGGACTCAATGAAGTGAAGAGATGTGCATAAAATCCTCTTACGAATTAATAACTAGATGTGAACAATGGATTCTCTAAGTGTCCTATACTATATGTATTATCCCAATCCACAGAGTAAAATCTATATTTTAAAGAGATAGTCTTCGTCCCGCTCGTCGTTCTCTTCTTCTACTGTCCGCAATTCGTCGTCAGAATCATGGAGGTTGACAAAATCAACGTCGTCGTCATCGAAAGCACGTAGAACCTCGTCGTTACTATCAGAATCCTCGTTGGCGTAATAGCGAGTCAACAGATTAGGCAGAATGTACTCCTTGTCTTCAGCCTCCACCTCGGAGTCCACGGGCTCTGATGGACGGGCCGCTCCGCTGGATCGCAAATAAAGAGACTGAGAATTAGAAAGAAGGTTTTGAAGTCTAGTCAGCTTCTTGGGCTGTGATTCGGCCACTTCTGGTTCTTCTCGGAGGCTACTTTGAATCGTCCTGGGAGTTTTTGGACTTTGTGGAGACTTTTGGCTCTCTGGCTCTGCCAGAGATTGACCCTTTTGGGCCAGAGGCGAAGATATCTCAAGCTCGCCTTGGCTATCTTGGTGCTTTGCCGCCTCTTCTTGGAGCTGGCGCCGTATATAAAGCGGAAGATTCATTCCTACTACAGACAGCCGTCTTCTGTGACGCTCAACGCTTGAAGTAGGTTCAGGTATTGGGTTATCCAACATACTGTTCGACCGTTTCTTAACAAGGTGCTTAAGCCGGCTCAGAACGTTTTGAAACAGGTTAAGAATCTGAGGCTTCTGAGTCACCTCTTGGGTCGCTCTGTATCCTACTTCGGATCTGGTGATCACATTAACGTTGGACGTGCTAGTTTCTGCCGGTTTGGAGAGTGCAGTTGACTCTTTCCGGTTGAAAGTAGGGCCGTTACGGAATCCAAGTGGTTTCTCAATGAGATCTAAACTGGCTCTACGGTCTCGTGGAAGATTATTAATTGTTTGGGGCCGGTCGGGCTGCTTGGGAGCCTCAGTTAATGACTCTGAGTGTGATACCACGGGCTCATTAGATGGATTTTCAAGCTCTAGGCCAGCTACTGCTTCTTCTGCTTCGACCCATACCGAATTGTGGGGTCCCTGCCATGATTTGGGGGTATTTCCTTGTATCTGCACAAGATATTCGTCGTACAATTCATCGATTTTCAACAACACAATCTCGTTTTCGGTTCCTATTCCTATCAAAGTGTTGATTTTCTTCCAGTTTAAACCTTCATATAGCTTCGTGGGGTCCGATAGCGTACTCAAGTAGCTCCGTATATGACTTTCTAATGCTTTATGTTTGCTTTCTGTCCACTCCATTATGTCCAGCTTCGACAATTTCCGATTCCAGTATCACTTAAACAGCTCTATAGTGTCTATTCGGAAGCAAAAATGTTGTTGTATGTAGATAATGTGGCCAGCACTGACCCTTTGCTTCCTCCGGTAGTCTATCTATCAGTTGCTTAGTATAATTCCCTCTAACTAAATATGTCGTATTCTCGTCAGGACGTCAGTCGTGGATTCAAAAAAATGGACGAGTCCGGAGTCGAACCGGAGACCTTTCGCATGCTAAGCGAACGCGCTACCAACTACGCCACACGCCCTTCGAAGAAATGGTCCCTAGCAGGATCGAACTGCTGATCTCGGCGTTATTAGCACCGCGCCTTAACCAACTGGGCCAAGGGACCTGATTTCATGTACTGGATGTTGCTGGAAGTAACAGATAAAATTATGTCGGAGGTCGTGTCCACGATGAAAAATTCTACCTCGATGCTCATCGAGATATATAGATGGAGAGGTGGATCAAGTATGCTAGCAGTAGAGAAACCAGGATGAAATTTCTTGTAACTGCAGATGATACTGGATCAGTAAAAGAGGTCATATGTAACCGCGGGACAGACACTTCTAAGCAAGACGCACCACAACCGAAGTCAATTACCAACTACTGTGCCGACCAATCGTCATCATTCAAGACTAAAATCACCCATTTAATCGACTTCCATGCCACCTACTTGATCGGGGCTCGGATTGGAGGATCTATATCTGTTTGGGAGTACACTCCTGAAACAACTACTGAAGAAGAGCCAAAATATACCCTGCTCCACACGTACAAACTCGACGTGTCCGAGACCGATAAACCAATAGCATTACTCCAGATCGATTCTTTAGACAGTATTATAGTTGCATTTGAAAGCAGTAAAGTCTACTTGATTCACTTTAAAGGCGAGGGATTCGAATTTGCTCCTATTCCCGTCACACTTCCTTCAACAAAGCCACTCTCTGCATTTATACAGAACCCTAACGAACCGGGAATCTTTGCGTTCGGAGGTAAAGAAAATGACCTACAAATTGTACGATTATTTTCGGACAGTGATACCAGCAACATATTTGACCAGAAAGATGTATCCATCAAACCTCAGGTAGTTTTCACTGCAAAAAATGTCAAGAATGATCACTTGGACTTGAGAGTACCTGTCTGGATCAGCAAGATTCTCTTTTTGGATGCAAAGCCAGTCTCTGGTAGCGGATACAAGCTCGTGACTGCAACCAGATATGGACAGATTCGGATTTATGACACTACCCACGGCAGAAGACCTGTCAGTGACTACAAGGTCAGCGAAAAAGCCATTGTTTCGATAGTATTCGGTGACGAGCAACAGGAAACGGTGATTGTAACGAATATCCATAGTCTTATTGCCAAGTTCCTGTTGGTTAAAATCGACGAAAAGGCTCAAAAAATTCATTCTGCATCAGCAGGAGATGTCATTAAGCCTGTAGCCAAATTATTGGGTAAGTTTTCACAAGGTCTTAACACTGGTGCCACACATGCCTTGGAGAACTGTGAAGATGAAATTTTGGTAACTGGAGGTTTAGATAGATATCTCAGGGTATTTGATATCGAAACCAGAGACATATTGGCCAAGGTTTACTTGGGTGTCGAAATCTCTTCTATTATAGTGCTTGACATTGAAGACGAAGAAGAAGAAGAAGAAGGAGATCAGACCAAACCGGTCCTTAAAAAGAAGAGAAGAAGAGATATCGAAAAGGCCGAGGAAAGTGATGAAGAAGAGTTGTGGTCCCAATTGGATAAGAAGAGAAAAGAGGAGTAGCTGAATTTATTTAGAAATCGAACTAGCTAGCACAACTTTTTAATAAAGACTAATTTTAGATGAACTTGAATTTTTGAGGCTATATTCGTATTAAAATAGAAGATATTAGTCTAATTTCAGAAATTCTACAATATAACTGGTTGCCCTTCCCCTAGACTTAACACTTCTTATAATTGAACTAATTACACATTCATTATGCCCTTTAGCCAGATACAGACTATCGGCATTTGGAATAACTGACATCAGGGGCTTATTTCGTCAAAAATAATGTATGGAAGCTCGTAGTAAAACTATCTTCGACAAAGCCAATACGGGTCGACTCTTTTTTCTCACCTGTTAAGCTTATATGTAAATTTATCGTTACTTTAAGAAATCAACATACCACTTGCAAGCACTTACTGATACCATACCCACTGACAAGTTCACCTCTCAAATACACAAGCATTCTTTGAAAATACACAAGCATTCTTTGGTATCTACCCTCGGAGTCTTGTGAACCTCAGGCGCATGAGATTTATCATTAAATTAGCGTATAGATGGTGGGTGAGCTCTATGCGTTTTTCTCGACAGCCAAGGCTCCACTACGGGTGTCGGTGTTGATCACACTCATACACTTCCATTCATTCAAGTAGTTGCATTTCCACAACCGCACTTTGCCATCGTCGCCAGCGGAAGATAGTAACGTTCCTGTCTTGTTCCAATTAACTCTCCATACTTCCAGCTTATGGTCATTAAGTTTGGCCAAAAGATCAATTTTTATCTCTCCCGACGCTCCTTCCACTCCCTTAAATATACGTACATAGCCGTCCTTGCATCCTGTGGCAATGAGATGGTAGCTTCGTCCCATCAGAGGAGCCCAACTGACAGACCGAATTAGACCATTGTGCTCGGGCAAATTGCCCAACTTGACGTAAGACGCAGCCGGATCTTCCTCGTTGGGCTCAAATGGCTCAGAACTGCCATCGCTTGGCACTGTTCCATAAATAAACCCCTGGTCAAGTGCTATTACGATAAATTTCTCAGTCTTGCTGAACTTGGCAGGACACCATTCTATGGCAAAACTGCTCTGGAGCGATTTGGCCGGTAACAGCAGATACAATATAGGCATTTCGGTGGTAAGAGCCCAATTAGTTAAGTCGTTGGGCTCCAACGACTCGTAAATACGAAACAATCCATCCGAGCCAACACATCCTAACTTGAGTCCCAAGTGATTGGGTGCAAATACCACATCATAGATAGGACCGTACAGTTCAACAGCTAGCGTAGCTAGCTTGATCCAACGTCTACCTGAACCGTGAAGCTCGTCCGGCTGTTCTTGCCAGATCTTGACTGTCCTGTCGAACGAGCAAGAAGCTAATATTTTGGAGCTGGAAAATTCGGGGTGGGCCCACAGAACCTTTGTAATAGATGAGTCGTGGGCTTTCCACAGATCATTGAGGACCCATGTAGATGTCGAAGAGTCAAGATCAAACACCTTGATATGCTGATCCGACGACGCCGTAGCAATGTGCTTGCCATAGAAGTCGTATTTGATGTCATGAATTAGCTCTTCGTGGCCAGTGATAAAAGGTTTCATAATTGCGCTAGTAAAAAGCCAGTTAGCTGGGTTCAACTGCAACAGAGGTCTTTTGCAAATATATACGTGCGGACTACCCGATAAGCTCCACTACTACACCTCCCATCACAGCTTATGCCATAATGGCTGGGAGCGTTATCGGTACCTGTGCAGGACGGTCTGTGTACAGGAAAGTTTTTCATTTATATGGTGCTGGCAACTTCTCGTCAGAAGAAAGGGGCCACCATGGAGAGATACGTAAGGATAGCAGCAGCTGTGGGTGCGGTGTCTCTCATAGCACCCAACAGCCCGATCCAGACTGTGGTTTGTTTCAGTGTCTTGGGGTATCTCGCCACGCTGGGGCTAATCCCCCGTTTAATGGATTCATTTATCAAGGTAGGTCTAAGTGGAAAGGACTTGTCCAAACCACCACCAGTAAATGCAATTGCCGAATCTATGGGTGTGGTAAGTGCAGTTACGTATTTGTTTATCATGTTCTGCCTAATCCCGTTTATTTTCTTCAAGTACTTGGTGCTGTTCTCGTCCATGTCCAACGATCCCCAAATCCTGAACACGTACACCAGCCAGTACCAGTCCAGTGTGAGCCATTTATTTCCTCACAACAAGCTAGCTGAATACTTGAGCGCGGTGTTGTGCTTGCAGAGCACTACGTTATTGGGTTTATTCGACGACTTGTTTGATATTCGCTGGAGACATAAGTTCTTCTTGCCAGCTGTGGCTTCGCTTCCGTTGCTTATCGTCTACTACGTTGATTTCAGTGTGACTTCGGTGGTGATTCCGACATTTTTGACCGACTTCAGAGGTGCTGCGCCAGTATTGGAGGCCGCAGCCTTTGTAATTCGGGTCTCCAACCACTTGGTCACCAGGGTTACTGGCCTTAGTTTCTCCTCATTGCCATCTGATTATGTAGTACTACCTGATTCCCCCAAACTACTTGACCTAGGTATTTTTTACTACGGTTATATGGCCTCTGTGGCAATTTTTGCACCCAATTCCATCAATATTTTGGCTGGTGTAAATGGACTCGAAGTGGGCCAATCAGTGGTATTGGCGGTTATTTTTTTAACTAATGACATCTGCTACCTCTTATCGGCTTCGGTTTCACAGGCTGCCTACGACAGTCACTTACTTTCGGTGATTTTCGTGGTTCCGTTCATTGGAGTGTCGCTCGGCTTGTTACAGTATAACTGGTTTCCGGCTCGTGTTTTCGTGGGAGACACCTACTGTTACTTCAGTGGTATGGTGTTTGCAATTGTGGGAATCTTAGGTCACTTTTCGAAGACTTTGCTTATCTTTCTCTTGCCGCAAATCATCAACTTTATTTATTCAGCTCCCCAAATTTTTGGAATTGTGCCTTGCCCGCGTCATAGAATGCCAAAATTCAATGTCAACGACGGACTCATGTATCCTAGTTTTGGTGAAGTCAAGAATAATTCTCTGATAGCCAAAGCGCTACTTGAAACATTGTCTATTTTTGGTTTCATCAAGGCTGAAAGAAACGAGAAGAAACAAATTGTTCGGTTTTCTAATATGACCATTATAAATCTATTTTTGGTCAAGTTGGGGCCATTGAGAGAAGACACATTGTGCTTAGTGATCCTAGGAGTTCAGCTCTTGACGGGATTGCTGATGGTAGTTGTCAGACACACGGTGGGGCCATGGTTATTTGGCTACGATAATTTAAGTTGGGGTGTAAAGTAGAGTAGCTAAGTAATAGAATATAAATAGGAATAACTTAGAGAAAACTGTTTTCAGCTCTGTCGTGATATGTGATGGCTGTTGACATACCTAGACTTATTAAGAAGTCTTGATATACCCAAATCAAAGGTCTTCGGAGGGTCACGACGTTTTTGGTCCTTTATCATACAATCAAAATAAAAGAGATCTTGTGGAGTGTTACCATTTTGTTTTAATTGAAGAATATTGAAATTCGGCTATAGCTGATACTATAGATACCAACAATGGTTCCACTGGCTGGATTCTAACTACTTTTTATTTAAATCGAGAACTTAATTGATCATTTTCATTAATTTAATAAAGTAGAAAATAAGCGACCTATTTCTTAGCTAAATCTAAATTACTGGCCACACCGATGTAATCAACATAAACAGTCATGGCCTCTATTAATTTCTCTGTTATCTAATTTGTTATAAAATATTATTTAGGTTCATTCCTAAGGACTTTTGCTTAATCGTAACGCTTTTGATTGGCAAATATTTGCTTTGCGGCATCGCCTATAGTGTGCTCGAAATCGATATATTTGAAACCCAAATACTCCCGGGTCCTGGAATCATCAATATTACGGCCCGCTGGCAAGTTTTCTGGGTCTCCCTTGGCAATCTTTCCGTCCAACTCAGGGAAATTCTTGTGCAAAGCATTTGCGATGGTCTGGCCTGAAAATGGGCCGTTTTGCACCCATAATCTGACATTGACTATCTCATCACTTTCACCAGCTATGAGATGCGCTTTCGCAACATCTCTGACATCAATTGCTGAGCCACGTACTTCAGGAAGTGGGTCGGTAGGTTTCAGTTTGATTAGTTGATTTACATATTCAGCAGTAGTCTTCATTATTGGCTTGACTTCAGAATCAAAAGCTTGTGGACCCAACACGTAAACTGGGTTGACGGTTGCAAATTTGAAGCTAGGTCTGCTCTTTTCTACAAATTTCCAAGCAGCTCTTTCACCAAAGGTTTTGGATGCGGCATAAGCCATGGAACTATCAAATTCTCCCAATACGTATTCACTCCAGGTGCTCTCGGTCATAGCGACTCCCGGCTTAGGGTGCCCAGCGATCGCAGCTGACGAGGACGTGAGAATGAACTTCTTGGTATTCTTTCCGTACTTATGTACTGCTTCTAACGCACTTTTAGTTCCTTCGACAGCAGGTCTGATGACGGCTTCTTCGTAGTTGTCTACAGAAGTGAATACTGGTGTTGCATTATGGTAAAACACGGTAATTTCAGGGTGCTTTTTCACAGCTTCGTCAAATGAGCCTTTTTTCAAATCTGGAACAACTTCGTATTCAAAACCAGATTTGAAGAGGGTTTTCAAGTTCTCTCCTTTGGCTTGGGTTCTGACGGATCCAACTACATTGTAGCTATTGGACAAGAGTAATTTTATTAGATGTTGGGCGATAAAGCCATTAGCACCTGAGACGAAAGCAGTTTGAATCATTACAGATATTAATAAAATCGGGTCGGTTAATTTCTAATATATATATATATATATATCATCTACAATTACTTCCGTTCTTCGTAACCGAAGTGTCAATAGAACTTCTGAATCTGTTGGGAATCGGTAATGATGAAAATTCCTGCAGGAAGTATAGCCATTTAAGGCTATATTGCAGTTATAGGGAAATCGGATAATCTGGAGTATCAGTGCTCATAATTTGTGCTTGCGATTGACACTATATCCAACTCAGTACTGAACTAGATCTACTCTTGGTAATGATCATTGCAAATAGCCTGATGCAACATTTGTTCGAATTAATCGCAGACCTCTTTTGTTGGGACCTTAACTGAAGGTAGCTTGTACATAGTGATCTTGGGAATCTTTACAAACACCGTTACTTGGAGAATGGCGATCATTCACCTTTTAAACACTATATTTGATACTTATTCAAATTGAACGAATTTATTGGATGTCTATTGTACATGAAAAACAATTACAATAAAGTCACTCCGTATGGATCAATACTATCGAGTCTTCAATTTTTACAAAATGCCATCGCTATATTTACTAGCAGAGAATTGAATTGAGATATTACCTTTTATTGGTCTAGACAAATGCTGTTTACAAAAGGATTCCACTTATCACAACGCAGCCTTAGAGTATTTAGCTATACTTTGGACCTGGACGAGAATCCTTCCACCAGTTTTATCTTCGACAAATCTTGGCTGGCTTCAATCTTTCCTTTTCCAAGAAACTACAGGTTTGCAAAGATTTGCTTGGCAGAGTCGACAATGCTTTGCTCAATACTGATGTACTCAAATCCCAAGAGCTTGCGTGTCTTCGAATCATCAATATTACGCTCTTCAGGTAAGTTTTCTGGGTCTCCCTTGGCAATCTTTCCGTCCAACTCAGGGAAATGCTTGTGCAAAACATTTGCAATGGTCTGGCTTGAAAATATTTCGGCTTGCACCCATAATCTGACATCGACTATCTCATCACTTTCGCCGGCTTTTAAATGTGCTTTTGCAACATCTCTGACGTCAACTGCAGAACCACTGAGTTCGGGAATAGGATCGGAAGGTTTCAGTTTGATGATTTCGTTTACAAATTCAGCAGTGGTATTCATTTGCAGCTTGACTTCAGAATCAAAAGCCTGCGGGCCCAACACGTAAACTGGGTTGACGGTTGCAAATTTGAAGCTTGGCTTGTTATCTTGTACAAATTTCCAAGCCGCTCTTTCTCCAAAAGTCTTTGAAGCTGGGTAAGCCTTTGATCTCTCTATGTGGCCAGGAACGAATTCACTCCATGTGTCCTCGGTCATGAGAACCCCCGGCGGGGTTGTTACGGTAATTGCAGCAGACGATGAAGTAAGAATGAACTTCTTAACGTTCTTTCCGTACTTGTGTACTGCTTCCAATGCACTTTTAGTACCTTCGATAGCAGGGTTGATAATATCTTCCTCGTAGTTTTCCGCGGAGAAGAACACTGGTGAAGCATTATGGTAAAACACGGTAATATCAGGATGTTTCTCCAAAGCAGCGTCGAACGAACCTATTTTCAAATCTGGAACAACTTCGTATTCAAACCCAGATTTGAAAAGCGTCTTCAAGTTTTCACCTTTGGCTTCAGTTCTAACGGATCCAACAACCTTGTAATTATTGGACAAAAGTAATTTAATAAGATGTTGGGCGATATAGCCGTTAGCACCTGAGACGAAAGCAGTTTGAGTCATAATTAGAATCAGAAGTTGATGGTGACAAGGAATAATCAGAATTAATTACTTCATGTCTAAGTTGGAATTTGCTTCCTTATAACCTCCGTATCAACGGGGACGGAGTTAATGCCATTCCTGCAGGCTGGTTATGTCAAAGACTATTGATGGATAAAGAAAATAGATAGCAGCGTTATCAGAGCTCGTGATCATTCGGTGGCTTATTAGCTTGTGGCGTATCCAATTAACTTAACGCTGAGAATTAAGGGAATGCACCTTTGTTTGGTCGGAACATATCTCGGTCTGGCGTGGCCATTTGTGCCAATCATGATATGGTAGGTTATTCCACCGGTATGGCCCAGTACAGTGTTCGCTAAATCACATTCTGCGACCTGTGCAGCACTAGTTTTGTGATGGGATTATTATTGGCTTGGAGTGAACCGTATTTCTCCGAGAACAGTTGTACTTAGGTTGCAACCGGACCAATAGGTGACTGCCTAATGGATTCTTGGTATTAATAATCGCGTAACAGTGGTTAATTGAAATTTACGGAAGACGGTATAACTATCGATTTTGAATGAAAAATACGCGGGTTCTTAGCTTTCTCTGATTACCACAAATGAGTGGTATACCAGGGAAATGCTAACATTCGGTGTTCTTGTTTGTAGCTGTGCAGTGGACTACACAATGGCCAAGGTGAGTAGTTTTAGACCAGACGCATTAATTTATAAATGTCACTATCAAGTAAGGTATTCTTATGAAAGATATATGAACTGCATTCATTTCAGAAGGTGGTACAATAGTACTGGTTATGGATCAGTTACCACTAATTTTCTCCGAATAGAATAAGGATTCAGGACAGAATATAATATGTATAGCAATAAATTAGCTAGCCTCATAGACTTGGTTGAGAGAATCCTAGAGAAGGCTAAAAGGTGTTGAAACGAGTAAACTAATTTAATGCTACAGTTAGATATCCGGACAAGCCATTTTAACTTGAACACCCTGAAAACCGTCGGAACCATAGCCCTCACGGCCAATTGAGCCCTGGCTAAACTTACAACTACTTGCACTTGCAAAAATGTACACTGTTTCGCAGCCTCTTTTTCACCACTTCATGCCAAGCCGCGACTTCAGCTCCCCAATTCTATTGCGGTCTCAACAAATGACTGTGGTCACTGGCAGCTGCTGCACCCTCTACCAATCTAATAGTTGTTTCCTCGGGACCAACCAGTCTCCTATTCTACCCCACTTGCTTCTATACTCCATTATCCTTAGACACCCTCTGGTTACCCCAATACTTGTGTCTGTCATCTGTAACCTTCACAGCCCAGTCATTCTTTCGCGGCTTCTCGGTTATAAATCCTCGCACCGCCATCCTCCCTACCAAGTTTAGGAGAGGCTCTCATGATCCACCACCGAACACCAAATCACCGAACACCAAACCACCGAACAACCGAACAACCAATCCACAGTGCCTGATCTTCTTACAACTCGACCTTGACGCAATCGATTACATATGCATTCCTTTTCCATTCTCTCTTCTCTCTTCTCTCTCTCTCTTCTCTCTCTGATCTCTCCCTATTTCTGGCTGCGGCTCTCGCTACGCTCGCGCCAATCTCGCGCCAATCTCGATTTTCTCCTTATCCTCGCTATTTGTTATTTCACCTCTTTTCTTGTTCTTCACCACTCTTTACTCCATCATGGCTGGCCCTCCTCCTCCTCCACCACCTCCTCCTCCGTCCTTTTCATCTACTCCTGCAAAGCCTCCTCCCGGAAGAGATGCCTTGCTCCTTGATATCCGCAAGGGCTCCACCTTAAAAAAAGCCATCACTGTCGATAAATCCAAGCCAGTGCTTGACTCCAAGACTTCCATATCGCTGTCTGCGGCTGCACCAGCGGCCCCAATTGCCTCTGGCAGACCTTCTGGTTCTTCGGCTCCTCCTATACCTTCGGCTCCTCAATTGGGTGATATCTTTGCCGGTGGAATGCCCAAATTAAGACACACTTCCAAAGATAATCGTTCAGGTATAGTGCCACCGTCGGCACCAGTGATCCCGGGCTTGCCTTCACAGACCCTGGCCCGCGTCCAAAACAGCTCTGCTCCTCCTAATCCAAAGGTGCCTCTGTCAAGACCCCAGCGCAACTCGTGGGGTGCCTCTGCTGCTCCTGCTGCTCCTCCGGTGCCTTCAGCTGCTCCTCCATTGCCTTCAGCTGCTCCTCCTTTGCCTTCAGCGGCTCCTCCTTTGCCTTCAGCGGCTCCTCCTTTGCCTTCAGCGGCTCCTCCTTTGCCTTCGGCAGCTCCCCGGTCGCCATCAACGCTGTCGTTGGCCTCAGCAGCGGCCCAGAAAACCCCTAAATTGCCTCCCAGCAGACCCAAAAAGTCCAATCACTTGAAAACTCCTTCCATATCAAGCCCTCCGGTACCTACAACCCCTCCTCCTCCCACTTCCGCTCCACCACCGCCTACTCCTCCTCCCCCAGGCCCTCCTCCTCTTCCGGGTCTCTCAGCTCCTTCCACTCCATCAATACCAAAGTCGCCAGCTGGTTCTTCAAGGATCTCGTCTGGCTCGGTTCCTCCAGGTGGTCTTCCATTTTTGGCCCAGATCAACGCAAAAAGAGACGAAGCGAACGTGGTGGACTCTTCGCCAGCAGCCTCCAGAGCTTCCAGAGCTTCCAAAAGCCCTTCAATTCCTTCAAATCCTCCGCCGCCGCCGCCTCCAGGTCCTCCTCCAGCGCCATTTGCATCAAAACTAGCTACTCTGGCTCCTCCCTCTCCACCTGGTCCACCGCCAGCAATGTCAGGGGGGCCTCCTCCTCCTCCACCACCTCCTCCTGGCCCACCGCCAGCCATTTCAGGAGGTCCACCACCTCCTCCGCCACCTCCTCCGCCACCTCCTCCATCCTTTTCAGCACATAATTCAGCTCCTGCTTCGAAATCGAAACCTCCAGCTCCTGCTCTAGGTGGTGCTTTGCCTTTCCTTGCTGAAATAAACTCAAAGAGAACTGATTCATTTGTGGTTGACGGCTCCAACAAATATTCTACCAAGGACCTGGTGGCTTCTCTGTCGGCCCCTAAACCAGCACAAATCCCATCTGCTCCTAGGCTTCCGTCCCAGATGCCTTCAGCCCCCAAACCTCCTTCTCAAATTCCTTCAGCTCCTAAACTTCCAGGCTTCGGTGCTCCTAAACCTCCTGTCAGTCAATCTCAGTCTCAGTCAAAGTCAAGTATTCCCAGCGCTCCTCCAAGTATTCCAAATGCTCTTCCGCCTAACGGTCTTCCTAAAACTCCTTTTGGTTTCCCTAAACCTCCGTCGAGAAACACGTCACTGCTGGCCCCTCCGCCTGCTCCTCCAGCACCTGCGGTCCCATCTGTTATTCCATCTCCTCCTTCGATTCCAACCCCGATGACTCAGTCTGCTGCTCCTTCTGCTCCTTCTGCTCCTTCTGCTCCTCCTGCTGCTCCTGCTCCTCCTGCTGCTCCTGCGTCACTCTCGTCGCAACCTTCCTTCGCTTCTCCTCCTCCACCACCCTCCTTTTCTTCTCCTCCTCCGCCTCCACAATCGGCTCCTCCGCCTTCAGTCCCATCGTCGCTTCCTAAGAAGACTGCTCCACCTCCTCCTCCTTCACAGTTGGATCAACAGCAATCGGCCGGTACTTCTTTGCGTAAAATCTCCGCCCTGGCTTATACCATCAATTCTTCTCTGAAGCGAAACGGTAACTCGTCATCTACAAAACTAGTCATAGAAGACAAGAGGTTCAAGTTTGTCAACTCCAATGCTTTACCTCACCCAAGAAGATTCGGCGACAAGAAGGAAAAGTTGTATCCTAGTGGAAGAGGTTCTTCTGTACCTTTAGATCTAAGTCTTTACTAAATGAAGTCTTCATCTAATTCGGCAGTACTGATTGTAATGCAAATTGATTTGTTGTGAACTTGGTTTGTGGACACTTGCAGTGGTCAGGACAATTATGAACTACCAACACTAGTATATAATTCACTTAAATTGAATTTATGAAATGATGACTTACATTCAGATTCTCTGTCCTCCTCTTACTTCTCCTTGTAGTCAACTGTACCTTGTCATCACACATTCAACATAATAGCTTTCCAAGTCCATTCTCCTCTTAATTTTCAAGCTGCTTGTGTTTCTGACTGATCTCGAGTATCTACTACCCATTGCCAATATTACCAACTTACTGCAAGAGAACAATTCATCAAGAAGTGGATGTTCATTTCCTTGTAATTTATTGAGCCACTGCCTACAATAACTCCTTCTATGGCAAGGTATCTAATCCTACTCTTGCTGAAGCCAATTGTTAAGATTCTTATTAATTATTTCAATTTAATACTGACATATTTGTCACTTCTACCGATTCAATACTCGAGTGTAGTATCATTTCTTTAAATCGACTTCCCAAAGTAACTGTCCTGGGTGTCTAGACAAAATGCAAACTTGTACATATTTGGAATTTCCGGTCGAATCTGAATCCTCTGTCTAATTTAATCAAAATAGCAAGAGTCCATCCAATTTGATCTACTAGTAGCTGAACTTTCTATTTTATTACTTGATTTGGCTATAATGAATTATGTATAGTATAAAATAAATTACCTTATATAATGCCTAGCAATTATGTACTTTATTTGGTTTCAACTTCGCTTGGACTCCATAATTGAACTATATTATCATAAAATGAACATGTCACAACTACTTCTCCAGAACTACCCCAGTCTCCTCCGTAGCATATACTGCTATGATCTTTCTTGAAGTATCGCAAGACTTCCAAATCGTCATCAGACTTGCTATCTAGAATCCGGGCTCCATCATACATACAACACGTAAGAACTCGGTTGTCTTGTTCTATAGGACTGGGTATAAGACGCCATACTCCTCCTCCAAGATTCTCTTGCTTGACTATACGTGGTGGAATGCCCGGAATTGGCTGCGAATCGACCACTCTAATGTCAAATATACGGACATTATCATCGTAGGACCCGGTCCAAATATGGTTGGCATTGGCAGTATTCCACTTGGGACCCGATGAGAGAACAGAAACAACCCCTGCATCATGCTGGCGCCTTGTGGTCGCCCACACCTTCTCTTGGCTCCTCGTGTCATGGGCTATAACCTTACCATCGTCACCCCCGGAATATACCACGTGATTCATGGCACCCGACTCGCCAAATGCTCCGGTCCAGCATTCGAGCTCATGCTGTTCCTCGAAAACCACCGCAGTGAAAGCCTGAAGATTGACTATCGCCAGCTCTCCCGATGTCAAGCTTGCAAATAGAACATCTTGCTGGTGAGGCGAAAAAAATATCGAAGTTACTAGCACGTCGGTATCAAACACCTGAGCATCGTGGACCTCTCTTAATCCGGATTCAGTGTCGTATTTCCATACCTTTATATTCCCTGTAGAATGTCCGGTTACTAGCAATGAATCGTCGAATGGACTTATCTTGATATCTAGCACTGCGCTGGCTGTTGGGTGCCTGGAAATGGTCTCCAATTTGCCGTCTTTCATCGACCTCATCACGTCGACTGATCCGTGTCTAGTCCCATTATCTTCAAGCTTATACGTCCCAAGAAAGAAAATTGAATTGTCCGATGGGTGTATTCTCACACAACATGGCGGAAGTTCGGTTTTAGCTACCGAAATCCGCTTGCTCTCCATTTTGCTCTGGTCTATTCTTCTACCCTCTCCTCTGATACTTCTATATCGCATCACGTGGTGTGTCCTGAAAAATTGGCCATTTCTGCTTTTAGCCCAAGAGTTGACCACAACAGGGAAGATGAGCTTATTTGCTAGGTGGAATGCATTGCCGGCTAAGGCCCGCTACTACATTGGAGGTTCAACGTTTTTGTTTGCGTTGGTTGGCGACTATGTCACAAGTCGAGTTAACGACGAAGTTGTAGCCCGGAAACAAGTCATTCAGTCTTTGGAAGAGGAACAGTCATAACGAAGTAGAGAAAGGAGATAACGAGGATAAACAGAATGGGAGAAATCGATGCATACTTAAATTAATGCAGCAACATTGGGAAGTCTTGAGATAGCTCAATACAAATGAAGATTTGTACGATTATTTCTTTAAACTTTGACTAATCTTAAATCGATTAGAGTACAAGTAACCCTCATTCTATATCGTACTACTATACATTAAACAATTTTAATAGCTGGTTCGGGTCATACTGATAATCTATGGCGCATTTTAGCATTTAGTTCTCTAAATATTGAAATAACGTGAAAACTGAGACTAATAGACATTAGCTGTGGAGCTATTTGTAGTACAAGGATCTGATTGGATACTATGGCTAGTGTATTTATTATAGTGCCATTTATGAATGCTATACAATCTACGATTTTATGATCAAAAACCAGACATATCAGTCATTGAACTGATGGTGATAACACAAAGGTTATATATAAATAATTCTATTCATTATCGTCATATTTAATTATACCTAAAACAATCATTAACTTTTCTTCAAAACTTATAAATATAGAAATGGTAATTAGACTTTAAGTAAACCGTTTTGGATATATTCCTTTCTAATGGAAGAAATGAACTCCAAGAACTTGGCAGGGTTTGAATCGATACCTCTAGAGTAAACGAAACGAGATGCTAAACGAGTAGCAAACAAAGCTCTCAAGTAGGCAACTGGGACTCTAGATAAAACATTTTCAATTCCGATAACCTTCAATAATAATGGAGGCAAGGAATCGAATAAAACGGCGTTTCTGAAAGCCACATCGTCATCCCACAATTCCTTGGAGTTGGCTAATTCGTCACCCAATTTGTTGATAGCAAGTGACAATTTGTCGGATAATTCGGTGTATGTGATGCCGGTTTCTTCGCGTAACTTCCACAAGGCTTCGAATTCAGATTCAGCGTTGGATACAATGACACGTTGGACTTCCTTAACGTAGTCCTGGTAGAATTGAGGCTTCTGTCCGGTTTCGGAGTCGACACACATGTTAGCCAAGAATCCCTTGTCGTCAAAAGCCAATGCAGCCAACACTTCCAAGGAAGACGAGGTAACACCACCCTTGTTGGTAGAGGCATCCTTGAAGATAACGATTCCGGCTTTTTCCAAGATAAGCTTAGCAGATTGGGTGATGAATAAGTTGGCACCTTCAACAAAGTATGGAACCAAAGACTTGCCGGTCTTTTGGTCAATTAATGTTTCGACATTATTGGTGTCAATGGCAGCTGGTCTACCACCACATGGTACAAACAAGTCTACACCGTCAGTGCCGAATTGTTCTTGCAATCTCAAGTGGAAGGTATTTCTGAAAGTAACACCATTTGGAACAACTTGTCCGTGAGGTAAAGTCACGTCCACGTCTTCGACCGAGACAAAGTAACCGTCTTTGGATAACAAGGATTTGTCGTAGCTCTCTACCATCTTTCTTTCCTTGGCCAATCTCAACAATTCTTGCTTGTCAAGTCCGTTTGGATCAGCAATGACACCGGAACCGTCAACAATACCAACGTACTTCTCGTTTCTAGATAACAAGATTTCATTACTACCTAAATCACCATCTGGACCACCGGTTTGGAACTTCCTAATGGTAGAATCGTCAATGTCTAATTTCTGGTAGATTTTGTTAATGTACGCTCTGACGGACAACGTAGTCATACCGTATTCGTCGTGAGGAATACCTCCGATCTGAGGACTCTTTCCGGTCAAGAATGATCTCCACCAAGGAGCACCTCTGGATCTGGCGTGCAAGGTGGCCCAGTCGGTGTAGCCAGCAGTACCCTCGTCAGGACCCAAGAACAAGATTTCTGGCTTGTTGAGCAAGTCGACGTACGACTCCTTGACGCCTGGAATGTGCTGTTTCAACAAAAGATCGATAAGCGAATCGATGTACTTTTCGAAACAAGCCTTTGGTCTGTCCTGGGCATTTGGGTCCAACAAAATCACACCCTTGGAACCACCTTCAGGAATATCCTTGTTTTTTCTCTGTTGGGTATTGGCCAAGTTGTAGTTTTCGTCAAACAAGTTTCTGGAGTTGACGTTGTAGGCATCGACGGATCTGGACTTGACGACTCTGATACCACCTCTGGCGATGTCTCTGAATCTGATGTGGAAACCTCTAAAGTCACTACCGACAACAAAGAACATACCGTACGGTTTTTCTGGGTATTCGGAGTCTGGTAAAAACGATGGGTCCAATCTGAAAGAAAGAGCAACCTTGGTGGATGTGTAAAAGTTTGTCTTCAAAATAGACTTGTTGAAAACGTATAAAGCTCTTAAAACAATGGCATGGTGCTCGTTTTGAGAACATTCACGGTTCAACAAGGCTTCGAATTCTTCTTCCGAACCGACTGGAGTGATCTGGGATAATCTTTGGTACGACAATGTCTTTTCCATAGATGAACGGATGTAGTGGACATCGGCGAATTGACGGTACAACTTTCTGATGATATCACGTCTGGTGTCAAAGACCTCTTGGATGTAGCTCTGGGTGTAGGTTTCAGCTCTCAATCTCTTCTTCAACGAGTTCAAGACCTCGGCATGTTGAATTGATTTTGAGGCATCGAGCAACGACTGCAACTGGGTATATTCTGGGCCCAATCTGTTCAAGAAGTGGGTAACGAAAATCACACCCGACTGGGCATAGATACTTTCCTGCAATGACAATTCGCCCTTGGTAAATCTGTCGTGGAAGAAGTTGTGGGGAATACAGTACAACAAGGAAGCTTCCTTGATAACCTGGTAAATAGACAAGTCAACGGGGTTTTTCTTCTGCTTGGAGGTGACGTACATCGAAATGATAGTCACACCGTTGGCAAATTGTTCCACGTACTTCCTGGTGGTCTGAAGCTTGTAGTAGTTGGCCAAATCGCTCAAAGCCGAGTTGTATCTGGCGGACGTTTTCTGTCTGAAACCAATAACCACTCTGTATTCCTCGGAGTCTTCGATTGGAAAGTGTTGGATGACTGGACCGGTGGTGTTGACAACGTTTTCAATGATGTCGGAGTAGACCTTTTTGGTTTTTGCAGAAGCGATTTTCAAGAAGGTGGTATCCCCAATCTTGTTGATATCAGTTTCGTTGGCACTTATGGTTTCTGGCTTGTAGGCATAGTTATTTTTGTAAACGAAGAAACATTTGACCACTTGGTTGGGCAAGGTCTTGTTGATCTGATATACACCAGACAAAATAGGGTCGGACTTGTAGTTCAAAGGAGCCGAGAAATATTCAGCCCTGTAGGACTCGGTGGCAGGAGAAGAAGGGTCGATATATTTATCGTCAATTCTTTCTTCGTACAGATTTCTGGCGGTGGTCTCAGAATTGGAAGCAGAGGACACGAAAAACACCCCGTGGTCTTCGGCCTCTCTCTTGTATTGGATCAAAGGACGATCCGTTTCCGACACTCCGGCAGAGTATGCCTGAACTTTACAAGAATAAAGAGCATGAATATGACCGGCAATACCCTCAGCAGATTCTCTAGCAAAGAAAACATCGTCAATTCCCAAACATTCGTAGAACCATCTGGCTTCTGACTCGATAAGTGATTCGGGAATGAATCCAGTGGAATCCAAAATGTCTAAAACATGGTCGTACTGTTCTTTCTTACCTGAAAATGGACTGTCGATGTAGCCATGTTTTATACTTGGAGCCGAAGAAGAACCATTGGAAATGGTTTTCGATAAAGTAAGATTTTGAATATCTGGTTCGTTAATCGACATGATTAAGTTGTGCAATTAATAAATTAATGGAGGTTGGCGCTTGTGTTTATTAAATAATTACAGCCCAAAATATCCGGGGGATTCTGTCTTATTTATAGTTTTACAGCAATTTTCAAAGCAATTTTACTGGCGAATTACTGCAGGTTTACCATCATACGTAAGTTCGCAAATCTGGGGTGAGGGGCTGAGAAAGGTTAAATGGATCGGAGTGGGATTAGAGAGGTGTCTTTTGAAGAGAGAGGTTGCAAGAGGAGGGAGGGGGACGAGGGTGGATGAGCGGGATTGCGCCTTTGGAGTCTAATGGTGGTTGTCGTCAGCAGTGACATGAACGACGGAGGACTTTCGGAGTGTCGACTGCAAATCCTAGTTTAACGCGGGTGTCTATCCAGTTCGGAGGTGGTCACCCACCTATTGCCGTACACCACTAAGACAGGTGGCATCGGTGAGGGCGGGTGTCAAGGTTTTCGGAGATGGTAGTGACACGTGATGACAGGGAGGTTGTTAGCGAGAGGAGGGGCGGATTGTCATATTTGTTGAGAGGGAAAAGGAGGGGTCGAATTTCCGGTCACTTCCGGGGGTGCGTTGAGGACTCTTTTATCTGTTTTTCTTTTTATTTTGCAGAGCTTTATTTTGTGCTTAAGAAGCCTATCCTGTTTAAGAAAGGTGTATGGTACTTTGCTTGTTAATTATTTATTTTATTCACGTATAATTCCCGGTTTTAAGGACTGGTTCAAACACTGAGGCACCCTTCATGGCCTACCACTTACACACTATACACCGTGCACTCGCAAGGCATCACACAATACTGGTTTAGGGTTTATTTATATCGTACTCTGCGCTAAACTGCCTCTATTCTTTGAAGAGTTTTCATTCACATCCCAATTAAATCTCTCACTTGAGCCACAACACTCGTCACGCCCTGGGTTCGAGTTAATTTGCACTGGTCAGATTTTTCAATCTCTTCGATGACAGCTTTCAATATGGTCACCCTCCATAACGTGAGTGATTCAAAAATTCCTCAAACTAGCACATCCCGCTAATTATCCCGGTCATTTTCCCGAATACCCTCTATATTATATGACCTCTGACTATTGTCCCACCTAGGACCCCTCACTTCCCCAGGTTTCGTTTTGGCTGCTTTGGTCTTAGAATAGCTTGACTGTTTATGTTTCCGGTCACTGAGCGCTTCTATCGCCCTACGGTTTAATGCGTGTCATTTTTTCGTGCGCACCCCTCCCCCGCCCCGCCTAACTCGGATTCTTTTCTGGGAAAGAGAATACGATGGGTCCGGGATCTAACGGTAATAGGTTGCTAGCTAGACTCCTGCCCCACTTCATCATAGTTCTGTGGCCCTTATTGAGTGTTGAGGGACTTTCTTTTTTTCTTTATTTTTGTTTCTTACGCCTCCTAAGTTTGTTTTTTTACCCCACGTTTCACATATTTTGGCCCGTTATCCCCACTGTTTTTTCACTCGCTATTAACTTCTTCAAAGTTCGCAACTCGAATACCCTCGTTAGCACTTGCCGCAATCGTAACAATCTCGCCATACCAGATACTTACTTGATGTTTAAATAATATACCTATACGTAGGAGAATGTGACTTGGCTTGGAAATTGGTGCCGATACTGGTTGACTATCCAAAGAAAAAATTTCTTCACCTATATTCCCGGATCGATAAATATGTTAGTTAGGAAGCAAGTTTATGTCATTTTTACAGAGTCCTTGACCGTATATAAGAATCTGGATGATTAAAAGTCGTTCTATTGTTGGGCATAGAACGGCGGTCTAGATCCGGGATCGGAAAATGGGGATGTCCAGTTACCTTGGTAATTACTGCCAAGTTACTGTTGTTGGTTACTTTTTTGTTTTTCGTAACCTCCATCCTTTACGGGTCTTGTTTTGGTACGGTTGTTGCAACCACATCAGTTTGTCTTCTATTGTTCAAATCTAATTCAAACTTTTAAACTTGCCAAATAGTGTCCGTTTGGAGTGTGGATTGGATTTTTATCTTTTTATATGACTTGCACCTGTTGAATTGAAAATTGCTATCTAACTGCTATATGACTTTTGATGATTTCGATTTTGCAGTACAGAGTGATGTGTTCAAAAGCCATGTTATTAGGTCTCTTGTCAGAAACGGATATCCCCAATTCAAATGTGCCATTATCGTAGATGTGCCAACAGAATTATGTGCAAATTATGTACGTCCATGTAGCTTATTCCTCTACTCTCAGCCGTACATATTTCGCAGCCATTTTACACCGTGATAAATATTCGTTTATTAGTATACAGAATATCAGCTACCAACCATGGTCAAATAACATGGAGACAGATTCTCCATTGTGGATTCTACGAATAGACTCAGCAAAGATTCTGGAGACGTCCAATACCTCTAATTTATCACCAAGTCCAGTGAGGTTTTCGGTCTGGGGCACTGAATTGGTGGTGATAACCTTGTCAATAGCAGACTTGTTGACTCTATTGATGGCATCCCCACTAAAAACACCGTGTGTAACCAAAGCATATACATATTTAGCACCCTGGTCCTTCAATAGCTTGGCAGCACGAGTGATGGTATACGAGGTATCAACCAAATCATCAATCAAAACACATGTTTTGTCCTTAACATCCCCTACAAGCATGGAAACAGTGATGTGGGTGCCATTAGAAGCACCAGCGAACGTACTAGGAGCAGCAGAAACGTCTGAAGTCACACCAAGGGCTGAGGAACCGATGGTAGCACCGGCTGAACCACCAGCAGAGACTCCTCTGGAAGCTCCGAAGAGGTCGGTGTTTGAACCAGCAGGAGCTCTGATTCGTCTTTCCTTATGAATCAATGCAAAAGAACATCCCAAAGCATCGGCCAATGATGTGGCACGCTTGGCTCCTCCACTATCTGGAGAAACTATGACACATTCTTGGTAGTTTGGAACGTAGTCCATAAGATAATGTTTCAATAATGGCTTCAGGTACAAATTATCTACCGGGATGTTGAAGAAACCCTGAAACTGAGGATCGTGTAGGTCCATTGTGATCATTCTGTCGGCACCAGCCGTGGTTAACAAGTTGGCAATCAAGGTTCCATTCTGAGCAATCCACTGCTTGTATCCGCTCTCGGTTTTGCCATGAACATCTACAGGCGTTCCCACTGGTTTTACCAGCGTCGAACGGGCCTCTCTGGTCTCTCTAAAAGGGTCATTAGAAGAAGTATTCACCCTTAACCCCTCTCCTCTAGATAAAGATGGTGCTCTTCCTCTGGATAATGACGGTTCACGCTCTAAACCTGTTCCTCTGAAGTTTGATAGTGGTTTTGGAGTTCCTGGTCTACTTTCAAAAGTATATTGATCCTTCTTGGTACTAATGGACGGAGCACCAGTCAACGAAGCCAAGTGCGGTACGTCTGGCTGTCTTGAATATGGAAATAATGGCAATACTGCAGTAACTCTTTTGGCACTGGCAGTCTTACAAGCAGCAATCATGATCAACAATTCTATGAAATTATCATTAACGTTTCCACATCCACTTTGAACGATAAATACATCCTTTTCTCTGACTGAATCTTTGACTTCAATACTGGTTTCTCCATTAGAAAACTTTATGGAAGATACACTTCCCTGCTCTATAGTCAAGTTTCTGCATATCATTCTAGTTAAAGCTGGGTGCGAAGACCCACCAAGCACTATCAAATCTCTCATTATCTGTGGTTGTTGCAATCACTCCGTATACCCGTGGTGATCTCTCGACCCGGTCGTTATCTCATCGAAAATTTGGCCCGTGGAAGAGCCGTGTGCAGGCTAGAGATTAGCAGTGTACAGGAACTACATACAAAGTATAGACTGCCGGTAATTCATGATTGTTTCTCCCTTTTATTACCTAAAGTTGGACTGCAACGAGATTTCTGTTGAAGTCCGTCCTGTGCATCAACGTGTGTCAGACATGCATCAAATCGGGGGTGTATTATACCATTCAAAATGCTGTGCCTGCGACAAATATGCATGTATCTAAATCCCTACTTCCCACATAACTCAAATGTCGGACTCGGTCATAATAGTCTTGTTGTTAGGACCAGTAATCTTTAGTGCTGCTTGTAATTGACTGCAGATAGAGGGTTGTATATAAATTTGGCCTATTCTCGACATCTGGCTTCTTGCTGCAAAAAAAAATATTGCATGGTGGTAAGCTCGCAGATGGCGAACAAAATTTAACAATTCTTCATTAAGTCGTATTTCTTACATTTAGGCCACGTCTGTTCACTAAAATCGATCTTTATGTCTATTGAGCCTCTACTCTTTATTATCTTAGGTTCTATGTATTTTCTACTTAAGTAAAGTCGTGAGCAGATGACAAAATAGTGAGACGTCAATTGTGATAGTCAGACTCATAATAAATTCATTGTTCTAGTATCGTATTTCGTAAGACCCTGCCTTTACCGAGTACTTGACCCACTTCACCGTCCGGTAAGTTGACTTCTCCTGTACCCGCAAGTACTTGACAGACAAACCACTGCACGAAAACATCTCCAAGTCAAAATCCATCTTAATACTAGGACGAGACCAGTTGACCCCGCTTCTAGAGTCATCGTTGTGTGGTGTCAACTCTATCTCGGCCGTAAGTGTATGGTCTTGTTCGCCGAATAGTTTGGCAAATTTCCAGATGAACTGGTTTTCTTCAGGATGATACTTACATTTTCCCTGAGAAGAGTCTTGGAACGACTTAATCACCCCGACAGGAGTGGGAATCCTAATCTGCACATTAAGGGATGCCACTTTAGATGGGAACAACGACTTGAGTCGGATTTTATATTTGACTTTCGATGATCCCACTTCGTTTACCTTGGCATAAACCTTAAACGGAAGGTTTATGTTGTGTAAACATCTATAAGACATCAACAGGAAATCTCCGTCAGGTGGAATGAAGTGGATGGACCGCTCGGAGTCAAACCGTTTGAGTTCTACACACTGGTGGAACTTACAATCCTCCAAAGTGACGCCTGGACTACCCATTCCAGGCGATCTTAAGTTGCGAAGAGCACCGTGCGAGGTGTTATGGTCAGTGAAAAACACACTATCTTCACTTAATCCGAAGTGGCACTCCGGCATTCCGGATAAGTGCGACTTCATTTCAATAGAACCATCTACCTGGGCCCGCAAAACCTGGGCCTCTTCATTCATAAGCACATTGATCTTTTCTTCTACTCGGAGAAAGATCTCGTTCCGCCTGTACTTAATGCCGGAATCTCTCCAGGTTATGTTCTGGGCCGAAATTACAGAAGTCGCGTTCGCACCGTTGCCTCCGCTGGAAGAATTTCCGCCGATGGTACCGAGTTTGGCTTGCTTGATTTCTTTGAACACACTTCCACTGGTAGATATACTGGTGATTTGATTTTTAAGGTAGCTCAATTCGAGATTAGTAGGGTACCCAAACTCAATGACTTCGTCCAAAATTTCGTGCACCAAAGCAAAGTTGTTCGTCACCAACTCGTCGTCCAATGGAACTTTTAAAGACGTGCTGGGATCTATTCCTTCTCTAACCAACACCCGTAAGAGACTCTCGAGTTTGTATAAAAATTCTAAAATAACCGAGCAATCTTGGTTGGATCGGGTGACTGCGCATACCCAAAGCATTCCTGATTTTATGTACACAAACGAAGTGGATCCTAATGTAAGAACAGGCGACCGAACCTCCTTGCCGTTGCCAGTCCCGCTGGTGCTGTTCTTCTGATTCGACGTGATGACCTGAATCCGAAAAATGTCGGAAATATTTCTTCGAACACCCTCCTGATACATTTTGGACATGATCACATCGCCCTTGCTGTCGTAGATGAAAAATGCTGTAATCATGACTGGATGCTATTTTATGTAAGTTTTGAAGTTTGGTGATTCTGAACAAGGTTTTTATAAGTCACCTGACATGCGGGTAAAGATTCACCTCCAGTGGACAACCATAAAGGAGGCACTGTTCTACATTTTTTTAAGGAGGAATGATGAAGCCTATGGGTTCAGTGCGAGCCGTGCTATTTATTATCGAATCTCTCCATTCAGTTCTTGACCCGCCATGTGCCTGTTGCTGCGCGATGTGAAGGCATTGGCTAAATTCTCAATTGATTTTTGTTAACCTCGCTAAATTTGTGGAGAGATTGCGACAATTAGCATCCAGTACGGCTCTACATTCTCCTTCAACGCTTGGCAAGTTTAGCAAATATGAATTAATGTATTTCGATATTTAGTAGACATATATTATAGACTAAGTAATTGCAATGATACAATGGAATAAATACAACTCGTAGTGCTAGAATTAAACTCTTCAAAGTCTACGAACTAGTGGAATCTGTACCCTTGAAAATATCAGCAGAATGCACCTAGTGGTAGTCCTAAATATAATTGCTTTCTTAAATAAGCGAATCGTTTCTCTGGCTACTGCTATCATCGCTAAGTTGATTGGTCGTTGCTTTGCTCAAAGTACAGGTCGGTACACGCTTCTATTAATTGTTATACATATCTAACGACCCTATGGTTCTAAGTATAGGATCTGTTTGCTATTTGCATTCAATCTGACATGCAAATTTTCAGCTGCGAAAAATGGCTGCGAAATTTATTTATAGACGAATTACCCTTGAATTCTCTACTGTAGTCCTATAAGATCACCTTTCGTCTTTTTTCCATGCCCAAACTTCCTGTTGTGGTTAGCTCTCGAAGCTTTGTTCTTCTCCTTGCGTGCGGCGGCATTCTTCAGCGGTGCCAGGTCCAGTGGTTTGCTCGAAGCATCCTTGGTGTCTGGTTTCTTGGGCTTTGCATTAGAACGCTCTTCCGTTTCGTCCTGCTTGGACTGATCTTGCTTCTTGAGCTTGTTGGGGTTTCCAGAGTAGAAGTAATCTTCCTCTAAGATCTTGAACCGTCTGGGTGACTTTAAGAGCATTCTCAACCATCCCTCGATTTGTTCATCAGACCATCCAGTAGCCTTTTTTAACGCTTGACGCTCCGAACTCTTTCTTGTTCCCTTTTCGAACACGCCTGGGCCCTTGGTTTTAAACACTGAAAAGAGGTACTGTTCGGATTTATCCACACCAGGCACTCTACGCTCCTCTTTTGAATCTCCCTTGTCATTCTGCTCGTCTACAATAGCTATCCGGGACTTTCCTCCCTTCTTCTTATTATCTTCCAAAGCAGAACCAGAAGTGACCTCGTGATCGTCGTATGTGTTGTCGGGCTCGTCTTCGTCGCTCTCGTATATCAACCTTAGAGCAGCAGTAAGCGTCTTTTGCTTGAAATCATCACTAGTATTCTGGATTTTCTCTCTATTCTTCTTACCGTAGACAACTGTGGCCCCAGAAAAGTCCAACTGTGATATCTTATCGTCGTCATAAACCGACCTCTTGTTGGCTCCAGTTGACTTTTGAGATCTATTTATGTTTGCTACACGAACCGCAGGCAGGGCCTTCAATCCTTTTGAAGTAGATTTCTTCGCTAACTTTGGTTTGGCTTCTTCAATAAATTCAACCATGTTAGGACTTTCCAAAAGCATATTGGTTACACCTTCTACGTCGCCATGATGATCCTGTAGCACTTTAGTTGCTTTACCCTTAGTTATACCTGGGATTAAGTCCATAAGCAAATTAACGTTTTCCTCGCTGACTTCATGCTCCTCGTCGTCGTGTGGGCCATCGGAATCTGCTCCTATTTGCCTCAAAAATGGTAGTCTTTCTTCCAAATTAGGAACCAATTCCTTATAGCTTTCTGACAACAAAACGGTGCTAAATAGCGGGAACAATTTCATTGTTACGGGATCAGTAATGCCAAGTTCCATTACCAATTTGGATATCTTGGCTACACTTAAAGATAATATAGACACGATCATTATATTCCGAATCGTTACTTCATGGATACTCTTACCATTGGCGTATAACCGCTCCAACATTTCAACCCACGGAACTGTAACAAAGTTTTCCACAAATCCACTATTACTCCCGCCTGGTTTCTTGCTGACATTCTTAATATTCGAACCACCTCCTAACGAAACTGTAGTCAGTTTTAAATTTATCTGTTGGCCTAACAAATAAGACAATGATACTAGGTCCTGTTCAGCAAACTTTCCCTGTGTTATTAATGTCTCTAGCCATTTTTGAACTGAAGAAATGGAGCTAATACTGCCTGATTTCTTGTTATCGTTGAATTTAGACTTGAAAGTTCCATCCACTAATCCCCTCACTATGGTCGTATTATTCTTAACATAAACTTGAATGAAGTTCCACACAGATTCTCCGGTTAAATTTGATCTGACTATGCTGAAGTTCCGGATATAGAGAAAGACATAGGTTCTTAAGATGGTGGTATTAGTCTTGATATCGGGGTTTATGGCACCCAATGAGAATATTTTGGTGGTTTCTTCAGCAGTTTCGGCCATGAATACCTTAAGAAACAACTGTAACTGTTGCTGTGATTTGACATTGAGTTTCAAATTGGCGGTGGGTTCGATCAAATATTTAAAAAATTTGATATATGCTTCTAAAAGATGAACCCAAATCACAGGATCTTTATCGATAAGTGATGATCTTAGCTTAAATGGAGGATAGTGTGGAATCGGGACATATACCGATCCTTCTTCTTCGTTAACCATGTCGAATTGCTAATGAAGTTGATTGCGGTTTATGGCATCACTATGACTGATTTTGTAGCTGTGCATTTGGTAGCGCACGACGATTGCAAAAAGTAGGAACTAAGGTGTAGAAACAAGGGAGTATATACGTGGTGGCAAAATCAGGGGAGACTGGTAGGCATGGCCTTGAGTAGTCAATTTTGCTTGGTTTTTTATAGAACACTGAAAAATGAGCTAATTTGCAATGTGCTTTCTGCCTAACTACTGGTATTCTGTAAATAAAGTTATGATCTCAACCCGTGCTTGGTCAATTACATTAAATGATGTTCATTCATATTAAGCTTCAGTTTCAATTATTTCTGATTAAGTACTCTAACCGTGTTAAATTGTTCTCTACAATAGTATTTTGCATGAATTTTGTAGAAAAATTACCACTAATTAAAAAATTGATCGAATTAGTTAAAATATTAAGAAAATATATCAACTACAGGTTGTGACTTTAGAGCTGAAAGATAATCATATTAAATATGTAATTTCGAAGGCTAATTCCCAAATGAATATTCTGTAATTAATGAATAGGATACGACTCCAAGAAAGTGGCTGCTCGCTCTCTCTAAAGAGGGAGAATACCATAAATACCATTGGCCAACTTTCAGAAATATAAGTAAGTTAGGCGATATATGTCAAATTAAAGATCATAGCTGAAGATAAGGGGCCAAGAGCGTCGGAGTTGATATGTTGCTTGCATTCATATAAAGTAATTCCAGCCTTAAAATACCACAGTATTTGCATATTCAGTCATTTTAGATTGAAAAAGCTTATTAAATAAGAATTCACCCTATCTGAACCCCATAACCCTTGCAATAAGAGGCCTTTTGGAAAAGTCAGGATTTCTCTAGAAAATTTGGAGGCTTCCTAAGAACTCTTTAGTGAGCGCACTCTAGGCTGTTGAAGATAAATCAAAGAACAAGAAAAAGCGCCGTAGCGAAGTGGAAACGCGCAGGGCTCATAACCCTGAGATCCCTGGATCGAAACCAGGCGGCGCTAGTATTAATTTTTTGCATCCAAATTCTATTTTCTACATCATAAGTATCTTATTGCATACGTGTATTGTGTGTATTAGGTACTAAAAGTTATCCCAGATACGAGACAAGTTTTCACCAGCGGCTTTATATGAATCTAAATCTTCTTGACTGAAGGCAGGAAATTGCCTTCCGACGTGCTTAGTACTGTCTATTTCTCCCAACTTCACTAATCCGTGAGCATAATCGTAAGCATCGACAGCTCCAATCGTATGGTAGGCTCTAGTGACACCTTTCAAATTTAATCTATCGATTGTCCACTGTTTTTGGGCAGTTATTGTAGGAAGTTTGATTTTACCTGACAAATATCTTGCCACTAAAACAGATTGAAACTCAAATACTCTGAATGATACACCATCAATTGGTACACCCACAAATGATATCAAAGGCTCGTTGATCAAAAATGTATGCTGGTACAAACCAGGAACAATCTTACCGTTCAATGTTATTTTTGAATCTGTAAGTCGGTTAAGAAATGGAAATGAGAAATCGTAGCCGGTTCCATAAATGATCTTATCAGGATTTTCAAGTTCTGTACCGTCAGTGAAGTGAACCTTGAAACCCCCTTGCTCTAAGAGCGTGTACTTAGCAACCACTGGCTTAGAAATCACATTTGTTTTGCTAGTATTATGTCTTGAAGTTGTACGCACAGACTGATACACCACAGTTGCAAAATTAGATATTTGCTTCGTTAAATCCGCACCGGAAGCTCTGGAACCAATAACTAACACCTTTTGATCAGTATAATTAGAAGGTTGCCTATAAAATTTAGCATGCTCAAGAACATTAGGATACTTTTCCTGTACCAAATCCAAACCTTCAACCACCGGAATAAATGGTACATGGTAATGTCCAACGGCCACCACAATTGAATCGAAATCTTGTTGGTACCAAATATCGTTAGTTTCATCAAAATACTTTCGGATTGTAAGCCTGAATCGATAGGAAATTTCACCTGGATTTTGAGTGTCCCTATGAATTCTTTCAACGTCTTCGACGGTTGCCTGAGTAACCAAGCTCAATTTTGGATCATCTATGTTCCTCTTGATATAGGTATCTATGTATTCCTGCACAATTAGACCACTAACATATTTAGTTTTTTCGGGATCGGTCTCTCCCGGAACGTTCCATTTTGGAATATCACTATATGTCATCATTTTCTCTAGGATGTTCGTTTTAATCCCCTCGTAACTCGGTGTGTGCTCGAACCTTTCCTGCGACGATCTAGGTATCAATAATTCAGTCGATTTGTTGTCGAGATCATGGAAGGGATTGAGTAATTGGGGATCAGTTTTAAGCGAAGAATATCCTGGCTTAATAATGTGATTGGGAGTTTGGATGGTATCCTCGTCCAACGCCCAAATACCCCCTAATTTGGGTCTTCTCTCAAACACAACAACACTTTCAAGTGCGGACTTCTCCTTTAATAAAGAATCGGTGATGATTGCTCCTGATGCGCCTCCACCAATAACAGCAACATTCTTGATCTGGCTTGGTGCTACTTGGACCGGTTCTTCCAAAGACTCGACCCCAGGCATAATTATTCTACAATTACAAACACATTTTTACGTATCCCTTATTTTTCGAGCTTTATATACTCCTCACAGATTGTGCAATCAATAAAAGCCACAATGATAACATAAGATCTCTTTTACTTAAAGTATGGTTGGTTAGATCAATGCGACCTTGTGTTATCGCGACAATATGACTCCACATCAGGTACGGGTATTACCTGCCACACCTCTCACGTGACACAACTGCTATACTTCCACTGGCTAATGGCACGCGCACTGGCGATATGAAGAAATAGTGGAGATTAGATACGATGCGGAGAGCAAAACCGGAGTACAGGAGTAGAAGTGGCATGGTACAGTACGACTTCGGGCCATGTCTACTCCACAACTACGCGCAGAGCTTTCGATACTATCTAGCATCAGGTCCGGCTAGACCGATTTGAGATTGTGGTAAAAAGATTTATCTTACGTAACTACAATTGGCCTTAGCTCTAGTAACCACGAAATCGATCTTGCAACGTAACAATGAGTTTCCCTATGGGTAACGGTTGATTTTCACATATATTCGAGGACGCTAGACTCAAAAGCCTTGCACCAAATGACTCTGACTCTCAATTACATAAATCTACCTATAAGGAACCTGCTCGAACGTTGTAGGAGGCATGAAATACGATAAGGGCCACGTGACGAGTCAAGCGGCGCCGTTACCTTCCATCACCTTCGAATGGTAAATTAGGCAAATTAGGAAAGAGCCCACGTGCAGCATCGGGCGGCCTGACCAGATCAGAGCCGACTATATAGAGTGCCAGCAGCCCAACTCATCTCCTTTACACCAAAGTGAACAATCTATTTATACGAAAACCATCAATAGTCAGATATTCGTTGAGCATCTTTTGATCTCCGTGTTATCCATCCAGACTTGATCGTATTATTCCACGTGACTACTATATCCTTGGTCTTCTATCACCACCTCCACCATGGCCATCCAAAAAGAAGTCAATTTGAACACTCCGTTAGACGCGAGTGTTCCTGCGCTATTGACTAAATCGACTCTTTTGCCAGAACTCACGCAGGCTTCGGCAAATCTCCACGGTGACTTATACCGTCAGTTACAGAGCAAGCTCAATAGACACGTCTTTTGGCATCCAATTTCCAAGGCGTTCTTGTCCATCACTTTGTTGGGTGCTTTTGTCTATCGTTTATGGGACTATATTGCTATTTCAGATTCCGTGGTTGAATTTTTGGGATTCTTCATCAAATCCAACGACTTTAGATTTCAGGTATTGAGCGTCTTCCCCGTGCTTATTGTTGTGGTAGGATCTTTGGCTTTGTTATGTTACCTTCTCAGTGACGATCTTAGAATTGTGTCTGACAAGTTGTTAACACCAGATTACGTAAATCAATTGTACGGTTTCGACATCACAGAATTTGCCAAGATCCAGCCTGGAGACGAAGATAATGCCATCAAATTATCCAGTGAAAACGTCAAATTGTTAAAGAATGGCTTGAATTCCCAGATTATGGTCTACCGTGACTCTCCTATTGCTATCTTGACCTTGAATCCCGACTATGAAGCCTCTACTCCTGAAAATTTCGTTATTCGTATTGGTGGTTGTCATGTCAGAAAGGTATTTGCCAAGGTCGATTTCGACGGTTTATTGGTAGATTGGGCTATCTTGAGATCCAGACAGATCTACCAAGATTACGTCAATTCCAAAAAAATCAAGAAAATCGATGGTAATCAAATCAAAATCATAACTAACAGTTATACTTTTGACACCAACTACTCCAAGTTATTAAAGTCTAAAAACTTTGCCAAAATTAGCAATACTTATGATATCAACCCGTTTGAGGTTGTAAGCAGCAACTCTTTACAGACATTCATCCATAAATTGTACAATATCAAAAGAGAAGTCTACGCAATCAACGTTATCACGCAAAACGCCGATAAGGATTTACTCTTGGATGCTGCCAGAGACTCAGCATTTGTTGCTGATATTGAAGAAAAGGAACCCGAAAAGACAACTGTTAGACGCAGAAAGCACTAGCACTATTCATGTATTTTAGTCACCAAAAATATTAATATAATTAGCCCTCAAAATACAAAAGTAGTCAAAAATAAACAATAATGAAAGTAAATAAAGTCAGAGGACTCTATTCGCCAGTCAAAGAGACTTTGATGTTTTGCTTAGCAAAACTCAAGCAAAGTATTACAAACTAGAACAACTTAATTGACTACAAAACGTGCACTTCCTGATGAAGAATCCGAACAGCCAAACTCAAAATAAACATAAATCTAATTTAATAAATACTAATTTGCTACTAACCTAAACCAGCTAAACTAAATCCCATCGATTAATGTCTAAATAACCAATTGAATAAAGCGAGTAGCATTATAATCATAATTTAGAGTTCAAACTAATCATATCTATTCTGAATCATCTACTGGAACCAGGAATGCTCCTGCCAATACCAAGGCTGGTTCCTCGATGTTGTTATGCTGATAACTCAAAGCTCCAACTCCACCGGCATCTAATAATAATTGAGGGTTGACGTTGATTTCCTTTCCCACCCAGCGTGCTGCAAAACATCTCAAAATGTGTCCGTGTCCAATTACCAAGATGTCGCAGGCTTCGCCGGCATCGAGTGCCTTTTTATGGATGCCTTTAATCTTGGCAATCACTTCATCGACTCTCTCGGTGACTTGGAGATAATTTTCTCCGTTTTCGCACCCATCTCTCCAAATATTCCATTTTTCGCCTGCTGGTAAGTTTGTATCCAAACCTCTGGATGTTCTTAATTCTTGGATTTGAGAGGTCAATAAACCTTCGTAGTCTCCATATTCCCATTCACGAATATTTTGTTCGATTTCAATTGGAATTTTTTCCTTTCTTTCAGAACTAAGTGACTCAAGTAATAATTGAGCGGTTCTTTGAGCTCTTAAACGCGGTGATGAAATAATCAATTTTAAGCTTTCTGGTTTAATTAACTGGTATGGTTCGTCACCAATTAACCGTTTACCAGTGCTTTGCATCTGTTTGACACCGAATGGAGTCAAATCAATGTCGGTAACTGAGGTATGCTGACCTGATTTGGACCATTCGGTTTGTCCATGACGCACGAAAATCACTCTAGGGGTGGGTTTGCTTGATCCCATTCTGCTACCGTTCAATCCCTCGTCGATCTACATTCATATATGTTCATATCACGTGACACAACTTTCCTTCAAACGCATGTAACTGTCGGTGATATTGGCACTAGAAAGATTGGAAAGGGCATATGCATAGTAGGTCGTACCGGCTCCTCTTCCCTATACATGTATGTTGCATTTTCATTCTTCTAGGCGGTATTGGCGGCAAATATTCCCGGTGTGCCTATACCGATTTTACCAGTAGATGGTAGACACAAGATAAAAAATTTACCATCATTAGCAGCGAGGTACGACCCATCACAATGAGCAAGGCACACGCAGAAATAGCAGAAAAGATCGTATCGTTGCTTAGAACGTTACCTAAAGACCGTATATCGCATTATGCGTCTTTCAAGGAGTTACAACTTGCCAGATTTCAGAACAAGGAGACATTGGCTTCTATCTCCGAGAATGATTTGAAATTACAATATGTCTCCTTAAGAGATTTAGTGAATGACAAGTATAAAAACTATTATAAGTTGGACGATAAGTTGTTAAAACCAAAGGGAAATCCCCAATATTACGAACGGCTTTTATCTGAATTGAGAGGTGAAAGCAAAGAGTCATTTTTCACTGCGATGCAGACCATTTTCAAACGTAAATAGTGTAAAGATTCAATTCTGTATAATAATGAACGAGGTATGTAAAAAGAGATGTAGAGACCTAGAATTGAAAATTGATCATTAAAGTATAGTCGAGTGCTAGGATGTTGATTTATTGGTGTAGATGTCAATTAGGCTGGCTGTAAAAAGCTTTAAGTATATATAGCGAGCTAGCACAATTTCGCCTCAAATATAGGACCAGTGCTTTTTCGAATAATACCTTTACCTCAGGAATGAGAAGCTAACAACCTGTATTGAGAAAGTATTAGCTAGAATATAATCATCCTATTACGTGTGGAAGAACATGATCTTACTAATATAGATTAGATGTCACCAAAGATACTGGTATTTAAGCAACAATTGTTCAGATTAAGTAGCCTGGAAACTGTATATCCTATATTGCTCAAAGACAGAGATAAAAAGAACATTTTGGCTCGTTCATTATTGGAGGAAATCCCTACAGCCGCCTTCTTAACGAGCTTTCGATGCAGCAAACTCTATAGCTTAAGTCTAGGCTGCGTGTGAACTTGATAGATCGCAACAACTTAGGTCAATTTAAAATATAGTCTTCAGTCTCAACTTATCAGGAATTGTTAAACTATAAGAATACTTGACCTGCCTATAACTCTGATTAGTTGTCTTCCATTGTCTTGAAGTAAAACACCTTTATACCTTCCACAAGCTCAAATATTATATCATCAGTTTTGCATAGGCGATATATAAAAAAAATTCTTTGTATAGAGTCTAAGCAAGTCCATAGCTTAAAGATTATTATGTAGCGCAATTTTAAAATTATTATCATGTTCATCTAAGCCTAATATTGAGTGATTTTAATAGGAAAGTTGTTCTTCTTCGGAAGATTTAGAATTATTCGACAACCATAGTAATTAATTTCCTTCGAGCTTAAAGTGAGTTTCGGAGAATCTATTCTATTTGGACTAGTTGATAGACAAGTCGTTTCCGGGATCTCGTTTTACTGATTTTGTGTTATTTGACGCATTAATTACATTTACCCGAGAAATGTGCTGCATAGCGCATGGAAATCGGAAAGTTTTCTCTACTTCGAAGTAGAATCAAATGTTTTGACGGAACCTTGATTCACACATCTAAGTAATACGCAAGTGGTTAGAAAGGTTTTGTTTAAAATAATACAAGCTTATCAAAGTGATGCATAAAGTGATATCAATTACTTTCAAGATAATACGGTAATTTCTTCCAATGTTATTTTGTCGCAAAATATGACTGCAAATTCACAACAGATAAGAAACTTTGTCGAAGTCACAAAAGAGGCTCATAAGTTAAATTCCGAGTTAGACTTTGGTGCCACTTGTCTCAGGGTTAAGAAATGGTCTCATCAGAAAATCCTTTAGACTCAGAACCAAGTTAATAGAGTAGAGTCCACCTTCGGAATAACTGAAATTGCGAATCTCAAGGACGAGAAAGATTGATATTTTGATGGCAATAGCACGATGACAAATAGAGTTAGACTTGGGACTTTAAGTTCCATAAGACGAGAATGTGGGTATAAATAGAGGAGATGTTGTTGTATTGCAAATAGTTTTCTTGAAACATCATCTATTTATTATGAAATTAATTAAGAGTATCGCTGCTTTCTATTTTGCTTTAGTTGCTAATGGTTTATCACTTCCAAGAGACTCTAACTCTTTATCATCAAGAGAAGATTCGAAGGTTGTTCAGCTTGATTTCAATGTCATAAGACCCAATAATTTAACAAAAAGAGGTGTCGTCAGTGGACTGATTTCAGACTGGCTCCTCTCCTACCAAATTATTTTATTATTTGGATCTGATCAGCAACCTTTGTATGTTCAGGTTGACACTGGCAGCTCGGATTTATGGTTTGTTGATTCGAAGGGGACTTGCAAAAATTGTAATTCTGCTGAATCATATGATGCATCGGCCTCTAAAACTTTCCAAAACCTGACAGATTTATTCGAAATTGGATATATTGATGGATCAGTTAGTAAAGGTACGTTTGTCACAGATTTAATTGGAATTCAAGGCGGACCGACTGTTAATGCTCGTTTTGGAGATGTTTCTTATAGTGAAAACAATAACGGTATTTTAGGGATTGGATTGAAGAGCATAGAAGCTCCCTATTTATACAATACAGGACCTGAATACGATAACTATCCATATGTGTTAAAGAAAAATGGTCTTATCAATAAAGCTGCTTACTCGCTATACTTGAATGATTTTTCAGCCGACTCAGGTACTATTCTTTTTGGTGGAATTGATGAGGCTAAGTATTCCGGACCTTTAACTACATCTAAAGGTGCTAGCAGTCAGAGATTATCGGTTCAGTTCGATTCATTCACTATTGATGGAAAGTCTTACAACTACACTGGTCCAACTGTACTTGATTCTGGTTATTCTTTCAGTCGTCTTCCTAGAGAGATTATTGATGCTATTGGAAATCAATATGCATCCTATGACCCAAGTCTGGGAGCTGTTGCTTGTGAGATTCCTGAAAATAAAACTATTGAAATTGCCATAGGAGACACTGTAGTAAATGTTAGTTTTGAGGAAATGGCACATTTGAGTTTCCAAGATATTTGTTACTTGAATGTTTCACCTGCTAATGTTTCAGACTTCGATAATCTTCCAACATTAGGAGACGACTTCTTGAGATACATGTATGTTGTATATGATCTCGAAGATAATACGATTGGTATTGCACAAGCTGTTTACACAAATGAATCAAGAATTGTCGAAATTCAGTAGGATTTTCAGTTTTTTTTTTTCAACCTGAGGGTATATATCTGAAACATTTAGTGCTTCTGTTATAAATATTTTTTGCAACCTTTGGGAGCTTTTCAATTTTAAATGAGCCAACTAATTGTAACAAAGTAAAAAGATAATAGAGTAGTGCTTGTATTATGTTTGTAGAGATACAAACCACCTTTAAGGCGTCGATTCATTGACTAAGGTTTCCTTCAACCAAGAAACGAGCAATCAGATAATTACAATCAAGCAAAATTGCTTGGATATTCGATAAATTCCAACTGGATAAAATAATTATTACGAAAGTTACAAGCTAATGATGTATTTTTTAGTTCAGTTACCGACTATTTAATGAATGAAGGATTATGCTTTATACTTATTAAAATTTCGGGATATTATCATATTATAAGTTTAGTAAGTAGAAATTCATAATTAGATGTCTATACTTTTAAATATGCTAGAATTAATTTTTTTGTGGAAATTTCGTAGAGTCTTGATTTAGGTAGGAACTCAGTAAAAACCTGGGTGTCAAATTTAGCTACTTTCCCATAGCCATTATTTCAGACAACCAGGTGCTAGAATTCTAGGATCCAGGACCAGCAATTGTATCTTGGACACCAACAAGAAGTTATTCTCCAATACTATAGGCAGAATATGAAGGTCATTAGTTTAGTGTCTATGGTACTTAGACCTGAAAATATATAACATATTCCAGAGAAATGCTCGGGTTAGTGGTAGCCAATTATGCGAATATCGCAGGATTCCGCTTCGTAATATTAACTTCTTTTGCATGAGCGCATGCATGAATCATAAATTTGCACCCAGCGACTGTAAACGTGAAGATACTCAATCACGTAGAGAAGGTTAGAAACATAGGCAGCAAAAATAGAAGAACAGTGTCACTGTATAATCCGCCACTACTTGTTCCAAACTCAGTGCCTTATTGAAAAATGTAATGATATGTCAGAGCAACAGCCTGTATATATGAATATATATGAACCCAGTACAAAAATGGCTTCCCTAATAATTCAGGCTAGTTTCAGCTTCCAGTCCACAGCCCACAGGGACCAGACTAGATCTGGAAAAGGCAGCGCTCTCCGCCAACTCGGCCGGGCTAATGTGCTGGCATTGTGCTGGTTTTTTGGCCCATTGACATCACGTGGCTCCCCAGATCAATTGAAATACGTGGAACTAGTAGAGGTATCTTCGAGATCTACAAGCCGATGAGTTTTCTACGTTCCAGACCAGTACAGGCCGTAACGGTGATTGTACTTTTTCTTATTACGTGCTACTTCATTTTCACTGGTGAAGAAGAATTCAGTCCCGAAGAATTGAACTCAATATTGCAGAGTAAAGATTCCGATGTTGTCAACATCAACAAGGTCGAGCTTACTGCACAAGGTTTAAACGCTCCATTTTTAGATTCCGGCACATATAAGGTGAGAAACTGGGATACCTCAGGGAACATTCTTATCAAAACCAATGACTACATAAGGTTGACATCTGACGTTCCCAGACAAGTGGGAAATATTTTTGCCAAGCTTCCTATTCAAGCTGACTCATTTGAAATGGAATTGACTTTCCATATCAAAAGTAAATCGGCAAACAACTTATTTGGAGACGGTATGGGGATCTGGTTCATCGACAAAAAGTCTGAAATCGGCGATGTTTTTGGGGCCAAGAACAACTTCAATGGTTTGGGTGTGTTTATTGACACGTACAAGAACGGTAAAAGGGGCCACTTTCCCTTTGTTAATGTGATGTTGGGTGATGGTTACACTCCTTATCGAAAAGAAAGTGATGGATTTGAGTCCAGATTGGCTGGGTGCACTGCTAGAGAATTAGTCAACCCCAGTGGGCATTCAAAAATGAGATTGGTGTACATAAAGAATGGCTATTTATCCATTGACTTCAACTATAATGGAGTACATGAAGAATGGACCAACTGTGTCACACTCAATGACGTTATTTTGCCTCACATAAAGTATTTCGGATTAACTGCCGAAACTGGCGAATTATCTGAATCTGTAGATATCATTGAAAATAAGATGTACGGCTTGTACAAGCAAGATGGGTCATTTGTGGGCCTGGTCCAAGAAATTGAAACTATGATTGAGGAACAGAGTGAAGAAACGGTCGAGCCCAAGAAGTCAGGAGGTAGAAACCGTGTTATTAAAAAGGAATCGAAGAAAACCAGAAAAACCTTGAGCAGGTTGAGAAGGGCAGAGAAAAGAATCAAGGAAAGAGAAAAGCAATTGAGATTGGAAAAATATGGAGATGCAGAAGCTACCTTTGTAAGAAGAACAATTGGTAAAATTTGGAAACTCGTAAAATATTCTTTGTGGCTTGCCGTTGCTGGTCTTCTATCATGGGTAGGATTTATTGTGTATCGAGTGCAGAAGCAGAAGAAGAAGGGCAAGACCACTGGTTTGTTGGCATGAGTCTGTTGGATAACCGATCTTTTTACCTTTATTCTATACGTTTTGTATAAATATAATGAGTAATATGTAATACTACCGTAGATGAATACACACAAGAGAGAAAACCGGTAAGCTGCATAGTTTGATTGCTAATCAATATGTAGAGTATTTGCAATACGTATTAAAACTAGATAGGTTGCGAGCATGTGCACACGTCTAAGCCCCTTCGTGCATTTGCAACCAGAAACAACTTCACAATTATCAATTAATTACCCCACTGAAGAGCACAATAGATAACAATATTTTAAGTTGAGTTCCCGCATAGTTATCATTCAATTTTGCCCCAGATTACATACATATTTGGGTTTACTTCTGATCATACGATAATGAAGAAGCATTCGGTAAGATAGGTTTTGATCCTCGACAATTGAAAAGGATATTTGCTTAGCTTGTTCCATTCTTTCTAACAGAAATAAGCGGTCCATTAATTTGGCACCTCGAACATTTACTAGTCTACAACAGAGAAAATTGGTAAATAGTAGTGCTTTTGATTTTGGTGTATTGATATTGTTCACTAGGAAGATGTGACTATAAGGTACCATAATTCTTTATTTTACCCTGACCATTAGTTAAAGTATTCTTAGAGCAATGATATTTCCAAGGTTGTGGAAATGAACACATATTGAACAAGTTCGAGGGAAATCGCCTTCAAATCCAATCTTCCCCTGAATTTGCAGGAGTGAGAATCTATCTAGATATATGTCAATTTAATTTTATTTTATTTTAGTTTTTGACATCGAATTAAAATTTTGCACCCAAATATTTTTTATAGACTTGAATTATTATGAAACTTTTGTTTGAAATCTAATTTACTTTATAAAAACGTTTAACCAGTTGCAGCTACTTATTTAATACATTTTTATCAGCTGCTTCGAGAGACTCAAAGATGGTATTCCAAAATAAATCGATATTCACACTGGAACCAATGTATGTTCCGTCATCCTCCTCTTGCGCGGAGTCAATATCTTTATGCATAATTACAGACTCACCCAGACGGACTCCTTCATCAACGACATCCAATTTTCTTCTGGAATACTTGAATTGATAAGATCTATCGTTAGGAAGATCAATGAATGCTAATGCTAAATAAACAGCCAATGGATCATGCACTGGAGGGCCAGATATATCTGAGTAATTAATCTTGTATGAAGTATAAAATGACATAATTATGTCCAAGAAAAATTTCCGAGCCGGCGAATCGTGATCAGAACCTTCCTCGTAAATTCTTTTCCGAACTTCCTCATTGGCAATTGCTGTGTGAGTAATGTTTAATGGTGCCAAAATAAGTTTGTGTCCAACCCGTTTCACGACGTGTTTGGCTGCGTGAGGATCGGCATTAAAATTAAACTCGGAATACTTTGTAATATTTCCAATTTCTATACCTCCTCCCATAGCTGTTACAATACGAATTTTTGCTACCAATTCAGGGTATTTGGAGATTAATTTGGATAAATTAGTCATTGTTCCTGTACATGCGAAAACGATTTTGTTCTCGTGCTTTAAGATGGCCTGGCGCATAGCTTCAAGATAGTCCATATCCGTAGCTTCTTGAAGCTTTGGTTCAGGTAAGGAAAGTCCTCCTAACCCCCCTTTTCCATGTATGTGCTCAGCAAATTTAGGCTCATTAACCAAAGGTCTTTCAGAACCTCTATATACCTTAACATTGCTCACATTAAGAATATCCAAAACGCCGAGCGCATTTTTGGTAGTAGCTGAAACTGGAGCGTTACCGTGGACTGCAGAAATACCTACCAAATTTAATCTAGGATTGAAAACAGAAAGCAATATTGCAAACACATCATCGTTACCAGGATCGCAATCTAACCAGATTGGAATTACTTCGTTAATTGTCATTTGTGGAGAAACTATTTGTGGCTTTGCGTGGAGTACAGAAAATCTTTTTAATGCAAATACAAACCTGTTTTGAGATGCGGCTGCAATTGATCACGAGGTTACTATAAAGTTTGTAGTTGCATATTAAATTCTGGGGAAAATGCCCCAGTTATAAAGCGTTAATTAGCGGTACTTAAACGATGAATAACAATTCCCCTCAAAATGTAGTGCCGTTCGTACCACGCCAAGGCTTGCAATCACGATTCCCGGCTCCATCCGATCGAATTCCAAACTTGAGCACGTTCTTCCGAGATGTTACGCGCAACGCCACTTCAGCTTTCTAGTACGTATCTGGAATGAGCTCAAGCCAAGTCCCAGAGAACTAGCTATTATACCTACAGCATGCACACATCATAAGCTCGACTGGAAATTCACGAAAAGTTCCCCACAAATATTGATGTAGTATTCACGAAAGTGGTCACTGCCGCGGTGTCGCCGGGAACAAACAGAACGGTTGCCGCAAATTTGCGGACGCGAGCAAACACCCTTGCCGCAAAAGATGGATTCTCGGGGCAGAATTACATCCTAGCCGCACGCCGATCTCCGCTAATTGCAGCTCCAAGCGATGCTGGTTATAATTTTGTAGGCGCACAATTACAGAGAGCGGAATTGACAAAATTAATTAATTACAAATTACTATTTAATTTGCAGCCACTGCCACAGCCGGTGTAGCGGGCAACTGTAATTTATGGGTATCAATAATAGCAGGCTCATAAATCTCTTGAACTTTAGCGTCTTTTTCAGTTAACAAGGGCTCATTCGACTCTTGATCAACTGCTCGCTTTTCTTCATCGATTGGTGCTCCTGCCTTGCCATGAACATCGTTTAAAGTCTTGAGAATAACTGTTCCGACAACTCCATTCAAATCTTCAGCCCAAATGAATTCGCAATGGTCGTAACCGTCGACTTCGGTCACAAATAAATTTTCTCCTTCTTTATAAGTTGATTCGTAGTGTCTCATATGAGCAATAAGTCTCTTACCATCAACTAAATTATCCGCATTACCAGAGAAGATATGGATCGGAACTTTGAATTCAATGCTGTCAAACCAAGATCTTGAAAAAGCGAAGAATGACTTCGAATCATCTCCACCCTCTTTAGTCAATACCTTTTCACCTTCAGCTAATGGTTGGTGATTTTTACCCGACAAATAATCTTTGTAAGGCAAAAGCTGATTGGAGAAACCTTCTTCAACGTAATGAGCAGTCCACCATGCCATTAATCTTGATGAAACAAAAGTGGCATTGAAGATTGCATTAAAGTGACGAACTTTTTTACTGGGAGACCATCTTCTAGCATTCCATCCAAATAAAAACTTGAATAAAATGTACGAAACATAACGATAAAGAGCAGTAGTTGCCAATAAGTTTCTCAATGTACCTAAAACCTTAGCAAAAGCGCATAACCCAAACATAATTTTATATCCATGAGGACCCTTACCATTCATAAACTTAAGGAACCATCTTTCCATAAACAATTTTCCTGGAAAGCAAGCTGGTGCCATTGGAATAAATAAATCTACTTTCTCATGATGAATTTTTAAGTTACCGTTTCTAAGAAATAAAAATGTCTGAGCACAACCTTGGGAATGCCCCACAATAGTCAACTTTTCATGATTTGGTTTGTGAGCCAAGATATTGTCAATTATACATGGCAAATCATAGTAAGCCATACATCTTACATCCCAATCCCAGTAAAGTTCATTATGAAACAAGTTTCCTTTATAGTATAAATGTCTAGTTTCAAAATGAGATCTGTTGTTACCGAGCCACACATCGTATCCATTTTCGTGGAGGTAATAAGCTAAAGAATTGGTGCCTGAGGTAAGGTATGCTCCAGAACAAGAGAGCAACCCATGTTGAAGTAATATTGGTCTTTTATTATTTCTTACTGTTCTTGACTCTTTAGGGTCAAACAAGTGATGTAAGGTCAAGATGAACCCGTCCGTAGTGGTAATATTGTACTCTTCAAGGTCCAAATCCAATTCTAACGCATAATACCTAAGGTCTTTGCTTGGTTTCATATTCTCGAGATTACGATAAGCTTTTCTAGGGGTATAGCCATTGATTGGCTTTGAGTCAAACGTGTTTGACTCAGTTCCGTTTAATACTTGGTAAATATGAGAGAAGAATGCACCGGTTGTTAAAAAATTCACGAACGATAAAGAAGCAACAAACGACACTGCAAACAAAACATAAGCTCTGAATTTACCATGATGAGTGGACTTTTCTGGTGGAGTCAATTCTTCAAACATGACTGTAGATTGAAATAGTGAAAAAAATGAACGGAGATCTACCTCTGTCAAGTTAAGTTATGTTTTAATGTTTGGTGAGATGCTCAATGTTTGTTTGTCTTTCGGTCGATCACGGGAAGACTTGAGCTTAACTATTTTTCAATAACGATCTTTGAAAGTTAAATTTTGAAGAATTTAAATTATTATAAATTCTTTGAAGTTTCCTGCAAATGTAATGAGCTCGTCGTCAACTTTACGGGAAGATATTGGATTGGTCCGTATCAACTTATAAGCCTTGAAATGTGCCAAATAGTGGAGTATCGCGAGGCAACATCAACTTCCCAAAACGGAAGCACTTCCCAATTAGGATATGCAATGCACAATGTCACATGTGATGTAAATAAGCACATTGTAATTTAAGGTAGGCCGAGGGGTACGCGTGCAGAACATTCGTGATAACCGTTAAGAGTCAGAGGGCTAGTAATAGATGCGGAAGCTCAAGTTGCTTCCGTAGGCGCGTTCATTATTCGCACATGGAGAGGGGTAACCAGGTGAAATTTTGCACTGTCAACCCAGAGTGATGTCGGTGGGGTATCCGGAAGCAGGAACCTAGGAATTCAAGAATCAATCCGAGCAGACGATGGCATTTCAGGTCATAGGTACAGCTAGGGCTCAAGCCCTGATTTGGTGGTTGTTGCGCGCACGGATCCAAATGACCTTTGTCAGGTGACAACATGTATCACGTGCTGCTGTATTTCACGTGACCAACACCTCACTGAAAATTTTTAGCTCAAGATCTTTAGGTGATGTCAAAAAGGTATTCAAACAAGGTATAGCAAAATGGGTAAATCGTATGTACAAATGAAGAGATAATGTCACCAGGAAGATTACTAACAGCTATATAGTCGTGGTTATAGATCTGGTACTCGTTACGCTTTCCAACGTGATTTCAAGAAGCATGGTATTATTCCATTATCAACCTACTTGAAGACTTACAGAGTCGGAGATATTGTTGATATCAAAGCCAATGCTTCCATCCAAAAGGGTATGCCACACAAATACTACCACGGTAAGACTGGTATCGTTTACAACGTTACCAAGACTTCTGTTGGTGTTATTATTAACAAGGTTGTTGGAAGTAGATACATCGAAAAGAGAGTTAACTTGAGAGTTGAACACGTCAAGCATTCAGCATGTCGTCAAGAATTCTTGAACAGAGTTAAGTCCAACGCTGCTTTAAAGAGAGAAGCCAATGCCAAGGGTGAATCTGTTTTGTTGAAGAGACAACCAGCTAAGCCAAGAGGATTCAGAATTATTACTACTGAAGGAAACATTCCTCAAACCTTAGCTCCAGTTCCTTATGAAACTTTCATTTAAATGATTACGTTAGCCTTCATCCAGTTCCTCCACTCCCCTTCTGTATAATTAGTATAAAAGAACGAATCTTTTGGGCAATATTGTAAGACACGTAATCATTCGTAGCTGTCATTTGACGTAACCCAAGAATGTTGCGCCTCGGGAGATGGTTGCAAATGCAAAGGCACTGTGAGCGCACTTTGTACTGGGCATTGAATAGCTATGAATAGCCGTGCCCTACCTATCTCGCTACGGAGTCATCGAGTCTGTTAATGTTCCACTGTGTGGCCTACAAGGATTCACAAGAATCTACCGTCCAAGGTAAGGGGTCAGAAGTTCTCTTAGCGTTTGTTATAAGTAACAAGAAGGGTGCGCCAAACACTGTCACCATCAAAACCCACTTCTTCGTACGAAAAAGCAAATTCTAGAGGAATCTCTCGCACCCGAAAGTGCAAGTAACTCAACTCCAGAGGGAAATGTCGTGATCATACGCGAGATTTCATCATATGTATAAAACTTGGAAGGTCATATGAAGAGAAAACTTCGGCTACCAATCGTGGGCAGCAGCGGTTACTTATATAGTGTGGGCCCACAGCCGGGTAACCCTTGTGGTGCGAGCCATCGTACCTGCACACACCCCGAAAGTTTTCAGGTCTAAGATGAGCTTGAGTACGGAGAGAAGTAGATTAAGAGAGGACACAGCATGGCAGGCAAAAGAAAAAGCAGTTCCAGCAATGGAGGTAGTTCCAAGAAGGTGTTCAAAAAGGATGTTCCAAAAAAACCAGACAATCTGTTCTTTACGGTGGCAGAAATCGAGAAGTACGGAGCCGAAATCAGCGAAGACAAGCAGTACAATCACTTGGTGGGCTTAATAAGTCAGTTCGAAGCAGTCGTCAATAAATTAAAGGACAATAAAGATCAAAAGGCAGAAGTTATTGGTAGAAAATTGGCCGTGACTTTGTACAAAAGTTTTCAGAAGCTCTTCAAGGATGGGCTTCTTTTAAACAAAAAGACTTACGATGAGAAGAAGACATTGATCGTGAAATGGTTGATAGACAAATACGAATCGTGGAAGTCTATCGTATTCGGTACTATTGAAGCCAAATTATCTTACAAAACCTCGCTTCAGCTCGATTTATTGGAAATTGTATTGGGACTTGTAAGGATGGAAAGTCAGTATTTCGGCCCATCCAAAACAGAAGGATTCTTCGCCAATGTGACCTATTCAAGGCTCATAAAGACTTTATTGGCAGGAGACAACGGTGTACTTTTAGCTGACGGTTCCAATGACGATTTTGTACTTTTGGAGTTTGTTGAGAAGTTTGCACACAACTGGGATCTTCAGGCCTATTCTGTTAATAATCTCCACGAACTGTTAAGCGAATGGAGAGGTTCTAAGCTGAAAGAACAGCTTCGTAGCATATATTCCAAGTTTTATACTTTGATGAAAAGCCCGTTACTCTTTAACGAAGATTCAGAAGAGCTTGCAAGTCAACCAACATGGGTATCTACCAAAATTCCCGCCTCAGCATATAAACCAGTCCACTTTAAGACTCAATTTCAAAAATGTTTCGTGGTGATTTTGTCTTACCCATTGTCAACAGCCCAGTATAAGGCAACTCTTCTGATATTGCACAAGAGAATTATTCCATACATGGTACAACCTCAGAACTTAATGGACTTTTTAACCGACTGCTACGATATCTCGGATGATTTAATAATCCCGGTTCTTGCTCTTAACTCATTGTATGAGTTAATGAGAAAGTTTAACTTGGAATATCCCGACTTCTATACCAAATTATATTCTGTTCTTACTCCAGAATTGCTCTATACAAGGTACAGATCAAGATTCTTCCGTTTGTGTGATTTGTTTCTTTCGTCAACCCACTTATCGGCTAGCTTGGTGGCATCTTTCATCAAAAAATTGGCTAGATTAGCAATCGCATCTCCTGCATCAGGAGTAGTCATTGTGATCCCATTCATTTACAACTTGTTCAAGAGGCATCCTTCATGTATGATCATGCTTCACAATACTGATGTCGATGATGAATACGTTGACTTGTTTGACAATTCAGAAACAAACCCATTACTCACAAAAGCCATTGACTCATCGCTCTGGGAGTTGGAGTCTTTGATGACCCATTACCATCCAAACATTGCGACTCTTGCCAAAGTCTTTGGAGAGCCATTTAGAAAGCATAGTTACAATATGGAAGACTTTTTGGACTGGAGTTATGTATCGCTTTTGGATAGTGAAAAGAATAGAAGGTACAAGGTTATGGCAGCTTTGGAGTATGAAGAGTATGAAAGCCTTTTCGAAGGTTCCAACGCAGCTACAGTATACGCCAGTGGATGGGAATTGTAATAGTAGGCGGTCAGTAGAAGCTGATGTGCATTTTCTTCTAGAAAGTTAATAGAAATATTGAAAATTATGTAAATATACAGAATATTTGCACCCAAAGTAAAGTCGAAAGTTTCAAGAGTTAAGAGGAACAGTAGTTAGAGTTGGACCAGGAGAAAGAAAAGCTGCTAAAGTGTTGGTTTCTGGTGGATGTTTACTTGGGTTACCAAGATAGGGGTATATTCAACCCTAATATAAGACGTTGATTACTTTCTAGGGTTCAATATTTGATATCCTTTTAATAAGTAACATCAAAATTTCTTTTATTTGAAGTAATGCTCGTCCTTTATTCCCCGAAAAGCTACTTTATGTTCCAAAATATTACCCTCAAACTGTCGAAATAGTGATCCATAGAGTATACTATATGCGCATCGGTCTTTTGGTGCATCTTCATCCAAATTGTTGGGGGTTAGACAATAATTCAACAGTGAAATTGAACGTAATATGGAATGCCTCTCTATGAATAGAATCAGATATACCGAATCTGTGCAGCACTGGTGTGAAAAGGTTGAAAAATTACCGGTAAATATACCAACAAGTAAGAAACCAACTTCTCAAGACTTAACAATACAATCTAGGGTAGATGAAAAGAGCATTACTCACGAGCAAATACTTGAATAATCAATATACGGAATTCTTAATACCACTACATGGACATAATTTATATGAGTAACTGTACTTTATGCGTCTCTATGACACCTAATTTGGAAGCCCTCCGAAAGCATGCATTTTCCCGATTGGGAAAATTAATGAGACGCGTCATTTTTATCAAGGTCGAAAAATCCCACAATTAAATTTCCATCACTTTATTCTTTTCACAATAGTTGGTAACGCTAGGTATGGACGATAACTTAATAGAACAACCAATTGATGCGGTCTTTGGAGACCGTGTGCGGAGATTCCAGGAATTTCTCGACCGAATTGACGGCGATGGCACTGACTACCGTCACCACATTAGAGAAATGTTGACTAAAGGAAGATACAGATTGTGTGTTGTAATCGACGAAATCAGAGAATTCGATCGTGAATTCTGGCGTGGTTTGCTCACACACCCGGCTGATTATTTGCCAGCATGCGAAAGAGCGCTCAGAGACACTGTTTTGGCTATATACGACCCTAGTCTGGGCCAAGAGTATGATACAAACCAACAGTTTTACTTGTCTTTCAAAGGATCCTTCGGTGAAAACCACGTTTCACCGCGCCTGATTCACTCTGGACACCTTTCCAAAATGATTTCGATTGAAGGAATTGTTACCAGAGCCTCTTTAGTCAGACCTAAGATTATTAGATCGGTACATTATGCCGAGAAAACTAGTAGGTTTTTTGCGAGGGAGTATAAAGACCAAACCACGTCTTTTGATCCCATTTCTACACCTGCGATTTATCCTACTGAAGATATGGATGGAAACAAGTTGGTAACAGAGTATGGTTATTCCACCTACAGGGATCACCAAAAGATTTCGGTTCAGGAAATGCCAGAATCAGCCCCAGCAGGTCAGCTTCCACGGTCCGTTGATGTTATATTGGACGATGATCTTGTAGATTTGACTAAACCGGGAGATAGAATCCAAATTGTCGGTGTCTACAGAGCTTTGGGAGGAGGTTCCAATAATAACTCATCTTTCAAAACCGTCATATTGGGAAATTCGGTGTATCCACTTCACAAAAGATCCACTGGTGTTTCTGCCAACGAAAAGTTGTCGGACCAAGACATCCGTAATATTAACAAGCTTTCAAAGGACAAGAACATTTTCGATACACTCGCTACATCGTTGGCCCCATCAATCTACGGATTTGAACATGTCAAAAAGGCAGTATTGCTTATGCTTATGGGTGGTGTAGAAAAGAACTTGGATAATGGAACCCACTTAAGAGGTGACATCAATATCTTAATGGTCGGTGACCCATCTACTGCCAAGTCTCAGATGCTTAGATTTGTGCTTAACACCGCTTCTTTGGCCATTGCAACTACAGGTAGAGGTTCTTCGGGAGTAGGTTTAACAGCAGCTGTTACCACTGACAAGGAAACTGGAGAAAGAAGACTTGAGGCCGGTGCGATGGTGCTTGCCGACCGTGGTATTGTGTGTATCGATGAGTTTGATAAGATGTCTGAAATTGATAGAGTGGCTATCCATGAAGTCATGGAACAGCAAACAGTCACCATTGCCAAAGCCGGAATCCATACTTCGTTGAATGCCAGATGCTCGGTTATTGCAGCTGCCAACCCGGTATTTGGTCAGTACGATGTTCACAAAGACCCTCACAAGAATATTGCCTTGCCTGATTCACTTTTATCCCGTTTCGATTTGCTTTTCGTCGTAACCGACGATGTTAATCCCACCAAAGATAGAATTATCTCGGAACATGTCTTGCGAATGCACAGGTTTATTCCGCAAGGTGTGCTTGAAGGCGAGCCAATTCGTGAGAAGGTCAATTTGGCTCTCAGTGTAGGGGATGCTGACAACCTGGAAGCCCAAGAAGAAGCCGATCAGCCAATGTTCGAAAAATTTAATTCTTTGTTACACTCAGGAGTCGCCAACAACCGTAACAAAAAGCCTCCGGTGCTTGTATCAATTACATTCCTTAAAAAGTACATCCAATACGCCAAACAGAGAATAAGACCAAAATTAACCAAGCGTGCTTCCGACTACATTGTCAGTACCTATTCAGCTTTACGTAATGAAAAGGTGAACGACAGTCAACGTCATACTGCCCCTATCACTGCCAGAACTTTGGAAACTTTAATTCGTCTTTCCACTGCACACGCCAAGGTACGTCTCAGTAAGACCGTAGATGTCAAGGACACCAGGGTAGCAGAAGATATGTTGCGTTATGCTCTTTTCAAAGAAGTTACCAAGAAATCTCTGAGCAAGAAACAGAGAATGGTAGTTAGCGATGATGAAGAAAACGAAGAGGAAGAAGAGGGCCAATACGACTCTGAAGACTCCGAGCCTGAAGTTATCAGACCAAGTACTACTCGTACCCGAATGAGAGGTCAAGAGCCTACTCCTGTCAGCGACGATGAGACTGTCAGTGAAGCCATCCAAGATTTAAATTTAGCCACTGGTAATCCGTTGGGTGAATCAGCTAGAATGAACGAGGCTTCCAGTGCCATTAGCAACGAACGTTATAGTGCCTTGGTCCGTATTATGGCCAGACTTGTTCAAACAGATTTGTTCGACAATGAAATTCCTTCCGCTGCCATAGAATCAGTCATGGAAGCTATTAATGAGGATCTTGAACAGGAAGAAATATTTTCTGAAGCAGAAATCGAAGCTGCATTAGAGAAGATGACTAGGGAAAACAAGATATTTTTGGCAGAAGGCAAGATATGGATGCTCTAAGGATTATTCAGGTTTAATTCGGTAATGTATTTGTAAAGATAGTTTGTATTTAATAAAGGAGTAATAATAATCGTAGAAGAATTCACAAACAATCCGGGATTAATATTTAACATCCTAGAACTCCGAAAGAATCATCCTTAATCCGGCTTTAAAAATAAGTTGATTAATCTAGAATCTGTATCAATTGAATTGCTTTCCATAATTATTCTCCCAGTTAGCAATACAAAAGTCATCAGAACTACAATACAGGCGGCTTGAAGAAATACGGACCCTAGTATTCTATGTTAAGTCCGTTTCCAAAGTGAAAGCACGAAATGTGCGAGTAGAACGTGCGGATATAACAGTTTGCCATGACTCAAGGAGCAAAATATGAAGATTAGTCAGTAATGCCAAGTACATGTTGCTACTTTAAACTATTGTTCAAAGCCACAGTCCCTGGTCAGATTAAATAAACAAATATCTATTAAAGTTTATAGATTATTCTTTAGTACCGTAGTAGATCCAAAAAATACGTTTAGGTATTACTGTAAGGTGATGGAATTCATAATTAATTTTCAAGAATTTTCATCTCAATGAACTATTGAACGTCTAATGGTTCCAGCATTTCTTCATCGGTCAATTATCTCTTTAATAATACAACATTTATCCTGACAATAAGCTAAATCCCAAGAAGGATTCACGATTTTTTTGCCATCGCAAATTTGTGATATCAAAATATAAGTTATCGATATGGCTGCGAAATGCTACAAAAGGGAAAAGCAAAAGGAAAGCGTACATCTTCATAGAATATCTTCCCGTAAACCATCCTTTTACAAAATAGAAAGGGTTTCTATATGGCAACACTAACCCCGATTTAAAAGGGTCAAAGTCTCTACAAATTATCAACTCTCTCCTTGATCCTTAATTTCTTTTCTCTTAGAGCACCAGCCAAAACAAAATATTGAGCAACCACCACGCTCCCGGTATTCTTTTGCAGAATAAGTAACTCTCTCTAAATATGAAATAATTCTTGATTTTCCAAGTAGCACTTAGTATTACCGTATCTCGAACTTTCTTCGACCAAAGCACAAAATAGTTTGGCTATCCTAAATCCAGTGTATTGTATCATCGAATTTTTACTCAATTCATGATTTTAACCCCGTAAGAGTCTTTGCCTCCTTTCATGATCAATAAGATTTCTTTAATCTAACCGAAAAGCGAGTACTAAATGTATACGGCTTTAAGGGTATTCAGGTTTTGAGCAAATGTGTTAGTTTTGGTGAATGTAATAATTACAAATAAAATCCCACATACAGTATTATACGAAATAATTACTCATAGTCGAAGGCGGGAGAATCTGACAGAACGCTGGGATTACCAATTGTGTGATTACCAATGCCGAGCGCAATATGCAAAAAAGGGTGCGTCACATTTGGTCGCTTCTGACATGCAGGGCAATCAGAATAAGCACCGCCGCACTGTCGCAAAAATCAACGGTGTCGTATAATGGCTTCAACACAAGAGAAAAGTGTACAGTGAGCTACGATAAACCCTGGGTGCTGGGACTTTTTATTTTGGGAATCAGCCTTCTTAGCCCTGCTATTCCTGAAATTGGGTCTGAAATTCGTCATGTTCATTCAACTTATTCTATTAGTAACCAGTAAAGGAGCCTTATTACTGCTCCCAGCCCTTGTATTTCTTAATTCCGTTCCTGATTTGCTGCTCTACCATTCCATGCATTGCGGCTGAATTTCTCCGTGTTTTGCCCGTGAACCATTTCCACCAAAATTATATCTCTTAAGCAATTTTAAGTTATCTCCGTCTCATCCGGGATTTTCCGTTTACGTCTCTTTTATTATTAATCACTAAAGTATGCGCAGGCTGTCTACAAAAGAATTATTTTTTACCTAGCAATCGTTTACGCGGCTTGAAAATGCATCGCCTTATTTGTAATAGGTGTTTCAATTAAGACTATATATTTGGCTTAAATCCTTACAGGAATAAGGAATTGGTTCAGCTAATTGCATTTCCAATTGTTAGAATATCAATGTTTTATAGATTTTTAAGAGACAGTTTTGTTGGAAGAACCACATATAAAATTTCCGGTAGGAAGTTATTCAGATATCCCGAAGAGCACCCTGACTATGTTATACCTGCGCATTACCTTCCTGATTATAAACCACCTCCAGTTGAGTCAGACGATGCTGAAAAGGCAGTTGAATTAAGCTCAGAAGCTTCTAGCAACACTGTTATAAAAGATGATAATGTTATAGTGGGTTGGGAAGGTGATGATGACCCTGATAATCCTCAGAATTGGCCGTTGAGTCAGAAGGTCTTTTTTATTTTTGAAATTGCATTTTTAACAACTTCGGTCTACATGGGTGCAGCAATCTACACCCCAGGTATTGATGAAATTATGGAAGAATTCAAAATTGGTGAAACTGTGGCAGCATTACCATTAACTTTATTTGTTATTGGTTATGGTATTGGTCCAATGGTTTTTTCACCTCTCTCGGAGCATCCAGCTTTTGGAAGAACTTACATTTATATTGCCACTTTATTCCTTTTTTTTATTTTGCAAATTCCAACTGCTTTAGTCAAAAACATAGCTGGTTTATGTATTTTGAGATTCTTAGGTGGTTTCTTCGCTTCTCCAGCATTGGCTACTGGTGGTGCATCTTTGAGTGAAGTTCTCTCAATGCCTTACGCTCCAGTTGGAATTGCTGCATGGTCATGTGCTGGTTTCTGTGGTCCTTCATTGGGTCCTCTTTTCGGTTCAATTGTGACTGTCAAGGGTAGCTGGAGATGGACCTTCTGGTTCATGGCCTGTCTTAGTGGTGCTTCATTAATTACATTGAGTTTCTTTTTACCAGAAACTTACCCAAAGACTATTCTTTTAAGAAAAGCTAGAAGGTTGAGAGCTATTACTGGTAACCAGAATATTACAACAGAAGATGAAATTGCTAGTAAAGCATTAGAAGCCAAGGATGTTGCTATTGAGACTTTGTGGAGACCTTTCGTCATTGCTTTCACAGAGCCAGTTGTGTTTTTGATTAACATTTACATTGGTTTGGTTTATGCCATTCTTTACCTTTGGTTCGAAGCTTACCCATTGGTTTTCGTTGGTGTTTATAAATTCACATTGATTGAAATGGGTGTCAGTTATACCTCCATTATGATTGGTATTTTCATCGGCTGTATGCTTTACTTATACTGGGTACACAAGAAGTTTACATTAAAGTTATTGGCCGGTGAGGCAATCGCTCCAGAAAGTTTTATTCCTGGATCAATTCTTGGTGGTTCTTTGATGCCAATCGGTATTTTTTTGTTTGGATGGACTTCTGCTGCTGATATTCATTGGATTCTTCCCCTTATTGGTGCTGCTATCTTCGCTGCTGGCGCTTTCTTCATTTTCCAAACCTTATTCAATTATTTGGGTATGTCTTTCTATAGATTCTTGGCTTCAGTCTTTGCCAGTAACGGTTTCTTCAGATCTATGATTGCTGGTGTATTCCCATTGTTTGGTAGAAATTTGTTCTCCAACTTAAAGACTCATAGATTCGTGGCTGGGTGGGGTTCCAGTATCTTGGGATTCATAACCATCGGTATGATCTTGATTCCAGTACTTTTCTTCGTCAATGGCCCTAAGTTGAGAGCTAGATCTAAATATGCAAACTAGTGAAATCGGGCCCCTTACAAATAAGTCATTTAAAATAGTTTAGAGGTTTGACACCTTAAAGGGCCGAACATAATATGATATAATAAATTAGTTAATTAATATAATTAGAAAATTCAAATTTTGAGACAATTATGGTTAAATACGAAGGGTTACGTTGGACGGTTTTAGTATCGAATTGCTCGTTCATAGTTTTACCCCAAACGCTTCGAATCATACATAATTTCTTAAAACTTGACGAGAAGCGTCTAAAACGAAAATATTCGAGCTTGATCTTTTAGTTGAGCTTTTCCAAGGTACAAAGATTCGCGTGAATAGTACTAAACAATGCAATATACTTTTAATTTTTATGCATGATGCTGCTTTCAATTGGGGATTATCAAGATTCACTTACCTCAACTCAGCAATTGCAAGAGATAAATTATGTATGATAAAGTTAAAGGAACCTATACTGATGTCAGGGTTGTTGCAAGTGCTCACGTCTATGCTGGTGAGCATGACGAGATTGACTCGAGGTGGCTTTTGTTTACTACTGAGAGATTTACCTCACAGCTTACTGTCACTGGTCTAAGCGATAATTTCCCTTAATCAGAGAACACTTTCCCTAAAGCTGAAAGTGCTTTAGCCGAAACTGGCTCAAAGAGCTGTATTTGGTATCATTAATAATCCTGCTACCAGGAATATATTAAACTTCGAAACGATTTCTCGATTTCTCTTGAAGAGTCTACTCTTGATGCAATTTCTTAAATTTACGCCAATAAGCCGTTATATGTACTATGATTTAATTAAACCATATTTTTCTTGATCCTCGAATTGTATTAGACCATTTCAATAAATGAAAAATAAATGAATAAAGCTCAATATACAGAAGACGATAAAGTCTACAGTTCAATATCAAGTGATACGCAAATTATGGACTGGTTGCAAAATTATGAAGTGCCACGACCTCGTTTGAGACACAGGTATTCAAATCTCTGAAACTTTGTGACAATAGCAAAAAAACTGAAAGTATTTAAAACTACCGCAAAATTGACCAAAGCTATACAATGGATAGTTCTAGCTGAAAGCAGTCAAAATACGTATTTCAGAAGGTTCCTTCGTACAAATTAAGGAACTTGTGAACTTCAGATCACGTGCTACACTCACACGACCTCATCACAACTTGAAGATATGATAACGAGTAAGGTAGAAGACACAATGTCTGATGAAGAGTTCGAGGTAGAAGCTGGAGATGTGCTACTCATGCACAATTACCACACACTACCTAAAAATTGCAAGAAGTACTGGGGAAAAAGGTATCTGCTCTTCAGCAAATATGATGAAGGAATTTATATGACATCTGAATTATGGTATTCGGTCACCCCAGAAAATGTTGCAGTCATAGTAGCCAGAATATTCAAATTGTTAATCCCCGAGGCTGTAAGTGTGCTTGATATTTGCTGCGGAGGGGGAGGAAACACCATTCAATTTGCTAAGGAGTTTGACCATGTTGGAGCTCTTGATATTAACGAAATTAATGAAAAATGTACCCTTCATAATGCCCAAATTTATGGAGTAGATGACAATATCTGGTCTTACATAGGAGATTGGAACGAAATTTGCCAACCTCATGAGGATGGAACCCCATATATGGATTGGATACCTGAAGAATTGCAGAATAAACCTGATCCAGGAAATACGTTTGATTTTATATTTGCGTCTCCACCATGGGGAGGCCCCGCATATAACAAGAAAAACCGAGAATATGACTTGGAGCTAATGGAGCCATTTCCACTAATGAATTTTGTCATTCAATTACTACAATACACCCGAAATATAGGATTATTTTTGCCTCGGAACCTGAATTTGGATCAGATTAGGGCCACTACTCGCGCTATCTGGGGTCCTGAAGCACGTTGTCGAGTTGTTCTGTTGAAGCACATGGACCACAGTTTCGGGCTCCTCGTTCTTTTTGGCCTGGAATTAACCAAACCCGAATCCGATATCCGGGAGGTGTTTGACATGGAAGAGTCTGACGAGTAGAACATATCACGTGACCCCATGAAGGTTGAAAATTGTCGCCAACAGGAAAAAAGTCTCCTTGAAACAAATCAAACAAGCCAGCCGACATTTTGCACTGTAGGGTAAAATGGAAGGACTTAGAAACGAAGATGGAATACCTGGTAATAAGGGACATGTACACGTGCATGTAGCAGGCCCCAAACAAAACGAAATGGGCCGACAAGGGTTTGCAGGAGGAGATGGCAATGGACCTAGTGTGAGCAACAGCAACGACGAAAGCAACGACAAGTATTCGACGTTAACGCAGGAAGTTAATTACCTAAGACAGATTGTGGATTTTCAAAACACCAAGATCGATAAGTTGACAGCGTTGATTACCGAATATTTTGAAAACAAGAATGAAGATGTTATTATTAGATCGTTGCAAGCAATTCAAGACAATGTTATCGAGGACGATCATGTGAATGAGATAGACAACCATGTAGACCAACAGGTAGGAGTACACGGAGAATTAAATCCACAGCCTGTGCACCTTGACGGGAACATGGACCCGGCCCTACATCAAGTCGCAGTTGTGGCGGCGGCAGTGCAAGCACAAGAAGCAGGCCAGCAACTGCAGCAGCAACAGCAGCAGCAGCACCATCAACAACAACAGCATCTGCAGCATCAGCAGCATCAGCAGCAACAACAACAACAACAGCAACAACATTCACAAGACATAGGCCAACAAAGGCAAAACGCAGACAAAATCAAAAAGATATACGGAGTTAAACGTAAGCACGACAGCCAAGATGGCAACATTCACGTAGAAGACGACGAAACCAGCGGTGGGTACGAGGGCCGTGCTGACGCCAAAAAGCCCAAGATCTCGGTGGACTTTCTCCACAACCCCATGTCAGTCAAAGAGATTTACGATGAGTTCACCAAAGGGTTCCGTGGCCAGATCCCGCTCCGCGAAATGGACGCCAAGTACGGCAAGCACGAATGGCGAGGTGACTCGCGGTCCAAGGAATCGAAGCGGTTCCAAAGAAGAAAGAAACTCTTTGATGCCATTGAACGCGGTGTGATCAAGTACGGCAAGCCCGCAGAGGAAATCATCAGCTACATTGAACAGTTCCGAGGCGACAAGTCACTCACCTGGGTCATGAACGGCCACCTCCCCCACGATCTTATGAACTAAATACACATCCTCCGTACCACCCCTGTAGCCCTTGGGCCCCAGCCAGTTTTTGCAGCCATCACGTGCGCCCGCCCATGACCGTTAGCGTCATTTCTCGAATCTTCCACGCGCCGGGTAACCCGACAAAATTTTTCAGCGCCGTCGCAATATAACTACACCTTTTTGCAGCGTTTAATACTTTTCCCACTCCTCAACACAACACCCTACACAATGTTAAGTGCAAAGACCTCATTAAACAATATAAGCCGTCGTGTCCCAGGTTTAATCCGTAACAACTCAACTGCCGCCCCAAGCGGTCCAGTTATCGGAATTGATTTGGGTACCACCAACTCTGCCGTTGCCCTTATGGAAGGTAAGATCCCAAAGATCATTGAAAACAGTGAAGGTGGAAGAACCACTCCATCCATTGTTGCCTTCACCAAGGAAGGTGAAAGATTGGTTGGTATTCCAGCCAAGCGTCAAGCTGTTGTCAACCCGGAAAACACTTTGTTCGCCACCAAGAGATTGATTGGTCGTAGATTTGAAGACCAAGAAGTCCAAAGAGATTTGAGTGAAGTCCCATACAAGATCGTCAAGCACGACAATGGTGACGCTTGGATTGAAGCTAGAGGTGACAAGTACTCCCCACAACAGATTGGTGGTTTTATCTTGAACAAGATGAAGGAAACCGCTGAAGCCAACTTGGGTAAGCCAGTCAAGAGCGCCGTCGTTACTTGTCCAGCTTATTTCAACGATGCCCAAAGACAAGCCACCAAGGATGCCGGTAAGATTGTTGGTTTGAACGTTTTGAGAGTTGTCAATGAACCAACCGCCGCCGCCTTGGCCTACGGTTTGGAAAAGAATGACGGTGAAGTCGTTGCTGTTTTCGATTTGGGTGGAGGTACTTTCGATATCTCCATCTTGGACATCGGTGCCGGTGTCTTCGAAGTCAAATCTACCAATGGTGACACCCACTTGGGTGGTGAAGATTTCGACATTGCTGTTGTTAGAAACATTGTTGAAAACTTCAAAAAGGAGTCTGGTATTGACTTGGCCAAGGACAGAATGGCCATTCAACGTATTAGAGAAGCCGCTGAAAAGGCCAAGATTGAATTATCTTCAACTGTTGCCACCGAAATCAACTTGCCATTTATCACCGCCGATGCTTCTGGTCCAAAACATATCAACCAAAAGATCTCCAGAGCTCAGTTTGAAAGCTTGGTCGAACCTTTGATCAAGAGATCGGTTGACCCATGTAAGAAGGCCTTAAAGGATGCTGGTTTATCTACTTCTGACATCTCCGAAGTCATCTTGGTTGGTGGTATGTCTAGAATGCCAAAGGTTATTGAAACCGTCAAATCTATTTTCGGTAAGGAACCTTCTAAGGCCGTCAACCCAGATGAAGCCGTTGCCATGGGTGCCGCCATCCAAGGTGGTATCTTAGCCGGTGAAGTAACCGACGTTGTCTTGTTAGATGTCACTCCATTATCCTTGGGTATTGAAACCATGGGTGGTGTCTTTGCTAGATTGATCTCTAGAAACACCACTATTCCAGCCAAGAAGTCCCAAATCTTCTCCACTGCATCTGCCGGCCAAACCTCTGTTGAAATCAGAGTTTTCCAAGGTGAAAGAGAATTAACCAGAGACAACAAATTAATTGGTAACTTCACCTTGTCTGGTATTCCTCCAGCTCCAAAGGGTGTTCCACAAATCGAAGTCACTTTCGACATCGACACCGATGGTATCATCAAGGTTTCTGCTCGTGACAAGGCTTCCAACAAGGATGCTTCTATCACCGTTGCTGGTTCTTCTGGTTTATCTGACTCAGAAATCGAGCAAATGGTTAATGACGCCGAAAAATTCGCCGAATCCGATAAGGCCAGAAGAGAAGCCATTGAAAACGCCAACAGAGCTGATCAATTATGTAACGATACCGAGAACTCATTAAATGAATTCAAGGACAAATTGGAAGCCGCTAATGCTGACAAGGTCAAGGAACAAATTGCCAACTTGAGAGAAATTGTTCTTAAGGCTCAAGCCGGTGAAGAAGTCGATGCCACTGAATTGAAGACCAAGACTGAAGAATTACAGAACGAATCGTTGAAGGTGTTTGAAAAATTGTACAAGAACAACGAAAACAACAACAACAACAGCAACAACGAAGGTTCTTCTGAAGAACCAAAGAATTAGGTAATTTGAATTCTTGTCATTCTAGTTTTGTGTTCTGTGTATTAATGAAATAATGAAACAAGTTGGTGGTGCCTATGTTATAGCAGGCGCTCATACTTGGTGTGTTTAGTCAAGACGCTTACTTAATACCTGTATATATTTTAATCATTATAAATTGAAGTTAAGCGTGAATGACTGTAGAATAAATGTAGGATCAACTGCGACGAGTAAGTGGTACCATAACTCATGAGCCGAGGAAACATGGCACTAGATAACTATAAATATGCGAAACGCATTGCAAGCTTGTTTATTATGAATATGTAGAAAGAATCATGAGTAGATTTAAATATTTCCAAGATATTGTACCGAGTAAGCTGGTCCGTTCTAGTATCACATTATACGCTGTAATTGAGCGAATAGTCTAGGAATGACATCGATAATGCTCCAAAGCTAATTATTCATGACTGTTGCAATTAAAATGTACCCCCAATTCGATGTGGATTAATGAAATTAGCTATTATGTATTATGTATCATTGACTATATACTTGCTTAACCAGTAAGAGCAGAAAGAGAATTTAGATTGAACTGATAAGCACCTGATCGTCTAATTGTGCTTGCAGAAGACACCAGAGAGTTAGACTGCTTGCGGAACCTTTCAACTGTAGGCTTTCTCTTGTTAACTGTACCATAAGTTTTGGCCACACTCAAGTCTGATTGAGTTACACTTTGCGAACCAGAAGTGATGTCAGTGTTGACCGATGAAGAATCCAGTTCTCCGTCAGATTCGTACTCCAACATCTCTCCCAACATCGATCTTCTGTTCAAATAGGTCTTGTTGAATTCTTCAGCCGGAGGATCCACAAAGACATCAGCAGTGCCATCAGAATCAGCAGTGGTAGAAGTGTAAGTGATTGAAGGACCCGTGGAAGAGCATTCGCTGGCAACGTCATCTTGAACGTACTGATCCTTTGGAGACTCAACTGAAGATTCAGTTGGAGGTTCTAGTGGGGTAGCAGGAGCAATAGGGTCATGTTGGTCAAGAGGAATAGTGTGGGTGGGAGAATTATTGTCTCTGCTACTAAGGTCTTCTTCAGGGAGATCAAAGTTGTTGACGGCTTTGGAGACAACAAACGACTGAAACATGCTGATTTCTTGCCTGAGCTGGATTCTTTTGCAGATAACATGGCTCAAGTAGCTTCTCCATAACTCCATCATATGCTTGGCTTCTTCGGGAGAAGGCTGGATCGGTCCTTCCATGACAGGTAACGAGTTGACGACATGAGGAGGTGGAGGCGGAGCTTCGCTCTCGGCGGTTTCGTTGGTCTCGGGATTGGACTGAAGCTCCCGTTCATGGGGCTGAACCAACTGGTTGTTGAATCTCTTTGGATCCAACATGTTTGTTTGGTGGTATCCGATTGAGCTTTCGTGTGACTTTCTGGTGTCATAATTAGTACGTTGTTCGTCGATATAGGAAGATAAATGGTCAAGTTTCCCCACTGCAGGTTTCTGTTCTATCACATTGACGTTTTCCTTGGGTGCTCCTGCTTCGTACTTAATGTTGTCGTCCAAATCGGACACTCTTTCCACGTCAACCAAGCCCAAGTGGGGATTGGTGGAAGGAGCAGATATGAGCGGTCTTTGGTTCTTCTTTTTATCTCCAACCATGGCAAACTTGAGACTCTTGTTACGGTTGATTTTGGAAGGCTTCTTGGTCAAACCCTTCAGCGAAACCTTGAAGTTGTGGAACTTGAGCGATCTGATTTTGAGCACAAACTTCTTAAGTCTGATTTTAAGGCGATAAAGTATGCTGCCTTGTTTGAATTTGATGGCATTTCGACGTTCCAAGGACGACTGGTTACTATCGATGGTGTATATTCCGGTAGCCATGACTTTGGAAGAACGGGTGCGAGAAAAACGGGGGCTGGACCCGATTCTGGGCCTTCTTGATCTCTTTCTCTTCTGGGTTGTTGAGTCGTGGTCAGGACGTGTAGAAAAGATGGTGGCTTGTGAGCCCATGGAGTTGGATATTTCTCGCGATAACGTGGTGGAATATGGGGTATATTGGGCAGAAGAAGGTTTGGAATTGGACGACACCTTTGTCTTTTTGGAGTTAGTGGAGAAGGTTCTTTTGGTTGGCTGGTTTTTGCCAATTAGCCCGTTTTCTTCGCTGCCCAAAGACTGTGACACTATAGACAAGTTATCGAGTCTCTGGGAAATGTACGGGTTCTGTTGGTCCAAGATGAACTGGGAGAAGCGTTTGGGTACCTGGTTGAAGAATGAGTCATCGGAAGGAGCTACTGGTGCTCCGTTGGCCGCAACACTTTCGGATGTGGGATTTGCACTGGCGGGTGATTGTTTTGCAGGGCTATTGGTGTTGGATTTGGCATTGATGTGAAGGGTGTTGGGATACTTGGGGCCGATATCACTGGTGCTGTTTCTGTTTAGAAGGCTAAAGGTGTCGAAAGAATTGGTGTTTTCCGTGATGTAAAGATAGGGGAATGATATAGGCAAGGAAGTAATCGAAGCCGATTCTACCTCAAGTCGAGTTAACGTAGGTGGTGGTGTAGGATGTTCGACTGAATTGCTCATATCAGAATCGGATAAATATTGGAATTCAGGCGGTAAATCCTTGTACTTGATTTCATTCTTTAGCATTGAAGTCATTACGGATATCCAACAGTTTTTAAATTGGAGTAAGGTTTCAGGTTTGATCAAGTCTCGGAACCAAAATTGTTTCGTATCTGTCGTCTAAGGAAAAGAGGGAAAGTTTGAAACGGCGAATTTGAAAAAGCTGATCTAAAAGAATTTACCATCGGTACAGATTCGCCTCGTCTGATCCCCTATACCTGATCTAGGGCTTAAAAGCCGTAGTGTTTTGACGCTGAGCTGCAAAACGGAGGCTGGCTTAATAAACCAGCCATTTCTGCTGTGTACAGGAACGGGGTTGGGAGCCCGGACCCCGAATTGAGTCGATGAGATGATGAGCCATGGCGGCGATGACTGAGGGAAGACAGAGGAGGAGCTGGGGGGCCGGCTGTGGGAAATGATGCTGGAAGGAGTGCTGGATCGTGTGTGTTGGAGCAGGGGCCAGTGAGGTAGAAACTGCAGCAGTGTAGTTAAGGCTGGTGTGCGAGATCTTGTGGAGTGACCTGGTGATCAGAAGCTGGAACCGACGCACGTGAGTTGATATGTGAATAGGTGATAATTGGACGGTACAGAGGTGTGCATAACTATCTGGTGAAACGTCTCGGCGTATTGTGTACAAGGTCGCTGCTGATTATTATGTGGATCTTGCATAGTCGAGGTGAAACATATACGGTGCTGGGCATTGTACGGTATGTAAGTCAGTGCTTGTGCGTCATGGCTGCGAAACTTCTCAGCCAAGATGAAGGTGATGTCATGGTCTTGCAATTAGCTGCTAAGCTAGTGGGTGCTGCTAAGCTAAATAGTGCAAGCTGTACAGTCAAATAGAAACATCCTGGCATATATTAATGTATCAGTTGCTGCTTGCTCGGACCACCTCCCATAGTACTTAAGCTTGTCTGCTCTTTCTAATTGCCCCAACTCTCATTAAATTGTTTCTCCTTATTCCCTGTTCTCATCTCTGTACAAATTATCGTTAGACGTACTTTCTATTCTACTGTACTTCTTAGTCTCCAATCTACTTTTACTTTCTATTCTACTGTACTGCCTCCAATCTACTTCTACTTCCACCTGGCCTCTTCGCTCTTCTAGGTCCGTCTTTCATTTCAAACCTTTTATTATAATTTTATTTAATCAATCTATAGCTTACTTGGATTTGGCCAATCCAACAGCATTCTTTTTTAAGTCGTAGACAGAATAGTATCTTCTCAAAAATGCATCTCCAACAATTGATAAGTCACCAATTGGTGCAGGGAAGTCCATTGGAGTAAATGCAGAAATACATGAACCACCAACTTCCAAAGTATAATCATAGGCTGTTAAAGTGAAGTTGTGTCCACCAAGATTTAAGGTCAAGTCTGGCAACGAATCTCTGGTGTCACACTCAATTTGGTATTGTCCGGACCAGGACTTAGTGGCACCAATCTTAGCATTGATGATTTCGGCCAACGAGGATGGAAGAGTAATCAAAGAGGTTCCAGTGTCAATGGCAGCTCCAGTCTTGAACAATTCGGTGAATTCATCACCTAATCCAAGACCTTCAAATGAAACCTCCCAGTAAGCCTTTCTTCTGACTGGCAACCAAGTGATGTCTCCAGAAAACTTGGTGTCATCGTAACCTCCAAAAGTGGCTTCACCACCGTCGTTTTCGTCCTTGGAAGTATCACCAAGAGCAAACGCAAATTGGGGCTCGTCCAACAATCCTTGGTTGATGGCATTGTAGATAGGTGGCACGATCTTGTTGACAGAGATGGTGTCGTAAGCCAAACCTAAAATACCGTCAAACTTACCAAAGGCAAAGGCCAAACCTGGTTCGCTGGTGGCTTCAGCAAACTGTTGCTTTGGAATGACCAAGTCTCCAATAGCCAAAGTGTCTTCCGAAACATAACCTTCCATGGCACCACTACCGTATTGAATGGAGAATTCACTACCATTGGCTTTGTAACTGCTCAGGGAGTCGTGATCATACTTGGTATGCAAGAAACATGCCAACGACGAACAATCCTTGGAAGGAACCCATAGATTGGAAGAACCAGTATCCAAGATAACCTTGAATGTTTGTGCGGGAGTACCCAATTCAATTTCGGTGAAATATTGAGCATTAACATAGTTGGTTAAAGGGGCTTCGTGAACGCCACCTTTGCCTTGGGACAAAAATGGAACACCGGCCATGTTGCCAGGAGTTTTAAACCCTGGACCACCATTGGCAGTATTGAACAAGTTCATGTATTTGTTGGCCAAACCATCGGTGTATTCATTGAAAATGTCTGCATTTAAAGTATCTTCGACTGGGACCTTGTTCAACTTAGCAGAGTGAACTTTGGCATCAGCCTGCGATGAAAAGGCAACCAAAGCAGTGGCAATGGCGCTCAAAGCACTTATGGATAATTGCATATTGTAAATTGATGATCTAGTAGCAAGAAACGATAACTTCCTACAACCTATACAGAAGAAGAGTGGTAGATATAAGTGGCAATCTTATCACCCTTAAATGACTGGGGACACACATACGCGGCACGTGATGGCCCGATTAGGAGGATGCTGGCCCGATACGGAAACACGAGGAAGTAGCTGGTGGGGCGATCGTCGAAGAGGACGGGGGAGGGGGAAGGTGGAGATGAGGACAGAGAGAAGGATGTATGATGGGTGTGCTTAGGTGACACGGTGGAAAGAGGAATACATCTTATCGTTGGGTGTTGAAGATTTGGTGAGGCTGGCTTCAGCTCCGTGCGAATGACCCCTACTGGTTGGAGTGGACCTGCACCGACCACGCTGCACATGACCAATGATTGCTAATGATTGTCGTTTGCAAGAATGCTTGGACGCAATAGGAGAAAACCAAAAATAAACTGCGAAACCCGAAAGGGAAACCAGAAATCAGAAATGGAAATTAGGAGGAAAAAACCACAGGTGAATGGTTTCAAGGGAAGGCACCGATGATCAGCGCACAGAGTGTGATTTTTACCCTCGCAAGAGCATATACCCGAACGAAACAATATGCGATGTTGATTTGCAGCTGTAACGTGTTAAGTTTATCAGGTTCGATATCATAACTTGGTTGAATCACGATGTCACTTTGTGCCGAGGTTATAGTCTGAGCATTAATTAACTCTCGCTAACTCCCAGCTTGGCACTAAGCCGAGGCCCCCTAATATCCTAATTTTTCTGCCTCTCGCTGGGAACGAAGGCCAAGCTCCTTCGGTCTCGGTTTCTTCCTGTTCGGGGTCCTCGCTATCGGATGTAGTTGTGTAACTCTTCTTGCTCATCGGGTTTTAAATTTAGATTTAATACAGGGTCTCCCACCTGTTATTTTTGACATGTCTTCTCTTCATCACGATGCACTGGAATTGGTTTACAGGGAGAGTTGAAAATATAGAACCTAAAAACCCTATCACCTTCAAGGGTTCTCAGGGAAACTCTACCATTTCTCAGATCATCAAGAATTCGGCACCAGAATTTTTTCAGGGTGCATCTGCTTACTTCAATCCTTTACTTCCAACTGGTCACTTGCACACTGCGTACACCGCTTTAAATGACTTTGATAATACTGACCAGGTTCACTACAAACGTCGTATCCTTACCATAGAAGACAAGACTTATCCTGTTGGCTCAACCTTGTTGAAGTACGATGCTTGGAAAGGTGCCAGTACTATAGCTCTCGACTATGTAGTTCCTGCCGAAAACTTCGACGATCCAGATCACGAAAAATTCCGTCCTGCTTCACAAACAAATCCCCTTTTACCCAGAACCCAATACTTGAATCCCGATAACGAACACGATATTTTGAAGGATGATTCCAAACCTTTACTTATTGCTCTCCACGGGTTGGCCGGAGGCTCGTACGAATCTTATATTCGGTCACAAGTAAATGCTGTCAGTCCTGAATTCGATGTCTTGGTATTGAATGCCCGTGGTTGTGCCAATCATACTATTACTTCGCCTCAACTTTTTAATGGTTTATGGACAAACGATTTACGTTACGTTGTAAAGGAACATATCCGAACAAATTGGCCCAACAAGAGAATATACTTAATTGGGTTTTCCTTGGGTGGTGCTATTGTAGCCAATTACATTGGCCAAGAAGGTTCTACCATCGATCCTATGATAAAAACCGCAGTGGTAGTGGGGGCTCCTTGGAACTTGACCGATAGTTCTCTTGTACTCCAACATAATATAATAGGAAGCAAGATCTATTCTCCTACCATGGGTCAAAACCTCCTCAAATTAATCGTCAAGCATACTGAATCATTAAAAGAACATACAGTTATTGATGAATTTTTGAAAACCCCAGAAAACTTCAAGGTGGGTTCTCTTTCTGAATTCGACGATTCTTTCACCTGCAAATTGTTTGGTTTTAACAGTGGGAATGATTATTATCGTTATGCTTCTCCCGACCAACGTCTTCATAAAGTCAGAGTACCAACCATAATTATTAATTCAATGGATGATCCGATCATTGGTTCTCGTACTTTGCCTTTGCGTGAAGTCAAGTTGAATCCGTACACTTTTTTGATCACCTCCAGCATTGGTGGTCACTTGGGATGGTTCAGATTGAACGGCCAACGTTGGAATGTTGGTCCCATTGCCAATTTGTTATCAGAGCTTGACGCAAATTGGTCTGTCGATAGATCCTCTGTTCCCGAGGCACTTCTTCCCAAAAGTTTGGATCAAACTTGGCAGTTTGATAGACTAGTATTGGGTATGATGCCTAAAGAGTAAGCAGCTGTTTTGCAGCCATGTCACGTGCGCCGGCTGCATGCAGCCCATACTATGAATTACAGTAGATACACCCTAATGTACACTATATACATGCACACTGCGCATCTGTAAGGGCGTCCTGTTGTGCTGCAAGATGATTCTAGCACTGGGTCCTGCGTCAAGGGGTAGCACGTAGAAGGTAAAACGGCGGCGGTGCCCGTTGGCCACAAGGGTAGTGCGGCAGTACGATCAACATTACATAAGCTATTCTTTTTCAAACTCCATTAACTTCACACCAAGTGCTCTGCAACGACATGGCTAACGGCAAAAGGACTTCGGCAAGTCATCCTAGTCCCTGGATAAAGCAGGTACGGGCACTTCCGTCCAATCCAAACAACAACGATGTATTGAAACTAGAATATATCGACACCAATCTCAACAATTCCCGTAGACTTATCAACAACTTGGACAACCTAACGGAATCAACAGCCGGGTATCTAAGCGAACTTGAAGAATCTGTCAATGAAAACATGATTCAACTCAATCAAGTTCACAATGCACTTGCGTGGCTAGAATAAAATTTAAATGTATCGAATTATTATCTATATTTTAAAGAGGTAAAGTGGTTTGTTCTTGAACGACTGATGGAGACTCGTGGTCCAGCTCTTCGTCATCATCATCTATAATAAAGTCCTGTAAGGCGATTTGTTCTTCCACATTGCTACCTATTACACCGTACTTTACGTTTTCAACCACCGAATCAACAGCGTCGCCCCGTTCCAAGTCGGCCTGGGGACTTTCGTCGGGCTTATACTTTACTATAATTACGGCATTGCCAATAATTAAAACCATTCCCAAAAAACTTAAAAGACCTGGCAAATGTCCAAAGATAATCAAGTCCCATACCAATGCAAACACCATGCTTATATATGCCGCCAGAGAAGCCTTGGAAGCCTTGACACGTTGCACTCCTGCGGTAAGAGAAAACTGCATCAAAAACCCCGAAAGTCCAATAAATGCCAACAAAGTCCATTGGTAAGAGTTTCTAGGAACTGAAAACTGCAACGAAGGTACTGCCAAGATGCCGAAAAACGACACCACCGTACATATCAATGCAAAATAACTAACCGAAAGTAAAGGATGGGCAGCATGGCCGATTTTTCTTAGTACAATGTAGACCGAAGAGGCACCGCATATTCCCATCAATCCAGCAGCTGTGGCAAGAAGTCTTTTTTCACTTGAAGAACTCTCGATTTCCTCACCAACAGAAGCCTCTGAGTCTGACTCGGCTCCAAATAAAAAATGGGGCTTTGCAATCAAAAGAACTCCACCAAGCGAAATTATCGTGCAAATCCCTTCAAGCATGGAATACCTTTCAAACAATAGGATGCAAGCCAAGAACGCAGTTACCATTGGAACCAAAAATGTGATGGCCACCGCATCTGAAAGGGATAAATACTGCAAGGAATAGTACATCCCAAACACCCCGAAAAAGCCGAACACTCCTCGAAGAGCGAGGAGCTTGCGAAGATGGACTGGTCCAAATGGAGCTTCGGGCACGGACCGGGTAATAACCATGTAAAGAAGGCAACACACATAAGTGACACTCATTCTCGCCAATAAAATCTGCAAAGGATGGATGGGCGTATCGAAGTCTTTATCGGTAACCAATAACTTACAAGTTACCACCATGATTGAATTGAAAAACTGAGACAATATCAACAACGAAACCCCAACATTTGTTTCTATATAATCATGATAAAAATTCACACCAAAATTATAAGCATGGCCCCAAAAGGTTGTGGGAGGAGACCAGTTTTCTGAATCGTTCAGTAATCTAGGACTCCCAGGACTTGTAGGATTTGTAGAAGGTATAGGAACCCCACTATGGACATTTTCTTCTTGTTCTCTTAGCACAGACATTACAGAATAACACAACAAGTTTGATTAGTCACTTTCAAACTTGTCATAGAAGTTGAAATCCTCAATCGGGGCGGGTAACAAAGGGGGTGATCCAGGCATCATCATATAAAGAGCGTGCATATCGGGCCGTGACAGCGCGGGGCGCGGGCACACGCTCCTAGCGACGGTTTGCAGACACCGGTAAATTAGGGAGAGCTGATAAATCAAGCTGCCACGGGGGCCCAGCGATCGGAGAAGGAAACCCAGCGAGACTTGGACGTATAAACGGTGTATAAAGGGTGTGAAAGTTGAGAAATATCACAATCATGCAAGTTTTATTTCGCCTCCAATGAATTGGACTAAGCCTATGTCAGTTGGGTCGCTTATGACAGTTTGTGCGCGCAGTTAATCCGTTAGGGTTTAGATAGTAGTTTCAGCCTAAGATCGTAAATTAATTCTTGGCCCATTGCCAGTGGCAGCCGCAGCCGCAGACCGCAGCCGCATTATCAAGCCGCAGATCTCAAGATCGCAATCGTTGCTCCGAGACCCTGCAGTATCATTGGCTTAAACTAAGTGGGCCTACACTATCAGATGAGATGAAGTTTAAGGTTAGCTAGACACGAAGGGTTATATTTATTCCAAGGACAGGTTTTGGTTGAACTTCAACCACAGGATCTTTCCTTATTGTATATGTAAAGGACTATCCCAATGCTTTTGCTACCAATCATTAGCAGGTTAACATCGTAATCCTCTCTTGCTCTCTCTACTACGCACAAGCTCGATTATGATATCCTAGAGACAAACGGGTAGTATGATACATCGTAATAAGTTGCGGGTACTGTCGGTAGAATCCATATCACTATGCATAATTTATTTTATCGTCGTTGGCATCCGCATCTTCCGCACCGTTGGCTCCCCACTAATGCTTTAGTCTATATACTCACAATACTACACAACATGCACCTATGCTTTTCTCCTTCACGAGCAAGCTCGCTCTGGTAGCGAATTCAAATATGTCATCAACCCCTTCGCCAGTAAGAGCCGAACTCTCTAGATATACTTTGGCACCTATCTCTCTGGCCACAGATGTCCCTTCGTCGAATTGTATATATAGGCGATTGCGATCTTTCCTGAGATCTTTTTTAAGTCCCACCAACAAATATGGAGTTCCTGGACAATAACGTTTAACTTCCTCCACCCACTTATGCCGAGCATTATCTAAGGAATCAGGTGTATCAATGGCAAAGCCAATTAATATAACATGGGAATTGTGGTAGCTCAATGGTCGCAATCTTTCATATTCTTCTTGTCCTGCTGTGTCCCATAATGCCAATTGAACTGATTTCCCATCAATTCGACAATCAGTTACATAGTTTTCAAACACCGTAGGATGATACTCTGTGGGGAATTCTCCCAAAGTAAATACATAGAGTAATGAAGTTTTACCACAAGCACCGTCCCCGACAATGACTAATTTTCTTCGTATGGATTCGGTCATTCTGTTTAATTGCAGTTACTCATATTTCTTCATCAACGGTACAATTACAACACATTCTTCACTGATGAAATCACTACCACCACATATTAGTTAGGGGAGGAGGCAGTTTTTTCCCAGGACACACGACTAGTCACGTCTGTGGGTCACAACAAAACGAAAATGGCGCAGTGGGACATTTGAGGCACACACGTGGATCTGGACTCGTTTACGAAGACAGCCAATGGCACACGATGATAATAGGTTATATTTAGATACACGAGATATTATTACTAGGTTAGTTCCATAAACGATTATTAGAAAAGTTATCAAAAGCCATGAATTCGTCTGGTCCACCTAGGCCCGGTGGAGGTGAAGTTCTGAACCGAGTGTTATTGGTGCTCCCAAGGGGAGGGATACTTCCAGCGACACCGGTAGTAACATTGTTACTGGGGGCTGCGACTGCAGGGGCTCCAACTGCGTGAACTCCAGCGGGGACGCCAGAAGGCACGCCACTAGACGCACCGGGACTAAGATTAGTGGTTCCAGACACGCTAGTAACGACACTCCCGCCCGACGCTCCCGCGCCAGTTGCGTTTCCCGTAGAATTGGCGGTGGACGTGCCACCGCTAGCCACACCAAGAACGGAGCTACTCAACGGACCCGCATAACCAATCCCCAGGCCGATGCCACCTTGTACAGTTGGGGTCATTCCCATAGGAAGTGATTGCATGGGCAAATATCCATACTGTTCACTTACCTTGATATGGGTCACGGTACCAAAATCATCGTAAATCAAATCAAATTGGTACGACGACGTGCTACGACATGCTCCCAAAAACTGGGTCACTGTAAGCGAATTGTTAGCCAACACATCCTTGGTACTTTGGTAGAGTTTGAGAAGAGGAACCACACCGAATTCTAGCTGGTTGGACGTTCGCAAATACTGGAAAGCGTGGTAGGCTGCAGATTGAATGAGATTATCGGATATCCCCGCACCGACCCCAGCGACACCGCCGCCAACTCCCGCACCAACTCCCGCACCAACTCCCGCACCAACTCCGCTAGCTCCATTACCCCAAATACTATTAGCGGGCGTGGAGCTCCAGATCGAGCTGTTGCGCGATTGTCCCCAAACCGAACCAGGCTGGGGCATCACGTTGGAGTTAGCAGGAGAAACCGTTCCTCCATTGAATGGATCCGTAAGTGTATTGTCGTTGCCAAAGCCATTGGTCTTGAACGGGCTGAAGTTGTTGGAAAACTGGGCCTGGAAAAGATTGGTTGGTGGCTGCTGACTGATAGAATTAAGTCGCGATTTGCTCTTCCATGGTGAAATTGCACCAGGAACTCCATTGTTGGCCCCATTAGAAGCGGAGCCATTGGCATTTTGACCATACAACATATTGTTTTGAGAAGATGGAGAAAGGCTTTGGAAGCTGGAGTTGGGTAATATGGGTGAAATTACTCCGGGGATGTAACCTGAAGGTTCGAACTGTCCGTTGGAACTGGATCCCCCCGAAATCGAGTTCGGTCTAGCCTGGTACAATTGCTCCAAAAGATAATTTTTGGACGGCGATGCTTTACTAGGAGACTCGGCAGGATCGACTACTGCGTCAAAGGCAGTTTTCAGCGAGATTTCAGCCGCAAGACGTTCTTGCTCAAGCTTGTCGGTGGCAGCGTTGTGCTGTGCAAGTTGTTCGGCTTGCTTTTCCTTTTCCAACCTCAACTTAATGCGTTCTTCTTCTCGCTGTTTTTTAAAGATTTCCTTTTGTTTCTTTTCATCTTCTCGTTTTCTGCGTTCTTCCTCGGCTCTTTTACGTCTTTCTTCCTTGATCTTCTTGGCTTCTTCTTCTTTCTTGAGTTGTGCCTCGACCTTCTTTCGATGCTCTTCCTCTTTACGCTTCAATTCTTCAATCCTCTTCTTCTTTTCTTCTTCTTTCTTGAGACGTGCCTCATCCTTCTTGCGCTTCTGTTCTGCCTTGTTGGCTTCCAGCTTTTGTCTCTCCTCTTCCTCCTTTATACGCTGTTCTTCTTCTTTGCGTTTTCTCTCCTCTTCTTTGGCTTGTTGTTGCAACTTTTTCTTCTCCTTGGCCTTTTCTCTTTGCTTCAACTTTTTGAGTTCTCGTTCTTTCTTGGCGTTTTCTTCGGCCTCGAGTTCTTCTATAAGCATTTGTGTTCTATCCTTCGAGAGCTTCTCTTTATATGCATTTTTGAGACGTTCTTGGAAGAGTTTAATGACTTGAATCAAGAATAATCTTCGGATTTCTTGCATCTTTTCCTCTTCGGATATTTCGCTTTCAGTATCACTGGCGGCCTCATCGTCTATCTCTTCTTCATCATCATCATCTTCTTCTTCTTCTTCGTCTTCATCTTCTTCATCTTCTTCGTCTTCTTCATCTCCATCGTCTTCGTTATCTTCTTCATCTTCTTCATCATCGTCTTCATCCAACACTTCCTCGTATTCTCTTATATCCTCTGGCTTTCTTCCAATTCCGTTCAATGTAATATTGCGGTGATAGTCAGAGTTATGAAGGTTCGCACTGATTTCCTCTACTTTCTTATCAATGAAATACGCATTAGTGGTGTCGTCTTCGTCAACCCAAGCTTCAGCTCCTTCTGGACCCTTGGCTGCTTTAAGAATATCTTCACGAGCAGATCTCGAGTCAGAAAGAGATTCCATCATATCGATAAATGAATGGCCATCGTTTTTAAGAAGGTCCTCGGCAAAACTTGATAATCCTTGTGTTAACTTATGGGCCACAAGACTTTGCGGGGCCTGATTTTCAACGCCATTTTTCTGTAAGAATCCAGATGCACTAGATGAAAGAATATCTCCCATATTTTGCAAGAACGACATTCCCTCTTCCAATTTGGCCTTATCGGCCTTATGAAGATCACGTATGATTTCCTTAAGTGTGCCGGCTTTCTGCAATAATAATGCTTGGCTGATATTTTCATTTGAAGCTGGGTTGGATTTCATTTTTTCAAAGTCCAACTTTTCCAATGCTTCTACAAGTTTAGGATCTAAGAGCTTATTGAAGATCTTTTGTTCTTTAGTTATGTCTGGATTGGCATGCTGAGAACTTATTTGATCATGAAGATGGGCATTAAAATCATCGTCCAATGCTTTTTTGAGCTGAATCTCTTCGTATTTTTCCGTATTGGTAAAGTTAATATTGTCATTGATTTCGTTAATTTTGTCGATCTTCTTTTGGTCCGGGGCGAAAGCCTTCGGTATCTGCTCTTGATTGGTTACATAAGACTTGTCATCAATAATTGTACAGTCGTGGTTGTCGTGATCGTGATGTTCATGGCCATGTTTATGGTCATGTTCATGTTCATGGTCAAGTTCGTTTTCGTGTTCATAGTCATGGTCATGGTCATGGTCATGGTCATGTTCATAGTCATCTTCATGGTCATGTTCATGCTGGTATTCTTGTCCATGTTCGTCATGATCGTCATGTCCATGCTGATGGTCGTGATCGTTACGGCCGTTTCTTGCACGCTTCTTCTGAAGTTTGTGCTCCTCTTCCAACATATGGAATCCTCCAAATAATAGTCCAGGCAAAGCATTTAAGTCATTTATATCTCGTACCTCGTGGATGAAATCTATTATGTCGTCAAAGTGATTATCATATATGTTTTCCAACTCGTCTTCTATAATGTTGCTTCTTCTTCCGCAATACGAACATGTACAATTGTTGTTGAATAAGCCGTTGTTGGAACTTCCATTGGAAGAATTGGCTTGCGAGTTATGGTGATGATTGTTAAGGGAAGCTCTAGACTCATTCTTGAAGATTTCCATTATCGACTTTTTGTCAATCTTAACGAGCTGCATCTTCTGGGCTTCATCTAGTGATTCCCAGAATAATTTTAAGCTCTCTTGCTCTTCAATGGTAGCACTATCCCAAATGCTGTTGTGGAGATTGCTTTGAAGATTGTTTTGATGAGAGTGGTCTTGATGGTCGTGGTGATTATGGTGCTTCTGCTGACTGTATTTGGAAGAAGAGTGGCCTGAATTGGGAGGAGGAAGCGTTGGTACGTTGGAATGTTCTTCATTGAGACTTTCTACAATAACATCTCCATTTGGAGCTTGTTTAATGACGCGAGAAGTGGGATACTCTTTGTCCGGATCGTTTAAATGCGCCTGTGCTTCAAGTCCATTGGGAATTGCTGGCGTCTTCTTGGCTTTGCTCTTTCTCTTCTTCCGTTTCTTCGCCAGTGTCACTGCTGGGGACACTTCGGATTCTTTGTAGTCAAAATGAATATCAGCCCCGTTCTTGAAGGCTACTGGATGTTCACTCATGTTAGGTTAAATTCTACCTATTCCTTATTCTGTTTCGATTTATTCTCTTTCAGCTAAATTCTTGAAAGGTCGATTGAATGTCGACGGTTTCTAACGTGTATTCTTCTTTTTGGCAGCGACTCTTCTTTTTACAGTAGTAATAACTGTTTTGTTCGATTACGTATGAAATCGGGTCGCTTCTTGTTCGTTGGTGCCGTACACCTTGGTGATACCGATCCAGACTGGAACACTTTTTTAACGTGGCTTCGTTGAAAGTGGGTCACGTGTAAAGTCACGTGTGAGTAGTGATGACGATGTTTCCGGCTAGAGGATGCCAATTGACGGGAGCCAAAGTGCTAGGTGATTAGTAGAGGGTTAGAGAAGTTATTAGAGGGTTCTGTTGCCGGATTTGGTTACGGATACTGCCGGAAGCCAAGATAGTTGGACAAGTATCTGAAAATTTTTCTTGGGCGATGGAGCGAGGGGGTGAGAAAGTAGGAAATAATTGGAAGAGCTCCGAGGAATATAGTAGAGCTTAAGAAGTGTAGAGATGTGGCAGCGTGTGTGATTGACTCTGTACCCTACGATATTGAAATAAGGATAATTAACCTAAGTGTGTGGGCCAAAGCTCGGAGTGAGCGGTGGCCCATCCAGGAACGGAAATATCGGCGAGCTCAACTAGCGAGATTACTACCGAGTGGTTATGGAACAAATTTTGTACAGCGTAAATTAACAGCGTGGAAATCAGTCAGAATTTCCTCCGCTAATCAACGATGGAACAATTGCAATGATGATCAGGAAAATTTACACAATTACTTATAATATCTTTCCTCTCCCTTTCTATTGATGGTAAGAAACGGTTCCGCAAGAGATTTCCCAGGGCTCGTCGGAAAGGTGCATAAATTAGCGAGTCGTCGCTAGACGATCAGAACCGCTCCCAAGCGGTGGCTTCGTAATTACGCTGGCCAAGCGTGTCAGATGTTGTAGTAGTAGTTGACGGTTTGGATAGAACGAGTAACTTAATTTGGCTATTGTCAACTATTGTTCATCCGTCACCGTAATAAACTACGTGATTATTTTTTGTGAATGGGTGCAAATTATTTAATAATTATATTGCCTTTTGAAGAAATCTATGCTGCTGATCGATAGTTTTATAAGAATATAAGTGAATATGAAATTGTAATCTGTCGCGGCCTGTAAATAGAAATAAACTGGTAGGTAATAATTTAAGAATTCTGCAACTGATAAATTTCTGGTAGTATCTTGTCTGCACATTTGTCATTTAATACTCGTATCTAGTTTGCTGCACTGTAACCTCTGGTAATAGAAATCCCTACTAATTCTACATGTATGTCTGTTAAGTAGTATATTCAATTTGCTTTTATTGTATTATTAGTACTAGTCCTTAGGCTCTTGCTTGACCTTTTTGTCTACAAGTTGCTTCTTTAATTCCTTGTTTTCTTCAACCACGGACTCGACCAAGTTGGTCAATTTGTCAAGCTTGTCATACAACTCGTAGAATTCCCACTTGAGACCAACTCTACTTGCCTTGTGGACAGGCTGGACTACATGATCAATATCCTCGTCAAACTTTTGAAGATCAATTCTGAACTCAGGATCTTCAACTTCACCTTCTCTCTGATCCCTAAGAGCTTGGTTTACTTCGGAATTACGTTCCTGAATACCTTCCCAGCCACTACTAGCATCAACATCGTAACCATCGGTCAAGTCCCATTCTGTGTCACGTTCATTCGCATCGTCAGGCAAGCCCTTGAAACGATTGTACTGTATTCTTCTGGCATTTGAAAGTTCATACCAAGTGATGTACACAAGCAACGGAGAATAAATAACAATCATAACGTAGTAATTGATTTTTTTGAATGTGCGCCTGGACACAAACAACAGGGTAGGAGCAACCAAAAATTCAATCAAGTTGAATGGAGGAACATAGATGTCCAGATCTGGGGCCCGGACATACCTTAACGTCTTTTGGGCCACAAGAGCAAAGTACTCGTCGGTGGCATTTTCCACAATTGCAGCGTACGCAGTGGAGTACAATGCAATCAAGATGTTCATCAAAATAACACTCAAGACAAACGAGTAGATGTAGTATAGAACCAGGGCATATGGAGGAACCAATTTGGCAACGTCGCCAAAACTAGAACCCCCGATGATTGTTTTGACCAAAGAAATCAATATATGTTTGGTGGCATCAGACTTACCATCAGAAGCATCCAATCCCAAAAATCCCTGTAAGAAACCAAGAATCACCACCAAGAGCAACACGAAAAATATAAGCGACTCCTGCATCATGGTCTTGATAACCACAATCATCACACCTACAAACTTCTGTGCATCCAAGTACAAAAGTAATCTGGACCACATGAAAGGTGCAGCGCAAGACAAGATTCTGAAGGAAATTTCATCGTAGCGATCCCGGTAGAGTTTGTCGTATTGCTGCAAGCTGAACAATCGGAAACCGATGGCCACAGAGATGATGGCATACATGATGTCGTTGAAAGCATTCCAGAACCCAAAATAGTTAGCTCCAACGTGGTAAAACTTGACTGCTTCGTCAAGAATGGATCCAAGCGTGAAGAGATAGAAGAAAATCTCAAAAAAATCCAAGCTGGTTGCTTGTTCTTGGTGAGTATTAAGAACCACTGAGTAGAGTATAAGGTAGATAACACTAACAAAGATCTCAAGAATGTTCTGGTACAAAGGAGTCTTGATTCTGGCTGGGTCAAAGTGGGTTCGAATCGAGTGTGACGACACTCCCTTGTACAAGACATACGAATGGGGATCGTCGGCTGACTGGATGACCCAGCCACGCCAGAGCCACTTGACACACCGTTGATAGCCTGATGAGCCAATAACGATGGTGGAATGCATATCCACGGCCAATTCTAGTGCGCTGGTGGGAGGAGCGTCGCATTCATTCAAGTTGATCGTGTATCTATGGGTCAACATTCCAAGGAACAAATAGGCATCGTCGTGGGCTTTTTCAATAATGATGGCAGCCAAAGTCTGTGCAGCTACAGCTCGAAGAGAATAAAGCTCATTGTCACTCAATTCAAGTTCTGCTTGCTGCCAGTACCAGTCGCAGACCTTGAGCAAGCAAAAGATCAACGAAGCCCGGTATTTGTATGAAGAAGTACCCTTTTTACCGCCTCCTTTTCCACCAGCAGCTCTGTATGTAAGATCAACCACATTGGAATTGAGAATTGGTGAGTTTTGTGCCGTGATTTCCTTCTCTTCGAATACAATTGGCACCACCTTGTCAATCAACTTCTTGATATTGAGACATATTCTCAACGTCTGTCTACTGTTGGGGCAATATTTGTCGGTAAAAGTGTTAGTTTCTTCAACCTGGGAGATTGGCTCTTCCAAATCAGGGATCAGTTCCATCTTTGGTGATGCTATCCCTTAGTTAGAGTAATTTGGCAATCTTTGACGACGATGGCAGGGATAAGTTGACCATCACGTGTGCGGCTGCAGACGAGGTTAGTAGAGAGAATGCTGTCATGACAGCAGGAACAGATGCGTGTGCGTCGGCTGCGGCCCACGAGCGGATGTAGCTGCATACGTGCATGTTTGTTCAGGTCTCCAAGTATGAGACGCCAAGTTCGCCAACCACACGTACTCATTTCATCTTATTATTATATTTTCTGATAAGAAAATAAGGGAATATCTGACTATTTTGGGTAATAGTTGAAATCTAAACTGTACATGGCAAAAAATTTGGGATCGCTGATAATATTATTAGACTTTAGATTGGAGTAGTTTATATTATTATTTATACATATATAATACGACGAGTACGAAAATGGTATTAATATTAGCAAGATTGCAACCTATAAGTCCAGCTTCAATAAGAGCAATCATTTGTTATCAAGTTTTTTGAATATATTATTAACTGATAAGTAGTACCAATGATGGCTTAATAGTTTTCAAATGGATTGTTTGGACCTTGGAAAGCTCCAAATGGTGATGGAGAATCTGGTTCAGAAGAATTTTGTTGAGAACTGACCTCTGAACCCACAGGAGAAATAAAGGTGAATGTAGGACTCTTTTCCAAATCTTGTTTCGAACTCTTGGACTTGGTAGGACTCCATTGTTTGAAGATTTCTCTGATAACATGGGCCTTTTCTTGTTTCATTGGAGGAGTCTCTGAACCTTGGTTTCTTAAGGCTCTCAATTCCGTCAATGGATACAAATCATATGTCCAGAAAGCCAATAATAAACCATACCAGAAATGGAAAATCCATTCCAATATAGAGCTGATTGACTTCTCTCTCTTGACATAAAAACCGCAACAGGTAATGGCCAACGCGATAGTTACTACCAACCAAATAATTTTAACAATAAATGATATAGTAAATTTGTTCCATTTTTCACCATTGACATATTTTTTGTAGTATTGTCCCATAATGTAATAATTGGTGAAATTTAATGCCAATGAGACCATAACTAAAATAGCAAACGTAGCTAATAAAATGGCATAGTGAGAGCTGGCTCTTTCATGTTTATGAATAAAAACCACGGAAACAATAGCTTGACAGACAAAAAAGATTTGAGCTAAGATTCCTATTGCTATGGATGCAAATGCTAATCTCTTTTGCAATGTAGGTCTAATAAATTTGATCAACTTACCAATCTTACGATGGTAAAACTCAAGATACATCGAAATGCAAAACACTATGGAATGGATTACCATGAAAATGATAAAGAAAACAGGTTCCAAAATGGCACCCATTCTTTCAATTGGTAAGGGACGTTCGTATTCACCATACTCTGGATAAGAAGTAGAGCCTTTTGCTACCCATGATCCTACAAGTCCAAATAATAATCCATACCAACATAATAATCCAAATAATGGAATATAGTAGAAATGATTAAACTTTGATGTGAGATTCGAACCCCATTGCCTTATAGTAGTAAACATATTGCAAAAACTAATACGATATATAAACTATAGAATATTTGAGACACTAGACTACAGGGAATGCAGGGCTATATATATGTAACAGCTTGTAATGGTCATATGGACGCAAATGCTGGCAGTACGATGACCCTGTGCAATAAACAAGCGTTACGGTACGTACAATTTACTCCAATCCCCATATAGTACATATTAGCCAATATAAATTTCATTAATCTATTGTTACCACGAAATCCAAGGGAATCGATGACAATAGGTTTTACCCTTTTAACGATAATTTCTTATTTTTCAAATTGGATTTGGTTAAATTTAAATTCATATCCTACCAAAAACAATGTACAATAAAGAAGGAGGTTGTAGGGTTATCATTACATTGTTCTCTGCGAGGGTAAAAGCTTGCATAGAAACAATAAAAGTCACTAACAGATTTGCCTAATTGAGAAAAGTAGTTTGATTTTGATGCGCCCGAATGATTTTAAGACGCGTTGGAAGGTACGAAATTTGTTAGAAGTTTTAAAAAACTCCCAGGCTTAGGCGTGGTTGCGACTAAAAGTTGGCTCAACCAAACGAATAGATCTTATCCCTCGGCCCCTTATTATTTTAGCCATTTTAGTCTTTAAGTATGGCCTTAAAGAATAAGCATACGTACCTCAGTCGCAATCGTACTCCGATACAACTCGTTGGGACAGTTACTTTCTGGTGCTGGGGATATTTTAGTGAAATAACTTAAACAACTACCTTTTTCTGGTCTAGCATTTACAAAATATCGCACCACGCGCTACTGGTACAACTCTTAATAATATTCGATAATCTGAAGATTTCTTTAAACTTTAACTTACGCAGCGAAAATAATTCTTCACTAGATCCCTTTGCCTGTAGTCTCACTGTGCCAGAAATTTTGGTTGTGAGCCATGTTTCTATTGTTTGCACCCACCGATTCCTCGAATCAACCGAATTGACTCTCAATAATGTCAATTTATCCCTTTGGGGGTTAATTAAATACATCCGTTGAGGCCTTCTAAGATTCACCATGAAGTTTGATACACTAAGTATACTAACCAACACATTGATCATATCTCACAGAACACTAAATATCCAACCTAATTTCTACGCGTTACTGACCAGGAGGAAATATCTTGACTCCTGAAAATATTATACGAGCATTCTGAATATTTTGTAATACCCACTTTAAACTACCAAGCTCGTTATGTCTTTGTTGATTCCTTATTCGCGATCGTGAGCTCATCGCCGATGTCTACTGGTATCCATCGAGACAGATCCGCGTCTGAGCCGCGTCTATTATTTAGCAAAAGTATCATTACAGGCCTGTTAGTAATAAAATTATATTTCCAGAATTGTTAAATAGGATTGTTCAAGATATGCCGCATCCAAGGCCAGACCAAAAAATAAAAGGCTTGACGGTTAGAAGATCTATTGTTTTTGTTCGCAAAGTCTTCCCGGTGTTTCTGCGGTGAGAGAAGGTGCGTAAACCTCGAAGACGCGACTCAGAAAGGGAAAAAATCGACAAAAATATGAAATTTCGTGTAATGTTGCCTTCGCTGGCCCGAGTACAGGGGGTTCGAAGAAATTTTAGGCTGCATTACTCGGATATACCAAATCTTATATGACAAGGCTCATATTATCTGACCACCTTATTACTCCTTACAGCAAATCTAGGCAAATTGCAAATTAAGACTTATCTATTTAATGTTATTTTCACTTCTACTTAAATTTGCTTAATGCAAAGAAATGAAAGCCTCCGATTACGAGAAGTACAGAATTTCCACGGAAGTGCCACCATCCTTTTATCCAAAAACGTTCACTCAGAAAAGTGTTCTAGACTTTAGTTTCATTCACTACTTGTGGAGCTCATTTAGTCTTGAACCGGCATTAGTACTCTCTAAGTCATCTTTTAGCATACCTACGGTGAAAGAATAAATTATATTTTTTCTTGATATCTTTATAATAAGCTCTCGCCGGCGGGTTCCCGTTTTGAGCTTTTTTTTTTTGGGTGCAAAAAAAATTCATGTTATTTTTGGCTTTGTATTGACATTTGAAAATGGAAATATGCTCTGGTATTTTGCTCCTTCGTCACTAGTGACGAAAATAGGCTCGTTCCTACAGGTAATGGCTCGGAGAATCGAACTGAGATTAATACTGGATCTTGAATCAAGGGTTCATATCATTTACTTGGGACTGTCACGAATGCTTAAAAAGAAATCTAAATCGTAGTTTGCTTATTCATATCCTAGCCAGATTTTCAATGGACTTTCGAAGATCCCGCACCGCAAAAAGTCTGGAAGAAAGGTATGAGAAGCGACACTCAGTCTCTAATGAATCTTAGCCGAGCAAAAAACAATTTCTTAATTACAAGAATTATGTAAAGGGGTGAAATGGTAAACTGGGAATTTGAGAATTCAGAGTCTGTATGAAAATCAAAGGACTAACGGAAACAGGCAAATCGGACATCAGTGGTGATTCATAAGCAGTATCGTCGGTAGCAGCATTAATATTCATAGATTGAGCCTGTATTTCGAATCTCTCTGGTAAGATGTTAGGATCATTTCTTGTGTAAAGAAAGTTAGCAGAGGCATAATTTATAGCGAATAGATCATTTGTGATGCCACACCGATCCACGTCCCAAGAAAAAGTTTACGGAATGTATATAGAACCATAACACTTTCTTCCTTAACAACTCTACGTCAGATAAGTTGATATAATTTTCATGAAGTAAGCTAGGTTCTTCCAAAGCTATGTGCACTCAAGTATTTTCGACCCGTTCGTTGGGTTCGAAATATTTTTTCAGATGGACTTCGTTGTTTTGTTTTATAGTAGAATAGGACCAAGTTGCTACGTACATCTTGCGACAATGTGCGCTGGATAGGCTAATGGATTGATCAAGATAAATGCTTCTGATTCTTACCGGCCTCGCCCGATACTACGAGTAGCCGATATAGGTCCAAGTTAATATCAGAAACTTTGAACTGTTCTGTGATTATCTACTCGCGATGAAGTCATATCTGTATTTTTAATAGATGCAAAATTCTACTATCTGTTGACGAAAGTGACTCTGGTCTCTCTATTTGCAATTCGCCATAGCAGTTTCTATTCAGGGTGACTGAAATAATTACTCGTTAAACATGCTAGAGTTCCTTATAGAAAGGCAGAGAGAGTCCTAACACCACTACCGATTTCCTAATGTGTCCATTGAAATTGAGACCAGTCATAGAAATAAAATTATTAATTGCCTCACCAAATCAGGTAAAGATTTCTTCAGTTATATTATGTTCTTTGTTATGCTTTAGCCCAATATAGAACGACATATTGCAAAGAACCACTTCTTACCTATATTAGAGGTATGTACAATGTTTGAACTCTTTGTAAACGGTACTTAAGCTCCAAAGTTTACTCATGAGCTTGGTCCAGCCTTGCTTCCTGTCATTGGGGGTGTACAATTCGAATAATTTTTGAACTTTAAATTAAACCAAACGGCGGTCCTAATGTGGTTATTTCATTAAGGTTAATAAGCCAGGTAAAGCAATTTAAGACTCATACAAAAATAAAAGGCTTTTGATAACCTTGGTATCAGCTGCAAGTAATTTAAACTCTATTGTAATTCCATTAAATCAGATACCAAGTCACTACAGGACGATTATTTTGCTCACTCTATTGGCCCTACAACTTCTACAACAAGATTCTCATAGTTAACAGAATAAGAATATAATACCTATAATAGCATTTTTTATGGTGTAATCAAAAAATAAATCTAAAATTAGACGTTTACTGTATTGACGGTAATTTACGTCGCCCAAAAAATTATAAAAATATTCGCCCCTTCTCCCTTTGGCACGCATCTCGCCAAAGCAGGTTCCCAAGCTTACGTCCGCGAGAAGCAACCAGGTACCAGGGGATACCGGTCCATAAAAAAAGGTAGATCCTACGATCATCAGAGTTTGCCTGATTGCCTACAGATTAGGTAATGAATATTCAGTTGCTTTTTCTCTGAACCGTCATAAACGTAGTCCCTGTAAAGTTGTCGCATCACTTCACAACCCTACCAGCGACGGTACTTCCATTTATCGCGACTTCTCGCGACCAATATTTACCAAGCAGGCTCATGCTTTCAGAAGTACACATATGCATGTTTTCCGGAACTATTTATGACTAAGTATGTATCCTGGGCACTATTAATAGTAGAACTAAGTATTTCTAGTTTCTAGCCATACCGTTTACTGCCCTAAACTTAACATATTTATCCTCTCTATTATTCCCCATAACCCCAGCCTTATCCAAACAGATCGAGCCTTACAATCAAACAAATCACAAAGGTGCCCGCACTTCGTCGCTAAACGAGCTGTCTTTGTAAAATAGACGATCACTTGAGATTCTATTGTCTGTATGCAAACCCAGGGCGAGTGTCTAAGCCGACAGGAGGAACTAATGGTAGGTGCAAGACCGAACATCTAGTTAGTACACGATACTTACACGATAGACAATACCTTTGCTATCACTTAGCATGAAAAACCAGTTACTTCAGGGCTTTCTTAACTAATCCCTTTGTTGATAGCAGCATTGACATGATCAAACATCCAATGCCCAGACCGGCACCTGGGAAGGTTCCGGCGGTCGTCGGGCCTTCAGAAAGTCCAGCAAGCAATGGTAGTAATGCAACTGACGATATAATCATTGATTTTTCAAATTCCATCGATTCATACATTGAAAAATCTCCGATAACCAACAAATTCAGAGAAGAGAATCCTAATCTAAGGCCGGTGGATGATTCAAGTAGTAATTCAACCAAGGTTGAAGAATCCAACCAGGAACCAGCAAGTGCTAAAAGGACGTTGGATCTGCCGTTTACAAGTAATAACAAAAAATTGGCTAGTAAACTGTCATATTATAGCACGCTACCAACTACAGATCTCATATCCGAATACAATGGCGAAAGATTGCCCAGTCCGTCAATTGATTTGACTGATATCGCCAATGAAACCAATGTCAAAACTCGTGATCTTCCAGTTGATACTTCATCACAAAATTCAGCAACAAACGCAGCAAAGAAGAAGTTGAAAAGATTTTCATTTCATGGATTAGCATCAAACTTCAAAGACAATGATCGATTGAATAAGAAGTCCAATCGGTTTTCACTCACCAGTTCTTTGGGTAGACTTTCGATGTCGTCAAATACATCAACCGCACCTTCACTGGCTACCGAGGAATCTGATATCTACGATGCCGGGATGAATTCGTCCAGAACCAGTTTAAGCTCTGCTTCAGAATTTTCCATGATGAGTACAGATACCGATTTTATGAGCACAACTTCAACTCCATTCTGGAAGTATCATATTCTCAAGTTCGGCAAGGATTTATATCTTACCACCAACCCTGGGTTGAAACACGTATATTGTAGAAATGGGCCCGGATACTATGTTGAGACCATATTTCCTGACAAGCTGAGAAAGCCTAAAGTCGCCAATGGATTTTCATTGGTTGTCAAGGACATCAATGGGATTGAACCGAACCGAAAAGATAACCGTCCTCCCATAATGATCGTCACCAAACGAGCTGAATCAGAAGGAGGTTACCTTACTATTTCCATACCACGCCAAAATCAACTTGGAAGGCAAGGAACAATTATGCATTTTGGAGGTCCCAACAGCCACAAGTCTGTATCAACTAAACCTATGTTCAATGGTTTATTAATACCCAAAAAAATTAGCCCCAATTTCATCCCTCAAGACAGTTCAAATATAGAACCAACTAGCCCAACATCGCCCAAAAATGGACGGTTTCATCACCAACCATCTGCTCCCCATGAATTCAAAAATTACGAATTTAAGGACTTTAATAATGCCAAGTGGAATGTTGGATCAATTCCCAGAGTCAGACCTAGTAAAATGAATAGAATAAAAAGTCGTATAAGAAAGACTAAAAGTTCCAGTAATCTCAATCCTAATCCAGACGGACAGAATGAATCAGAGTATTTAAAATTCATTGGTAAAAAGAATATTTACTTCCATCAAAACTATATTGAAGAAGAAGATTGGAACAATCCAAGGAACACATTGTACAAACATACCTCAGGTGATCCTAGTAAAATATACCTTCATAATTCTGATTCTGAATTTCCCCCTGTTTTAGGATTGTTCAGACCATACGAAACTAAAGCCAGAAAGCGGCTAGTCAATTCATTAAACAAAAACAGATCTGTATTTCAAAATAGACCACACACATCTCATCAATTGCAACAATTTCATAAACTTCAAAATCAACAATTTCTGGCTTCAAATGATTCATTTGCCCGTAATTCTACAACAATCAACCGCAATTCATTGAGTAATGACTTTGCTGGGGGTGATGTTAGAAACTATTTCAAAGGTGGTGATGGGCTATACTATCTGCTTAATCCAAGCGACGATACTCCTGACGACAATAAATTAGGCTGGATTACAATTTATGAAGATCAACGGTTATTTTCCGGAATCCAAAACAAGGGAATGTTTGAAATTGTTTTGGGTCTTACTTTGGCCGTAGGTTTTGAAAGTTGTATGGATTAAGAAATGTTCATCATATAATTATGTAATTGCTTTGTTGTCATAAATGTGCTTAATTTAAACTTTTGTTTGTATTATTCCATTAACCTTTATTTCCAGCTAAATTATTTTTTGTCAATTGAAACTTTTTTTGCATCCATTTTGCGACAACTTTACACAAATGAATTTATATCTATATAATATGAAGTTGTCTATGTTAATTATTCCATTATTTATAGCTAATTTTACATTGGGCTTCGGCTTAAACAGGGCAAGAGTATGTAGCAATGCGGAAACTTACCCTTTTACTGGGTACAAGATTGAGAATCGAATAAAAATGAAAACTTGGAGGAATGAATTTCATCTCGTGTACTGCAACGATAATAAGATTATCTACGATTTGAAGTTAAATGAAACTATTCCATGGACAAAGCAAGTCCACTTTGAAAATAAAAAGGTGAAGAATACAAGCAACAGGTTTATACTAAGTCGAGTAGAACAATTTGCTTTGCGTTCTATACCACTCTACCTTCCTCAGACTGTGGTAGGGGCGATACATTTCATCACTGACGATGAAATTGCCCACGTAACAATGCTTATAGCTGAAAGCATTCTTGACAATTGGCTTGAGATAAATTATCGATTGGAACTTCTTTTGCATATTCCAATTCTTTCCACGCCTGCCATAGATAGCAAAGAGTATGGACTTAGCACTTATGACGGGAGTGTTTCCATCTTGGCCAACGAAAGCTATTCGTATACTCGAGAATCTCAGAACCGGGTATCCGTGGGCGTTGACAAGGTGCTATCCAAGATAGACAGTTTAATCTCCGATTTTTCCAATAAGCCAGATATGTTGTTCATGTTTCACAATCTTGTATCATTGTCAAAAGTGGTTCCCACAATACAATTCAAACGGATACTAGATGGGCTAGATATGATGATGCGCTACTAATTTATATCAATATCATCGAAGTCTGACTGTGTAGATAAATCGAATTCATAGGATTCATTTTTCTTGTTTGTAAGCGGAGTTACCAATCCTTGGAAGAGCCTTGGGGGCGTTTGCGGGCGTTCATTAGGGAGCCCATTGCCTTTTTGTGTGGTTATGACTTGCCCCATATCTTCCTCACTACATTGAGCATCCTTATTCTCATGTATCTGCTTTAGCATCTGTGAAAAGCGCAAGTCCTCTTCAAAATCAGAAAAGTCATATATAATGTTTGCATCTTCTAGGTTTTGTTTCAGCTGGAACGACTCCACTTTGAATTCATGCTTTATGACTGGCGAAGGTGGGCTCGAAGGCATTTTTGGATCAAAGTGCAAGAATTTGAAATGACTAGATGAGCATGGAGGTATTCTGGGTAATGGTTTACCTGCCTTCTTAAATTTTTTAAATGGTGTAATGGTTTGGGGCTGCGGTTTAATGACTTGTGCTGACTTCCTGGTAAGTCCAACTGGCCTTCGACTCTTGCTTCCTTCTTGAGTCAATAAGCTTGTCAACAGCTTATTGCAACGAAGTGGAGTAAGCGGATTGAGGATTGGGTTTCTAAAGACGTGGTCTCCTTCGATCTTTACACGTACTGTATCATTATTCTCTTCTTCATTCACTGGGACCAAATAGTTCTCTTTATTCTCCAGCACATTCTCTCTCTTTGGACTCGAAGCATCTATACTGGGTATGGCGATAATTGGCCCACTAGGGCTCTGACTATCTTGCTCATACTTGATCTTTTCCAACTTGATCGGTGTTTTCTTTTTGAATGTCACATCTCGCGTGTATCGGGCTACTTTGTCGGTCACCTCTACCACCAATGCATTGGTGCTCAACTTAAACTGGTTTCCCACGCGTAATTTGGTTCCAAGAATGTACAGGTGGTTCTTGCTCTGCGCAAAATCAGTTGAGATAACGAACTGGTCTTCGTTGCATATCTCGATCTTGCTATTGAACTCGTAGTACTTGAGCACACCATCACACCATTTCTTATCCTTTTGATGGATTCGCTTCGAGTACAATACTTCGAATTCGTGCACGACAGATTCTACCGCTCCTTCATCTGCCATCACTAGCTTTTTTCGTAGAGATCTAACTGGTGCTTGGAAGTTTTAGCTGTTGATATTTTGGCTGCGTCTTGATGGCTTCGATTTGGTGCGCATCTTACTTTCGCGTCTGGAAACTTGGCTGCAAGTTTCCTTCGCCTTCTTCTTCTTCTTCTTCTTCTTCTTCTTCTTCTTCTTCTTCTTCTTCTTCTTCTTCTTC